>OZ059848.1:11085786-11542768 GCA_964057195.1 Orthosia cruda | reverse complement strand
AAGTTAATATTTTCAAATTTTTGTTCTACAAAGTTTTTTAGTGTTTGTAAATATATAATTTAGATAATAGTGGTGCGTATAACCTCTAGAAGATTACTAGTAAAATCACACGCGATTGAACCTAAATTATTAGAGTAATCTAGGCTATAATTGCTGATTCAGCAGTGCTAATTTGAAGCAGAAAAGTCCGCAGATGAGACGAAAGGCAATGGATAAAGCTCAATTTACTAATTATGCCACATACCTTTGAAACAGCGATTCCCATGCAGATGCAGATGCCACGTTCGAGAAGTTCAGCTCACAGACTAGGTACACTATGCTGGCCAGCGGTACACAACACAGTAGGTCTAGGTAATACAGATAACACTTTCCATGTAGGTTCAATTAAGAGTTTTGGGCGAGAGAATGCGTGATGAACGCACTCAACCCATGGTTGCTAAGAGACTGGCGACGATCGCCTGCGGCCTTGGCGTGGTGGCGGCGTAAAATGACCGTAGCGGCACGGCGCGGAATATCACCAAAACAACGATAGGTGACACTTATATAATAAATTGGACCTAGTATACCAATGCCTCTCAATCGCCCTATGGTGATGTAATGATGTATGAACTATAAATTAGGAAGCGTAACCATTTTCCCCGGCATGAAAGTTGCCACTTTCGAAACACAAAGGAGAAGTTAAATAAGTTGCAGATCATCACAACTCTACCAAAGGTTATGAGAACTCTAAATTTGCGACTCTCCATTCTTAATAAGAATATTCAATTAACTATTCTACGCGGTAATTAAATCTAATACTGCACATTGGTGCACGGTAAAATTAATTATTAATGAAACTTATTGCGTTGGCAAATTGCACAACTTTACTACCGGGCAACTCTGAAGGATCCCGCTTTTAGTCTTTACCGATGCGACTCTACAAACTCCGTTTTTATCTGGAAATATTTCTGTGATTACTCCTAACGGCCAATGCAGCCGCATCACATTGACCTGCATGGAGACGACAACCATACCGACCCGTATTGGATTGGCAGGGGTATTCCATTTCTGTTTGGATTGTAGGGTGTGCAGGTACTCTTGGCGCCACTGCTTCCAAAAAGACTGGACTATTTGGTCAGTTAATTCATAACGCGAAATAAGATGTAACCGCGTTTCATTGACTTCGCGGGCGGGGAGAAATAATAGAGGTTTCGTATGCAAGAAGTGAACTGCCGAAAGATTCTCATGAATCTTAGCGATACGATTGGCTACGAAGGTGTGCCATCGATGCGGTGCGTAATGAATCCAACTCAAGGTTACAGTTGAATCCGAGAAAGCTACGACTGCCTTAATGGCGTGCCGAGCTGCGAAAAGATTATATACTCGCTTTATCACAGTTGATAAGAGGAATGCGGCGCATAACTCGAGACGAGCTAGCGAAACTAATGTCAGTGGCGCGACTTTAGATTTCGCACACACCAGCGAAATGACGATACTACCGTCGGGTCTGACAACGTGGGCGTAAACCGAACCACCATAAGCTTTCTCACTAGCGTCGGAAAAACCGACGAGGGAGAGCCTACAGCGTTCTACGACGCCGACATGTCGCAAAAATCTCAGTTCAGAGATAATTGGCAATTCAGCTTGAAATTGTTCCCACAGACGAACAATGCGAGGTGGTGGGACGTCATTCCATCCAAGTTTGACAAGCCAAAGCTCTTTGATAAGAAGCCTAGCGTATAAAATTATCGGTGCCACGAGGCCTACAACGTCGAAAAGATGTGCAATGGAAGAAAGAATATTCCGTTTCGTGCAAGGGCGAACATTAGGGTTAACCTGGAAAACGAAATAATCCTCATTAAACCGATATAAGATACGTTGAAGCGAACGATCTTGTGGGCGTATACGCAGGTACATAGATTTAACATCTAAGGAAATAGCGACACTAAAAAGCCTAAAATTTAACAAGATGTTAAAAAGGTCAGCCTGAAGGACTGGACCTGCGTACAGGATATCATTGAGCGAGGTACCGTTATCTGTACTTGCATTAGCATCTAGGACCACGCGTAGCTTAGTGGTCACTTTATCCTCTCGAATAACAGCATAGTGAGGAACATAGTAGTCCATTTCTCACTCCTTACAATTTCTTTTGGGCAACCCACATTCAGGTAAAATATTTTGCACCAAAGAAATATAATTGTTCTGTAGATAATCCCGTATGACGTCATCATAAAGAAGCTTAACGTTAGGAAGCGATTTAAGTTTACGTTCGAGGCTATAGAATCTCTTGCGCGCTATATCAAAAGAATTTCCTAACGCTGACGCGTCTGTTTTCAGTGGTAAAGCTGCAACATACTTGCCATTTGGAGCGCGGGTAATTGTGCTACGATAAAACTCTTCACAATGTTTATCATCCACACTCCCAATGGACGAAGCAGTAACATCTTCAATATCCCAAAACTTACGAAGATCGAAGTTATCGAAAGAACTCGCAAAGAAAGACAGAGTGTCAGTTGAAGGTTCGATAATAGGTGCTTCTCCTAGAAGTATGTAGCCGAGCATAGTCTCCAATGCATCGGGGCAACCGGGTGCGCTGGTCACGGGACCGGGTTGCAATAACTTAGCGAACAACGTGACTCCAAGTAACATGACAATATTACCTGGCACACCCCAGCTGTCATCAGCGAGTAGCTTAGGATCAATATGCTTCAATTCGGCAGTATCTATAGCACCCAGAGGAAGCTGCCCGGTTATCTGATCCAAAACTAGAGCGTCAATTCTATACCTAGGCTGCGAGCAAAACCGTGAGCTGAACGTAAGATTCACTGAGCCGCGAAGGGGCTGCGATGTGCCACCAATACCACGAACGGTAGTTATTGAGTCCGTATGTATAGTTAGACCGAGCATACGGCAGCAACGCGATGTCATATAATTCTTTTGCGACCCAGGGTCCAAAAGACATCTAACCACCACGCCCTTACCCTTCCTGCCCGCCACTAACACCTTGGCAGTAGCCAGAACTTCGGTACTACGTGTGGCCTGGACTTGAGCAGAAGAATGCGTACACAACGCCACACGATCAGAAGTAGCTGGGTAGGCCGCAGAAACGGAGGCTGGGTCGCTAGCGGGCGCTAGCGCAGGGGCTTGCGTCGATTGCTTAAAATGCAATAAGGAATGATGCTTACCGTTGCATTTCCTACATGTTGACTTAGATAGGCACTTAGAGACGGTATGTTGGCTACTTAGGCAGTTAACGCATCTGTGATTGTCTTTTACAAACTTAAATCTGTTATCCACGCTCAACTTTTGAAACGCTTTGCACGTATACAAGTTTTTATGCGGGGATTGACAGAGTGAACATTTAGATTTAGTAGCACACGACGCAATGATAATCTGGTTAATTACAATAATTAATCAAATGCGGTTGAGTCTAGAATTATAAAGAATACCTACTCGTGCAATACGAGGGGTTCCCTACGTGTTTTCGAAAGTTGATGATTTGATTTTTATTATATCGAACACGTTGTGTCGATAATTCAGTTGTACGATGTTTTATTCCATCGATGCTTTATTGGTGCGATGTAACGTTTGTGCGAAAAATCCTGTTGCGAAAAACCCTACAGCGATTGCTCATTAGTTCGTTATTTTATTAGTTCGATAGTATGTCGGTTCGAAACGCCTACTGTTCCGTGACATCTAATTAATCTTATTTTGCATTATAGACGTTAAGGAAATAAATTCCTTTTATTTAAAATAATTAAAAAAAACTTTTTTAAACAAGCTTTTTAGCTAACCATGCATTGTCATCAAACGTGTATGCAAAATTTCATCTTAATCGGTTAAGGTTAACTGCTTTAAAATTAAGTTGCAATATTTGACCCGAACTACTTACATACATATACATACATACATTGCAAGTAAATAAAAAGCCTGTAAAAGAGGTATAAAATTTACATAACGAACCAACAGTAGTACTGTATCGTAAAATAATCAATGTCATTCATTCTGCAAATCTCGATTAGAAAAATATATAAAAGTTTCCAATGCGTAAATAAAAATTAACCGTACGATAACAAGAACTGGAATATTCCACAGTCACGTAGGCCAACATGAACGAATGTTTTAACAGACTACCCACAATTTTCAAACACGAACAAAAAAATATGTAATTACGCCGAAAATTAACTGATTTATTAAATAAACTTATTTAGCGATATGAATCAACGTTGATATTCAATTAAATGTATTTTTCGGAGTTTCAATTAGTGAAATTAAAGATTTACGTTCACAATTAATTTGCCGGTAGAAAGTACTACACGCAAGGCAGCCAGCCTTATTCCCAACGCAATAGAGGCGAGAATTGTGTGATGATCTGCGATTAATATGGAAATTTCCCAAACTTTTTGCTTTTATTTAGACTTTTAGGACTTAAAATTAGGCTGTAAATAGGCCCAAATTTAATTAAACCAGTTCGAAGGACCAAAATGGTGCGTATAACCTCTAGAAGATTACTAGTAAAATCACACGCGATTGAACCTAAATTATTATAGTAATCTAGGCTATAATTGCTGATTCAGCAGTGCTAAATTGAAGGAGAAAAGTACGCAGATAAAGGCAATGGATAAAGCTCAATTTACTAATTATGCCACATACCTTTGAAACAGCGATTCCCATGCAGATGCAGATGCCACGTTCGAGAAGTTCAGCTCACAGACTAGGTACACTATGCTGGCCAGCGGTACACAACACAGTAGGTCTAGGTAATACAGATAACACTTTCCATGTAGGTTCAATTAAGAGTTTTGGGCGAGAGAATGCGTGATGAACGCACTCAACCCATGGTTGCTAAGAGACTGGCGATGATCGCCTGCGGCCTTGGCGTGGTGGCGGCGTAAAATGACCGTAGCGGCACGGCGCGGAATATCACCAAAACAACGATAGGTGACACTTATATAATAAATTGGACCTAGTATACCAATGCCTCTCAATCGCCCTATGGTGATGTAATAATGTATGAACTATAATATTATTAAGAGATATGTAAATAATGGTAATTACCGAACATTTTAAGGATTTTGTGCAACTAATAAATATAAATAAAGGCTGCACAGATTTCGGGTTGTATCATATTTAGTGGTATCTAATGAAGCTTTTTGATATCCAAAGTCGAAGTTTCGCGCCAATCGTGTTTATTTACTTTTTATTTTACAAAAATATCACCTACCCATATGTGAAAACGATTACGTTATGACAATTCTGTTTCTAAATGTACCTGGTAAAGAACAATAACAAAAACCGGTCCACTAATATTCATTACATTACCACTACTTTATTTATGCTCAAAACTGCCAAATCGTCCATCAGGTGGGTATATTATCGAAATCAGCCTTTAAGAATCCTTTGTCACACATGACTAAATAAAATTTGCTGTTATAAATAATATTTTTGCACAAATTTTCGGATTTATTAGTTAATTCACGTGTAGTTGACACTGTAGTACAAAATTCTTTGAACGTTATGACGTCACCAACATGGCGACCAATCATGGCCCGTTCGTAGACAGGTGGTTCTTTTGAAAATTTTATCGACTTTCAATTGCTTATAATAAATTGAAAAAAAATATTTAAGAGATTTTTGCAACGACAATATAATTTATGCTATGTAAAGTTTGAAAATAAATTTAAAAAATTGTATTTTATTTTTAATTCAACAACCCAATTGCAAGAAATTGATATCCTTTGCTTGAGGCTATTGAACTACTTTTATTCTGTACAAAGACTTTTTTTTATGATGGGTTTGCTCTTGACTCTAGTCTAGGTTAGAGATGACAGAGACAAAGTCGACGATAGAGTGAGCTTACCCAGAAGAAGCCTGTTCACTCTAACTTTGAAGAGATTCGGGTTGTATGCGTTTGGAAACACAGACGCAGGCAGTGAGTTCCACTCTTTTGCTTTGCGCATTATGAAGGATGCTTGGAAGCGCTTGGTGCGAATTGTAGGAATGGCAACTAGGTGAGGATGGTAACTTGCAGTGCGTCTAGATGTCCGATGGTAGAAGGGTCCGGATGAAATACTACATTTCAAAATTAAAATTGAAACTGAAATATACAAACGTTTTGACTATCTGATCCTAATTTTTAACCAATAAACTGCCGCAAAATCAAACCCTCTCAAATAGTTCAAGCGAATACTTCATTGTTTGTACTGTGATCACAATTTGTGACATGTCCGTATCACGTGACGTTGTATATCAAACGAGCGTTTGTGAACTCAGTACAAACAACATGCATGCCGCACAATGGTGGATATGAACTTGATAAATGATTTGATTTCTATTGCTTAAAATTATGCAGATTTGCATACTATGTCTATCCATTATACGTTTATTTTGTAGTATCAAAAACATCAACATTTTGCTATGGATATAAATTATATCAACACTTCAACAGCTTGCTTCGGAGCCCGAATACCAAATTACGAAAACGGCTATGGACGTCAGATTCCAAGTAGGTCAGATTCCATGCACGTCATTTTCCAGCTAGGACATTTTCCAACAAGGTCAGATTTTGAGTTAGTAATGCACAATAGAACCGCAGAACTGTCTCCCGTATCTAATTCTGTATTTTCTCCTGTAACTTAATTTGGATGCTCTTCTTAAAAATTCGAATACAGTTATGTGCCCGTATTTGCATTCTTTATTTAAAATGTTCAATGAGTCATCAAATTTTCTATCAACACTTCTAGATTTTTTTACAGGCTTTTGTACCTCTGCATCTTTTATTTTTAAATCATTATATGGACTTTACATACATTTAGTGTCATCATTTCTAGACTATAGAGTCCGTGCCACCGAAGAAATCTCGCAGACATTTGACGATGAATATAATGTGAGTAAGTGTACCAGAAAACATTACTAACTCAAAATCTTACCTAGTTGGAAAATGTCCTAGCTGGAAAATGACGTACATGGAATCTGACCTACTTGGAATCTGATGTCCATTGCCACTCTCCAAATTACATCCACAAGAACGTTATTTCTCTTGACGGAAAATGGAAGCTGATTTTGCAGCAATACGGAAATCTAATCTCTTTCGGTTTGGCTCGTTATGCCGATGAAATAAGATTTTTATTTGATAAGTCTGCAGAAAGCCAGCGAGAGCAGCAAGAAGTTTTACGAAAGCTCATAAAATATATTTAAGTACGTACTTATTTTGTATAGAATTTCAGCCTTTGACACCTCACAGAATTCGACAATAATCATAAAGGGGGTCTACTACACGAAGTTCCTTTTACAACAGTTCTTTTACATCAATATATTATACAAATGGGTATTTTGGAGTTTTCCTATATTTTTCAATTACTCGTAATGGTCGCCCGTCTCAAGATTAAACTTATTCCTGCTGATGGCTTTGCTCAAAGATTTTGAAGATTGTTTACAAAACTTTTCTGTAAACGGCTATTAGAGGGGAAACGAAAAAGTCGAATAAATTTAAGGTGTTGTTTGAAAGTTAAAGCGGTTGTTACACGGAGTTTAGACCCGTTTAATTTCGGGAGATGTTGTTTCTTTCCGGCAATAATAGTTCATTATTACTCGTATAACCATTTTATGCCGTTAAAAGATCATCAGACTTTCTTTTCATTATTGTTAGGCTTGCGCTTGACCACTATGACCACCTGATGGTAAGCCATGATGAGGTCGACGATGAAGCACCTAGAATAAGCCTATTCACTCTTGACTTAAAATCTCCAAGGTTGTAGCTATCAGAAAATACAGAATCCGGCAGGAAATTCCACTCCTTTGCTGTTTGCATAATAAAATTATTCCCAAAACGTGAGAATATTTCAGTATCTTCAGGATGTAAAGAAAGCTTCGAATATATTTTAACAATTGCTTCTGCCCTTGTAAATAAACAACTTTATCCAAGAAAATCATATTAGGCAATTCAAAAATATAAAAATTGAATGGTCCATACAATTTTGTCGTCAGCTGTGAGCTGATCAAAATTTGTACGCCACATATTTTTTTTATTACTGTGATGAGCCGTTGCTGTTTGAACGAGATGATACAAAATAACTACCTAACGCGACTGTTAGCTTTAAGATCTATTATAGTTCTCGCCAAACTTCTTGGCTGCCTGAAGTTGGCGGTTGTGCATGAAAAAATTCGTCCACATCGATGTCAATGAAACATGCCCAGAACGCTGGCAGCATTGCCACGTTGAATGGCAATCCTGATTCTCTGGCCGAAGAAAAGGCCAGCCCTCTGGTCACGTGAAGAGTCGACGAGCTTTGTGCTAATTTCTCGAAAAACTCGATGCGCACTCAGACCCCATGGACCTAATGTTTCAACCCCAAACGGCTCAAACATATAACTTCCAATAATGTTGTTATATTTGCGCCGTTTAAGAGAGAACGTGGCAAGAGATGTGGCTGCTTCCATAAAGGGGAAGAGCGGAGAAAATAGAATTTCTGTAGGGTCGGTTGTCTGTCGGTATTGTCTCTAAGAAAAAAATCACATTTGTTGTGGTTGAGGTTTAGGCCGATGGATTTAAACTGCCCTTTCAGGAATTTTAAATCTGCTAAAACGGTGTCTACGTCACCTCATAGTGTTCCATCATCAAAATACCATAAGTTAAATTTCGAATTTAGTTTCTGAATAATGGGATGAATAGCCAGACTGAAAATGACTGGCCCGAGAGGATCACCTTGTTGGCAACCAACTGAAGATAGTAAAACATTTTCTTTGTACAACAATTTTGATGAGTGCCTATAGCATTGCCACAAAAAGCCGAAAATTTCTGGAAGCTCTTTTTTTGCTTCAGCCAACAAAGTGTCCCTGTTGACGGAATTGAAGGCGTTTTTAATGTCAACCTTGAGGATGACCTCACCCTGGCTAGAATTTAAGAAGTTAGAAAGTGCATATACGGCAGCTTCACAGCCTCCTCTAGAGCCAAAGCCAAGCTGTAGGGGCTGGAATTTTTTTTGTAAGCCTTTGTTTTTTTTTTTTTTTTGGTAAAGCTTACAACAAATTTTGGCTGCCATACGCCTGTAGGTGCACCAGACGGCAATAGGACGAATGCCACCGTCCCTCTTGCGCAGGGCACATAAGTTGGCCCCGTACAAGACATCGACGACGGCATCGTTCACGCCGCCGGAGAGCATTACGTTGACTAGAGCCGCAAGCTCCTTCAAAAGCGACTCACCAGCTGCCCCGGCGCCTGAACTTAAAAGATCCTTTAAGTGTTGTGGAGTCAAGCCGTCGAGACCGCCAGCGGAACCGCTTCGGAAGGAGCCCACGGCAGCAATGAATTGAGTGGCTGAAATATTGAAAGGAGTTGAAACAGGATGAGGGGTTTCTGGGGGTTGCAGGTAAAGCCATCCGCAGGCGCTGGATGTTTACTCTCCAAGGCAGATATTGTTTCTGGAGAGTAGGGCGCAACCACATCACTGCTGAATATTAGCCTCGCTGCACCCCTGATGTCACCTTCACCTAGTTTGGACTCCATGTGAAAACATATGTCTTTCTGTGAATGGTTATTGAACGGTTGTAAATTTTTATCCAAAATTGTGGTCGAATTGTTGCAGTTTTCTTTAATTTGATTTGTAAGTGTTTTTTTCTGTTTTTTTTACATATTTTTTTTTGAAGTTCAATATTGCTTCCTAATTGGGTAAACAAAGTTGTTTATTTTACGATTTTGTTCACCTATTAAGAGATTATTTAAAGCAATATAGAAAATGGCGGGATACCGCGCCATTTTCTCATATTTGACGTATTATCATGATGAAATCCTATTTTATAATATAGGATCTATGTGTCTACATAGATCCGATATTATAAAATAGGATTTCCTCATGTTATGATACCTACTTTCGTAACTTTGTATTTGGTATCTCTATAAAAATAGGATGTCATACTGAGATTGACACTCGATATTAACGACCCAAGTTTAGATTACTTCTTCAAGCAAATCTCTGTGTGTTACATGAAGTACCACAGAGTGAGTTTATACCACAATTTCCTTGAAATATGCAAGAGAAGCTAACGATGTGTGAATTTCACCATGCTGAATTACTATATTTGAATATGTAAATAACTAGTTGATTGATCTAACACAATTTTGAGTACCTACCTAATACTTAGACTTCGAATTCGAATCGGTAAGAACAATTATTTTAAACAAAATGGAACGCGTTTTCTGAACACGACGCCGCTTCTTCACGGTACCCTGGCGGTCTTCCTCCAACAGGTGAGCGAACCAAAAAAAGCCCAGGGAGGTTGACCAGCATCAGGAGTGCCCTCTTGGACCAACTTACAGAGGAAATGAGTGGGTCCCGTCTGCCTCACTTCCAAAGCTAGCCGGTCGCTACTCAGACCGCAGAGCCGTTGTTTGTGTATGTGAGTGGTAGTGTGTGGTGTATGACACCGCTCATGTTTACACCGAATTGCAGCATCCGGCGCGTGTGTACTCACGCATATGAAGTAGTGGATGTCTGATTGCGAGGTGCAATGTGCTTATATTAACTTAGAATTCACTACGCGCTGGTATGAATATGGGATAGGCAGTATTATTGTTTGAGTAGGCCACGTGTAGACTTTGGCAGCCTACTCAGGCGTCAAGTCCGGGGGATGGATGGTGTCGCAGTGTCTGTTTTGTGAGCAGGAGTAGATCCCGCAGAAGGCATTTTCCTTCCACAAAGTCGGGAAGTGCGCAGTGGCGCAGCGCTGTGTTGGTGATACCGTCGGCACCAGGGGCCTTCCTTGGCTTCGTCGTTAGGATGGCATGTCTGACTGCGCTCAGCGAGATGAAGATGGTGTCTTCATCAACGGCTATCGGCGTGGCGTGTTGTAGTCTCCAGGTGTTTCTCGACTGCCGCTACATGTTCGTGTTTGGTTGAAACTGACGCTCCAGATGCTCGGCAAAGACCTCGGTTCGGTCTCCTGTGACATTTTGCGGCGCCCCGTCATTGCTCTGAAGTGGACGCGCTGGAGCTGGCGTGTTGTTGAGCTGTCAAAACAGTCTGTGAATGGAGGGTCAGTCACCCTCCGCAGCGTCTATACGATCCTCCCAGCTCCCGGCACTCAGAGCCCTTAAAGCGGCCATCACCTTTTCCGCGAGATGGTTAAGCTGCGTCTTCATTGTCGGGTAGCGTATTGCTGCCATTGCTTGCGTAGGCGCCTTCTCTGTGTAATAAGGTTTCGGATGCACGCGGGCAGGGGTGGCTAAATCACTCTCCTCTGCCGTTGCGTCATCATTGCCGCTTCCAGTGTTGAATCGGTGGAGATGACAGGCCGTCGGCGATGTGGATTCAATCTTTTCCGAGAGTTTGTCCCAATCGATTAATCGACGTGGTGGTTTAATTCGGCTCCTGTTGGGTACCCGATAGGATGACGAGTACAGGATGATGATCCGACTGTAACTCGTCGTCTTACACTTGCTGCGTGATCTGGCAGTCTAGCCTTCAGTGGACTATTTTGTTTAGCACTTCGGGCATGTAACCCGAATGGTCTGGGTAGTGTGTGGGCGTCTCAGAGCCAAACACCGTGTACCCGAAGGCTTTCGCATATGCGATAAGCCGTCTCCCCTTCTGGTTCGTGTTGTACAAGTTCCACGCTGGGTGCTTACAATTTAGATCGACGGCGAGGATAGTAGGATGCTCGGCGATCTGACAAGTCGAGTTGGTTGACGAGGGAGTTCTTCGTGGATGACTCTTTTCTTTGCCATTACAGGCAGGCCACGTTATCGGGCTTTGCGTACTGACCGTTCGTCCTTCGGTCCTTACTATAAACGGGATAGCTCAGGAGCTTGCTCCTGTCCTCAGGTCCCAGTTGCGTTTCGTTTAATAGGGCCATGTCGATGTCCTTTTCCCTCAGGAGGTGGTGGAGAGGACGACCTTATCCCTGAGGCCGCGGGCATTCCTGCAAAGCATTCTCAGCAGCTTAGCCATGGCATAGCGTTAACAACGTGGTCGAGCCGTAGTAGATGTCTTGCTCCGCGTCCTATAACTGTCTCATGACCTCGATAAGGTCCATCAGCAACTGGATGGTGCTGGCGCTGCAGCTGCGGCTGCAGAGAACCTCAAGCGGAGAAAATATAATAACCTAATTGGAAGTCTTGTGATGTATTTTTGACCCGTTGGGTGTTGAAACTATTGAAATTACTTCTATTTGTTTTTGTCCATGGGGTCCAAGTAATGAGATCAGTGCTCACGAATTATTCAAAAATCTGCGTAAACGCGTAGTTGCCACTTCGCGTGACGCAAGAGCTGGTTTTTACCTTGGTCAGAGGATAAGCATTGCCTTACAACTTGGCAATGCTGTTTTTTGGGCACAATACCAGTGGACAGCAATGTGGAAGAGTTTTTCGACGCCAGATAGAAGTTTTTTTAATTGAATTGTTTATATATCGGCCCGCGGCTCCGCCCATGTAGTATTAGTATTCCTCCCAATGTCTTTATACATTATAGTGTTATTCTAATGTATAAGCTATATTTCTGTACAGTTCCATAAAATCCGTTCAGTAGTTTTTGCGTAAAAGAGTAACAAACATCCATTCATCTTCTACAAACTTTCACGTTTATATTAGTAGTAAGATGTAGTTATTAAGTTTTTTTTTTTAAAATTTGTACATACCTAATTATCTCCCTGAATAAATTTTACAAAAAATACAACCGACTTCCAAATAAAAAAACAAAAAGTGAAAAATAACTTCAATTTCGGAAGTCGGTGTTCTTATTTTATTTTCTTCGTTTTTTGACACCGACTTCCGAAATTGAAGTTATTTTTCACTTTTCTGTTTTTTTATTTGGAAGTCGGTTGTATTTTTTGTTTTTTATTTTTCACTTTTTAGTTGTGCTACACAATTTATATAGGCTAGGTACCAATAATGGCCATAGTGAAACCAGAATAGATTTACCCAATAACATGCAACTTAAACAAATTCGGTCGAATAAGGGTATACCAAGGTGAACTGTTTACACCTGCGTACCCCTTTAGAGCGTACTAGTGTGATGTTATGTTATGAAATGGTGTAAACAATAAACATAAATGCGATTGCAGCTATCCCGAGTGATTTGCCGTCATTTATTGAAGAGTTCTGTAAATAATAAATCTAATAAACAATAGTGATTATTCTTTTCAACCTACAGACGTAACCAAACTCAGTTTAAATTTTCGCCAACGTGTTTTTTAATTGGAAGGTAGAATTAAGAACTTGAAGTCACGCCTACATTTGAGTTAATTTACTGAATGATCTCAACGCCCAATGACCCCTGCCCTTTTTATACGCGTTCTTAGTTTTTTATTTTATTTAAGTGTATATATAGGTAGTTATTTTTAATTACGTAGGTATTTTATCATTGAATTAATTACAAAATGACTGATAATTAATATAATCCTAGCTTAATTTAGCTTACCTGGTTTTAATTTGGCAACATGAGAATGATGCCTAATTAAGCTTTAATCATTTAATCTGTATTCGTAAAAATAAGTAGTTAACAATCTTATAATATTTTTTATCGAAACCATTCTAAAATAAGTAGAACACGTATCTTATGTAAACCATTCCTACTTAAATCTCTTACAATACGTTTCACTTTTTCTTAGTTTACATTTAAGATGAGTCAAGTAATTCCACATGATATGTAGAAAATTACTACACTGCTAATGCAGTATGTCTGGCAGACGCCGCATGTAGCTTCACAAACAAGATGTATCGTCTCCACGTCGACACTAGTTCCACGGCTCACTCCGAACATCATTCTCTCACCACTTAGCAACACAAAAAAATAACCATGTATCCTATTGCTTAGCTTTTTTAAATTCTCTTTATTCTGTGTCTCAAACATAGCCGAACGCTATCGTCTTGTTCTTAAAGCACGGTTTTCCTTCACTTTTTTAAAATTAACCTACTTCTCGTATTCAACTCAGCGGAAAATTACTAGGTTTGTATACTTTTAACTTATTCCATTCTCATAACTCAGCCCCTTTGTGAGGTTTGTTACCTCATCCAATAACATCCAATTTGTCTGATATTAGCTAAGAGACACATCTGTCTCACCAGACATTTAATCTTCACGTGATAAATCATCATCATTATCGGTACCATTATTCATGTATTCCTTTGTATTTTGAAGCATATTGTAGCTGGGGAATAAGATTAAGGACTTTTTAATTAAGACCAAGGGCCGATCAGACATGCAAAAACATGCGAGTAAAGCAAATCAAAGTATTATTTTGACCGTTGATATTTCTTTTCATGCATCTGACGCAACGTTCTCACTTCACCATGGAATCAGGATTCGATGCAAAAAGCTGACTTGCATCTACGTAAAAAAACACCTAAGGCTCTATGTTTTCATTATTATATTTCAAAGCATTTTCATTATAAAGCACCGCAATAAAGTATTTTTTTACTATTAAAGTGATATTGAATTGTTCCTTCTGTAAAAGAAAAATACTTTTATAAAATAAAACTATTAATTCACTAACTCTTTGTATGGACAATGGTGTACAATAAAATGTAGAATCAATCTCTGCGGGTCTGTTATAGCATATAAATACGACACGTTTATGTATAAATTTACGTAGATTGAGTGTGGTTACACTCTGACGATAGCCGGCATTATCACAAGGTACTACACTTACCTTAGCTACTATCTCAGACATAACACTTACATATTCAGTGTATAACTACACCACACTGCTCAGCGTCTTCTTGTATAATACATTTGGTGTTCGTCGAGATAATGAAGATACCACTAAGAGGATGAGAGCAACGTGAGTTCCAAACATTTCATGATATTCGTTATCCACTAGGATTACCAAGATCAAGAAAAGTACTTACTGTTTGTATAGATTATACGATTAGACTCAATCGACATACTAATTTAAATAACATAGGAAATAACATAGAGTTTCACTGGAAATAAGTAGAATTATGCAATGATTTTGTAATTAATAAAATTACTGTTACTAACTTTATTTCGTGCATAATTATTGGATGTTCTTGTCATAATTAAAACTATTATTTTTTGGAGGCGGTTGCAGCGGTTCATTAATATTTCTTGGTCAGGCTGTTTTTTTCGTAATTTTTAATAACAACTTTAATATTGGAAACGCCCGGTCTACGTGGTTCATCCATGTATGGTAGATGTTGAATTGTTGATTCACTTAATACTACGTGATTTCACACTAATACCAAAACATTGTCAAACTGGTTAGGACTAAAACCACTTATCATGCCCCAAAATGTCTAATTTACAGCCACGCTAACATCAGCGACACGTGCACCGGATATTGTAAGTCTCTACAGACATTATACATGCAGCTGCAATCATGGTTTATTATTGGATTAAGTAAATTCTTGAAACGGTTGTGCAATGGGTAATCAATACTATTCTGATGATATTGAAAAAAGAAAGAAAAAAGCGGGAATCTAAATTATAATCAGATTGGAGGCTTACCGTCAGTCTCGCCTATATCATTTCATATTATTACTAAAAGCTAACTAATGGTAATGATGGTTCACATAATTATCTCGGAACCAATAGAATAGATAAACGATATTTTTTCTAAAAAGAAACAATATATCGAATGCTCTAAATAAGACAGAATAAATTGATATAAAGGAAATTAAATATTGATGCGTGAGCTGAACATTTGAGTGCCTTTAGACGATTTGTGAGCGAAATTGCCAGTAAAAGAGATTTACGAGGCTTGTTCATACAAACTCAATATTCAGCAGATTGTCTTCTCTGACTTCGAATTCCTGATTTCTGATGAAATTTTAGTAATAAAACAAAAAAAAATATAAGCGACCTGTACGTGCTTTTGATTTTGAATTTCACACTAACAGCACCCTAGTAATTTATTATGTTGCGGGTCATTGTTTTCACCCATAACCATAAATTCCATTAAATATCCGTTATAGAGCTACTGAAGGTAACAGAAACTTTTAGTAGCGCCATCAGGATGGAGTTTGGTGTGGAAAAATATGCGTTCATGCATGTAAAGCGAGGGAGATTGTGGAATCCGTAGGAATTCAACTCGCGGATTCCATAAACCTGAGATCCCTCTCTCCAAACGAAACATATAAGTATTTAGGTATTTCAGAAGCGTTAGGTATTAGCACTACTGAAATGAAGCAATCGTTGAGGGAACGCTTCTTTGGCCGCCTGAAGAAGGATTCATTCAATAGCCTTCTTTCGCGCGGAAACAGGCTGCGGCGCGCCTTCAACGGTTGGGTCGGTATTGATGTACTCTATCAGCATACTCAAATGGACTCAAACGGTACTTGATGCCCTGAATAGGCGGGTCCGTACACTGCTGACTGCATATCGAATACATCACCCACTATCGTTGGTCATGAGATTGTATATTCCGCGGAAGTGTGGAGGCCGAGGCTTTTTAAACGCCAAAAACCTCCACAACCGCGAGATATGCAATCTCAGGGAACATTTTCTAAACACCCACGTGGGTATGCATCGAGATGTAGTGGCAGTGGATAAGGGACTCACCCCGCTCTCCTTGGCGAATGAGAACTAGCGCAAGCTTGTAGTGCTTGACACTAACGACCGCAGGGAGATATGGCCGAGTAAGCAGCTTCACGGACGCTTTTGCCGGGCCCTACATGGATCCGATGTAGATCAGTCAGCGTCCGTAGCCTGGCTGCGTTTCGGTGACCTCTTAGGGGAAACCGAAGGTTTTTTCTGAGCATTTATGGACGAAGTTATCATGACGAATAACTACCGGAGATTAATTATGAAGGATGGCACGGTTTGGTTTCGAGCCCAGGCAGGCGCTTTACTTTGTGTAAAATATTTAAACACCACTGCTGTCTAAACGGTGAAGGAAAACATTGTGAGGAAACCGGCATGTCCTAGAACCAAAAATTCGAAGACATGTGACGTCCACCAACCCGCACTGGGCCCACGTGGTGGATTACGGCCCATTCCCTCTCACAGAGAAGAGGCCTGTGTTCCAGAAGTGGGAACATTAATAGGCTGATGTTGGCACGGTTGACATCTGTCGGGCATTTCACCGGCCGGGTGAATCGATCCGCCACATTATCTCTGGTTGTTCTCGGCTAGCTAACGAAGAGTAGTTGCATAGGCACAACCTTGTAGCCAGGATTATCCATCAGCAACTTGCTCTGAAATACACTCTTGTGGCATTGGAGGTACCGTACTACAGGTACTGGGATCGGTCCATCATCACTGACAGGAATATTGTAGCCAATAAGCCTGATATTGTGGTGGTGGACCGAATCTAGAGGCATACAATGATTTTTGACTTTACCGTCCCGCATGACAGGAACCTCGTGAAAGCCGAGAAAGATAAGCAAGGTCGCGAGATTATCGACATGTGGGATGTGGACACAGCGATCATTGTACCGATAGTCGTCTCGGCCAATGCTTTAATAGCCACGAGCCTCAACCAACACCTTAGGAGGCTCTCGTTAGGCGGCTAGGTCAGGGGCCTGATCCAGAAAGCAGT
Organism: Orthosia cruda; assembly: GCA_964057195.1. NCBI lineage: Eukaryota > Metazoa > Arthropoda > Insecta > Lepidoptera > Noctuidae > Orthosia > Orthosia cruda. Next base: position 11,525,296 of record OZ059848.1, on the reverse strand, counting down.
GATCCAGTACTGCTGGACACGGCTCGTATGGTTAGGAGGTTCCTCTCTCTGGAGCCCTGACCGCCGGTAGCTTAGACCCTGTTCCCGATACCGGTGGGCCTCTATTTTTTATATTTTTAAATGATTTCTTTTTTGTATGTGTTTTATTAAAATATTTAAAAATGTAACAAATAAGAAAAAATAATAATAAAGGACAATAATATTTGAACAACCTGCAATAGCCTGGTCAAGTACAACTGACGAAGTGTACAATAGTTTTCATACTTGATCACAAATTGCAGTAAAATCAAAACTTTACGAGAGTTAAGTAAAAAACTGATTTTAGGGGCCTTTGACAGACCATATTTTTATGCTGTGATGGGATTTTTATGGACTTTTCAGGCAACGTTACTACTACCCTAATGTACATAATTCCGGTAAAATTCCTTAACTAGGCTTTTTTCGCAGATAAGCCTCCTATTACAGTTATTTTCATGGACTTATTATATTCTTTTGTTTCAAACAAGATACCTTTAGAATTGACTGGCAAAATGTTTTTACAAATTAAATTGACTCTGAAATACAAGAACGATTTTCCTTCAGATTCTTGTTTCCAAACGAAATATGTTTTCATTCGTTAGCTATCCATTTAAGTTTTTCAATTGTTGTGTGCGTGTGACAGGAGCCAACCAGCCAATACCTTCGTCAGTTGACTGGTGAAGTACCACCTAAAGTAAAGGAAATGAAAAACTTAAACCAGTTTAAGTTTGAGTTCCGTTTGAGTTTGCGATTCCTAAAGATAATATAATTATTAATGACTTTAAAATGAACAAACAAGGTGCATCATAGGCGCCTTATTGTGGGGAGCCATATATTTTTTTCCTTACAAACCCATCGAGTTCATCGTCATAATGAAGGATTTATTGTCGTGATGACGAAAATATAATCACTTATGTTTCAAAGAAATTCGAATATACAGGGTTACTGGTTAAGTCAACCTAGATCCATTAAGATTTAAATTAAGAGATAAATTTAGATTAAGAGGTTATAGTTCCCATCATTTCTGACTAATTTGACTATGAAACATCCCAGCCTAAACCTAACCGTTTTTAAGATATTGGACTTAGAAGGTTTTTTAAAAAAATATGCCAATTTCTTAAGAATTGGCATAATTTTTGTCTTCTATGGCCTTATTTTTTTTCTAATTCCAATTTTTGAGTACTAGAGAAGTTCGTTTATTATTCTAAATGCAAAAAGTCCAAATATCTGAACCATAGGAGTCATAGTAGAGGACTGTAAATGTGGAAATAAAATTTTTTTTTTTTTTTTGGTGTTGGTAAAATCATATTAGCGTCACGTTTTCAAATGTCAGTTGTACTTGACCAGGCTATTGCAGGTTGTTCAAATATTATTGTCCTTTATTATTATTTTTTCTTATTTGTTACATTTTTAAATATTTTAATAAAACACATACAAAAAAGAAATCATTTAAAAATATAAAAAAAAGAGGCCCACCGGTATCGGGAACAGGGTCTAAGCTACCGGCGGTCAGGGCTCCAGAGAGAGGAACCTCCTAACCATACGAGCCGTGTCCAGCAGTACTGGATCACTGCTTTCTGGATCAGGCCCCTGACCTAGCCGCCTAACGAGAGCCTCCTAAGGTGTTGGTTGAGGCTCGTGGCTATTAAAGCATTGGCCGAGACGACTATCGGTACAATGATCGCTGTGTCCACATCCCACATGTCGATAATCTCGCGACCTTGCTTATCTTTCTCGGCTTTCACGAGGTTCCTGTCATGCGGGACGGTAAAGTCAAAAATCATTGTATGCCTCTAGATTCGGTCCACCACCACAATATCAGGCTTATTGGCTACAATATTCCTGTCAGTGATGATGGACCGATCCCAGTACCTGTAGTACGGTACCTCCAATGCCACAAGAGTGTATTTCAGAGCAAGTTGCTGATGGATAATCCTGGCTACAAGGTTGTGCCTATGCAACTACTCTTCGTTAGCTAGCCGAGAACAACCAGAGATAATGTGGCGGATCGATTCACCCGGCCGGTGAAATGCCCGACAGATGTCAACCGTGCCAACATCAGCCTATTAATGTTCCCACTTCTGGAACACAGGCCTCTTCTCTGTGAGAGGGAATGGGCCGTAATCCACCACGTGGGCCCAGTGCGGGTTGGTGGACGTCACATGTCTTCGAATTTTTGGTTCTAGGACATGCCGGTTTCCTCACAATGTTTTCCTTCACCGTTTAGACAGCAGTGGTGTTTAAATATTTTACACAAAGTAAAGCGCCTGCCTGGGCTCGAAACCAAACCGTGCCATCCTTCATAATTAATCTCCGGTAGTTATTCGTCATGATAACTTCGTCCATAAATGCTCAGAAAAAACCTTCGGTTTCCCCTAAGAGGTCACCGAAACGCAGCCAGGCTACGGACGCTGACTGATCTACATCGGATCCATGTAGGGCCCGGCAAAAGCGTCCGTGAAGCTGCTTACTCGGCCATATCTCCCTGCGGTCGTTAGTGTCAAGCACTACAAGCTTGCGCTAGTTCTCATTCGCCAAGGAGAGCGGGGTGAGTCCCTTATCCACTGCCACTACATCTCGATGCATACCCACGTGGGTGTTTAGAAAATGTTCCCTGAGATTGCATATCTCGCGGTTGTGGAGGTTTTTGGCGTTTAAAAAGCCTCGGCCTCCACACTTCCGCGGAATATACAATCTCATGACCAACGATAGTGGGTGATGTATTCGATATGCAGTCAGCAGTGTACGGACCCGCCTATTCAGGGCATCAAGTACCGTTTGAGTCCATTTGAGTATGCTGATAGAGTACATCAATACCGACCCAACCGTTGAAGGCGCGCCGCAGCCTGTTTCCGCGCGAAAGAAGGCTATTGAATGAATCCTTCTTCAGGCGGCCAAAGAAGCGTTCCCTCAACGATTGCTTCATTTCAGTAGTGCTAATACCTAACGCTTCTGAAATACCTAAATACTTATATGTTTCGTTTGGAGAGAGGGATCTCAGGTTTATGGAATCCGCGAGTTGAATTCCTACGGATTCCACAATCTCCCTCGCTTTACATGCATGAACGCATATTTTTCCACACCAAACTCCATCCTGATGGCGCTACTAAAAGTTTCTGTTACCTTCAGTAGCTCTATAACGGATATTTAATGGAATTTATGGTTATGGGTGAAAACAATGACCCGCAACATAATAAATTACTAGGGTGCTGTTAGTGTGAAATTCAAAATCAAAAGCACGTACAGGTCGCTTATATTTTTTTTTGTTTTATTACTAAAATTTCATCAGAAATCAGGAATTCGAAGTCAGAGAAGACAATCTGCTGAATATTGAGTTTGTATGAACAAGCCTCGTAAATCTCTTTTACTGGCAATTTCGCTCACAAATCGTCTAAAGGCACTCAAATGTTCAGCTCACGCATCAATATTTAATTTCCTTTATATCAATTTATTCTGTCTTATTTAGAGCATTCGATATATTGTTTCTTTTTAGAAAAAATATCGTATATCTATTCTATTGGTTCCGAGATAATAACGACCATGTGTCGGAATTTCGGACCAGATTGAAGTGGCTGCCGATTCGGCGTCGACGATATACCCATATCCTATCCCTTCTCTATAATATCCTGCACAATCCTACTTCACCCCAATACCTTCGCGAACGGTTTGGGTACCTCGTCCCGAGGGGCAAACATTGTCGCACGGCTACTTCGCTTCTCCTTCGTACTCCACGTCACACTTCCAGCCGTTATGATGGCTCCTTCTCTGTAACTGCAGTGCACCTCTGGAACTCTCTTCCACACTCCCTACGCGATAGCCCTTCTCTCGATGTCTTCAAGAGGAAAATTAAAGAGCATTTCCTTTTAACGCAATTTTAGTAGATATATATATATTATATATATTTGTATTTATGTATGTATGTATATATTTATGATTATAACTTTGTTATTTTAAAATTGTACACTGGATCCTACCCTCTTTTGTCATCATTCTCTGTCACTCTAGGGTTTGCTGTAAGAGAACTCAACATTGAGTTAAGCTCGCTTTTGTACATGTACTTATTATCACATTGTATTAAATATTGTTTTTGGTGTACAATAAAGAATTAAGATAATTATGTGAACCATCATTACCATTAGCTAGCTTTTAGTAATAATATGAAATGTTATAGGCGAGACTGACGGAAAGGCTCCAATCTGATTATAATTTAGATTCCCGCATTTTTTCTTTCTTTCTTTCAATATCATGAGATTGAGATTACCCATTGCACAACCATTTCAAGAATTAACTTAATCCAATAACAAACCATGATTGCAGCTGCATGTATAATGTCTGTAGATACTTACAATATCCGGTGCACGTGTCGCTGATGTTAGTGTGGCTGTAAATTAGACATTATGGGGCATGATAAGTGGTTTTAGTCGTAACCAGTTTGACAATGTTTTGGTATTAGTGTGAAATCACGTTTTATTAAGTGAATCAACAATTCAACATCTACCATACATGGATGAACCACGTAGCCCGGGCGTTTCCAATATTAAAGTTGTTACTAAAGATTACGAAAAAACAGTCTGACCAAGAGATATTAATGAACCGCTGCAACCGCCTCCAAATAATAATAGTTTTAATTATGACAAGAACATCCAATAATTATGCACGAAATAAAGTTAGTAACAGTAATTTTATTAATTTCAAAATCATTGTATAATTCTACTTTTTTCCAGTGAAACTCAATCGTCATACTAATTTAAAAAACATAGGTTATTTAAATTAGTATGTCGATATTGTCTAATCGTATAATCTATACAAACAGTAAGTACTTTTCTTGATCTTGGTAATCCTAGTGGATAACGAATATCACGAAATTATTAACATTCTGGTTGGAACTCACGTTGCTCTCATCCTCTTAGTGGTATCTTCATTATCTCGACGAACACCAAATGTATTATACAAGAAGACGCTGAGCAGTGTGGTGTAGTTATACATTGAATATGTAAGTGTTATGTCTGAGATAGTAGCTAAGGTAAGTGTAGTACCTTGTGATAATGCCGGCTAACGTCAGAGTGTAACCACACTCAATCTACGTAAATTTATACATAAACGAATCGTATTTATATGCTATAACAGACCCGCAGAGATTGATTCTACATTTTATTGTACACCATTGTCCATACAAAGAGTTAGTGAATAGTTTTATTTTATAAAAGTATTTTTCTTTTACAGAAGGAACAATTCAATATCACTTTAATAGTAAAAAAATACTTTGTGCGGTGCTTTATAATGAAAATGCTTTTAAATATAATAATGAAAACATAGAGCCTTAGGTGTTTTTTTACGTAGATGCAAGTCAGCTTTATGCATCGAATCCTGATTCCATGGTGAAGTGAGATGTATGAAAAGAAATATCAACGGTCAAAATAATACTTTGATTTGCTTTACTCGCATGTTTTTGCATGTCTGATCGGCCCTTGGTCTTAATTAAAAAGTCCTTAATCTTATTCCCCAGTTACAATATGCTTCTAAATACAAAGGAATACATGAATAATGATACCAATGATGATGATGATTTATCACGTGAAGAATAAATGTCTGGTGTGACAGATGTGTCTCTTAGCTAATATCAGACAAATTGGATGATATTGGATGAGGTAACAAACCTCACAAAGGGGCTGAGTTATGAGTATGGAATAAGTTTAAAGTATACGAACCTAGTAATTTTCCGCTGTGTTGAATGCGAGAAGTAGTTTAATTTTAAAAAGGTGAAGGAAAACCGTGCTTTAAGAACAAGACGATAGCCGAACATGGTTTAGACACAGAATAAACAGAATTTAAAAAAGCTAAGCAAAAGTGTACATGGTTATTTTTTTGTGTTGCTAAGTGGTGAGAGAATGATGTTCGGAGTGAGCCGTGGAACTAGTGTCGACGTGGAGACGATACATCTTGTTTTTGAAGCTAAATGCGGCGTCTGCCAGACATACTGCATTAGCAGTGTAGTAATTATTCTAAATATCACGTGGAATTACTTGACTCATCTTAAATGTAAACTGAGAAAATGTTAAACGTTTTGTAAGAGATTTAAGTAGGAATGGTTTACATAAGATACGTGTTCTGCTTATATTAGAATGGTTTCGATAAAAATATTATAAGATTGTTAACTTTTATTGTTAATAAATTTATTGTTAATAAATTTTATTGTTAAAATTTATTGTTAATAAATTTTATTGTTAATTTTTACGAATACAGATTAAATTATTCAACATCATTCTCATGTTGCCTAATTAAAACCGGGTAAGCTAAATTAAGCTAGGATTATATTAATTATCCGTCATTTTGTAATTAATTAAATAATAAAACACCTACGTAATTAACAATAACTACCTATATATACACTTAAATAAAATAAAAAACTACGAACGCGTATAAAAAGGGCAGGGGTCATTGGGCGTTGAGATCATTCAATAAATTAACTCAAATGTACGCGAGACTTAAAGTTCTTAATTCCACCTTCCAATTAAACAACACGTTGACGAACATTTAATCTGAGTTTGGTAACGTCTGTAGGTTGAAAAGAATAATCAATATTGTTTATTAGATTAAAACTTCTTTGAAGGTTACTAAAGAAAATAGCGTCGGTCATACTAAAAAGCTGTATTTAACTTTCCCTTATGTCTTTTGTGACAGGTTCTTATAGAATACAGCCATTTGTAAGGACTGTGCATAGATGCACCAGTATTTGCAATCTGTATAAGTTCTTCTTTTTCTTTTTATATCGATGAACTCAAATTTTGTCTCAACTATTCTCCAACCTTGTCTAACCAGTATAAAGCTAAGGTTAGCAGTCGTCGACAAGATGTTTCAAGTGGTGGTTCACATGATTAACCCATGTGAATTCACTAGAAACAGACATCAAGAGATTTTATTTTCACTAGAACTCCAATCTGTTACCTCTCTCTCGCGTACACAATAGCTGAGTCACAATAGGTGAGTGTACATATAGGTATGGTATCCATTGCGCCTCTCCTTCACGTTGATTTAATGAACGTCCTTAATACCACGTAATGTTTGCGTCGCACACCGAGTGAAAATAACCGCCTCTCTAATTAAGCTTCGCTGCGACAAATTTGATTAGCTCAGTTACGTCACTGAGAACCAGACGTATAGTTTGGTCAGCAGAGATCCAGATTATTGAGCAAAATGAATAATAGACGGAGAAACAAGATTCAATTAATTATAAAGACAGGGTTTATAAATGTGATATATTGAAGCCCATATATATTGTTGCGGGAAGGCGCTGAATGCGAGACGCTCGGGATCGGTCAATGTGGCGACGCTTGGGGGAGGCCTATATCCAGCAGTGGACGACTTTCGACTGAAATGATAATGACGATGATGATTGTAGCCCATAAGGGAAAATTCTGAAAAATTAAATGTGAGCTATATAAAAGAAAAGATACTGTTAAAACACATACAATAAGAGATGCAAGTAGCTTAAAAGTTTTGATAATAAAATAATATAAATACGAAGTGTTTAAGTTAATGTTAAGGGTTTTTTTTTGTTTTTCTGCAGAATTATCTTATCTCTTTTGCTTATCCTTTAATGACTGAATGAACTATAAATTTTATCCCTTACGAAATACTCGTAACAACAAAAGCGTTATTATAAAAACCTTAGAATATGTCACTAGCATATTATTGATATCTAGCCTAGCCTTTTTTCTACTTTGTTGGGGTTGGTTCCTAGTCTAACCGGATGCTGTCCTGTCGGAGTACCAGCATTTTACATGGACTAATAATATTTTAGTATCATATCCTACCTACACAAAAACCTTTGTAACAAAAAAATACTGACGAAATAACGAACGTAAAAGCAAAAAAAAAAATAATAACCTAACCTTTTGAGTTAGTGCCAAACTAACAAACATCATTATTATCATTTCAGCCGAAAGTCGTCCACATGCAAATTATAATTACCTAAAGTGTAGAATGATTGTAGCTAGGTTGATCTTCATTGATAGTTTGTTTGGCGCCGCCTCAATAAGCTAGACTAAAAGATTTTTTTTATTTTCATCCAACTTCCCAAAAAGGAGGAGGTTCTCGGTACATGGATGCTTTTTTTTATTTTTTTTTGTGTATATCTCCGTCATATATAAACGGATTTGCAAAATTATTTTTTATTCGAAAGACATTTATTCTGAAATGGTCCCATTTAAATTTAGTAAAGATCTGATGAAGAACTTCGGAGATAACATAACAACATAACTTTTCAATAAACGACGGCAAACCTCTTGGAATTGCTGCAATCACATGCCTGTTTATTGCTTTTTTATAATTGTAGGGGTGGATATATATTTAAATGGGACTAACTTTGAGGTAACCTCTTTCCAATATAAAAATATTTTTTGAAATCGGACCACTCTATAAAAAGTTATGCGTGGTCATATATAAAAATATACATGTTGAATTGAGAACCTCCTCCCTTTTTAACCGACTTCCCAAAAAGGAGGAGGTTCTATGTTCGACTTCAAGTTTGTTTTTTTTTTTTTTTTGTTTATGTTCACCGATTACTCCGTCAATTGTGGACCGATTTTGAAAATTCTTTTTTTGTTTGAATAAGTATGTTCCGAAATTGGTCCCATTTTATTTTGGTGAAGATCTGATGAAGAACTTCGGAGATATACAACAGAACTCTTCAATAAATAACGGCAAATCTCTCGGGATTGCTGTAATCGCATGTCTGTTTGTTGTTTATAACATTTCATAATATAACATCACGCCAGTTCACTCTTAAGGGGTAAGCAGATCTCTCATTTCACCGGTTATGTTCAAGTTTCATGAAATCTATTCTGGCGAAATAGTTCCCTTACTAACTTGCCTATTAGGTACGTACAACTAAAAAGTGAAAAATAAAAAAACTTTTTACAAAAAAATACTACCGACTTCCAAATACAAAACTACAAAGTGAAAAATAACTTAATTTTTTGAAGTCGGTGTCCATAATTCAAAAAAAATGAAAGAAAGACACCGACTTCAAAAAATTAAGTTATTTTTCACTTTGTAGTTTTGTATTTGGAAGTCGGTAGTATTTTTTTGTAAAAAGTTTTTTTTTTTTTTTCAAAATTATCAAACATCAGCAGGTAGAAAACAAAAAACCCCGACTGCTTAAAAATAATAAACCGAAAAGAGAAAAACAAGCACTAGGTATAATTTTATACATATATGAGGTTTTGCCAGCGGTTACAAACGAAGTTTTGGTAGGTATTTCTAAAAATTTTGTTTTCCCCGCCATATTTAAAAATGCTATAGCCTATGTCACCCCCACAATTGAGACGGATCTGTTGTCGCTGCGAGGATGGACATACATTTTTGTGGATGGAACTAATTATTTTGAGAAATGCGTTGATTGTTAATTGATGTATATGTAGGTAGCAGTTGATTTGTTTGATATGTAACTTACTTTTGCATTTAAATTTAAATAAGTTATTTATTATACGTTGGTGCCACGCTGTCATCGTTCCGTTGAGAATTTCCGGAGCGGTGGTGGGGTGGCACGTCTATATTAGCTGTCAGAGCTCGGTGATGAAGTCAAATGAACCCACACAGTATACAAGAGATGAATGCAAGAAGAAAATTAGTATGAAGAATAAAAGTGCGAGAGGAATGAAAGATTGACCGGAATGAAAGTGTTTGCACTCAATAGGCACCAATATCGTTGGTGGGGATTAGTGATAAGTAAAAAAAATAAAAAAATTGTACACATTTCAGTGAGAGGATTTTAATACGTCATGTGGAAGAAATGTAAACCTTATCCCGCGGCGACGCGAATTCGCGATATGTCGTGTGGCGCTACGAATGTTCTCTTCAAGCATCGTCGAAGCAACATCGAGATCGAGATCGTCGAGGGTGAGGGTGTTCAACACGCGACCGCGACACGACGCGGTCTCGGGGAATGTGTTCGCGTACGAGACCGAGACATTTCTCGCACATTTAATCTCTACAATTCTCCTCCATTTAAAAAATATTTTTTGTATTATGGACGACAGACACCCCCAGGGCGTCTCCGTTGCGTCTCCCTCACGTGTTCCGCCTCCTCTTTTGCGAGCATTACTGCTTCGCAGAAGGAGGCGACAACTTCCCATACCCTCTCGCTCCGTACCATGGACTGGACCAGGGCTGAATGCGAGAGGTCGCACTCGCTGATTGCCTCCAAGATTACACGGCGGTGCTCCACCTAATCGGGACAGACTTCTTCCTTGTTTTTCACCTTGTTTTCCAGGCAATTCACACAATGGTAACACCCAGACGTTTCCTCCTGCCTTATCCTGAACGGGAAACTCCCTAAACAGACATGTCCGGTGAGGACCTGCGTCAGGCAGAAGGTGAGGACGTCGAGACGCCTGTCAAGCCACTCCTCAAAGAGGAGCTTTATCGCCGCAGTGGTGGCGTTCCCAGCACTGGGTTGGGATAATCGTAGTCTCCATGTCGTCATGAGATCATGCCAGAGCTCGGCCCAGCGAGCCATGATTTGTCGCGGAAACAGAGTTTCGCCCCGGGGTTTCGCCTCCTCGCACCACTCCCATATGTGCGCGAGGACTATTGCCTCCAAATCCCATAGCGGACTACTGAATTACATCTAAACTAATCCCTGACATTTAGAAACAGAAAGTTTAATACAACTCCTGTCGACGACAACGGACAGTCGCTTGAAGATAAGCTCTGTTATCAGTAGTACCGAAGGAAGGCTATGGTGTAGGTACGTATTTATGTAGGTAAACTATAAATAATCTTCTTATCTACACTTTCACTTGATTGCCTGATGTTCAGTTACTATAGAGCAGCAGTCACCAGCTCGCAGGACCAACTTACCAAACATACCAGATACTTACGAGAACTTGACGCGAGTTCAAGTTAACAAGAGATATTTCATAAATATTTGATAGAGACGGCTTTTGAAGGACCGCGCGAACAAGATTGGGTAGTTTGTAAGCATATAAGTATAGGATCCCGTCTGTACAATTTTGATGAGCTATCGATTCCGTATTTTTTTATTACTTATAGACTTTCCTCTTTATAATATTAGTATACATAGGCTCGCGCTAAATTATTTTACTTACCCAAATTCGAGTAAAACTAAAAAAAATATACGTAAATGGGGTACTTCTGTTAATACAGTGATGGGCGTCATTAAATATTAAATGAAAATTTCGTCACATTAATGAATTGGTTTTATCTGTGAGCATGAATACGTATAATATTGAAAATTTAACATAAAAGAACAACGATTTACATGTATTATTTATACAAAACATTAAGGACGCTGTTACATTTTCGACGAACTCAAATTTAGGTATCTAGTCGCACACAGCAACATTACGCGCACGCACTCATTGAAACTACTGAGCCCTCGATTTTATACATCACTGAAATAATATTGGTCCTTGATATTATTTTATAATTTTATTGAAGGAACGCATTTGGTAACTTTTACAAACCGTCGTCGTAAAAAGTTGGTTATTATTTTCAACCGACTTCAAAAACAGGAGGTGCTCTTTCTATTCGACCCGTATGTATCCGCGATTTTCTTGAAAACTACATATCCGATAAAGGCACTTTGAAAGTGTATTTGGTAACTTTTACAAACCGTCGTCGTAAAAGGTAGGTTATTATTTTCAACCGACTTCAAAAAAAAGAGGTGCTCTATCTATTTGACCCGTATGTATCCGCGATTTTCTTGAAAACTACATATGCGATACTGATCGTCAATAAATGTATGTCTTTTCAGGGAAGGTTTTATTGTATAATATATTAGAATCTGATAAAGATCTTTGGAGATAGACAATGGTACTCTTCAATAACAAATAGAAAATGACCTGCGATTAATGTGATCGTATGTTTATGTTTTGTTTTACCATACCATAATATAAAATCACGCTTATATGGTTGTAGGGGGTAAACAGATGTATTTAGTATACACACTATGGGGTACCAAAAAAAACTAAAAAAAAAAAAAAAATAACTTTCCTTTGTCGAAAAACCAAAAAACAATAGGTACCGACACCGACTTCCGAAAAGAAAATTAGTTTTGACTTTGTTGTAGTAAGTAGGTATTTAAAAAAACAAGTTAGGTACGTGAAATAAGTAGATACCTAAAACGAAATAATTTTTGGTCACAAGGATTAAAAATGACTTGAATTTTTAATTTGCATTACATATAAAATATTATTATCTAAAATTATAACATAATGAGCAGCAGCTAATGACATACTACCCAAAATCTAATCTATGAAAATGACACCCATGACCAAAAGATGTAAAATTTTCGCCAGCGCCATCTTATATTTTGATTTTGACCCCATATTAGATATAAGGCACCCCAAAAACCATGATAATGACACACATGTCGAAAAAATGTCAAATTTTCGTCGGCGCCATCTTGTATTTTGTTTTTGACCCCATATTAGATATAAGCGACCCCAAAAACCATGAAAATGACACCCATGACGAAAAGATGTAAAATTTTCATCGGCACCATCTTGTATTTTGGTTTTGACCCCATATTCGATATAAGCGACCCCAAAAACCATGACAATGACACCCATGACGAAAAGATGTAAAATTTTCCTCGAAGCCACCTTGTATTTTGGTTTTGACCCCATATTAGATATTAGCGACCCCAAAAACCAAGGAGGGCTCCTATTTCTGTCTGAAGGGTCTAAAGTAACCTAACACGTAACCTGTCCGTGTCGGGGTGCCCTAAGCTCCCGAGCTCGCTTCGCTCGCTCCTGGACTAATTCTCATATTTTTACCTCACGAAAAACATACAAAAAAACATAAAATTTCCGAGTCTTGAAAATTTGTAAAAGGCTTTCTATTTATGAGTAGAACCTATAAAAAAAAAAAAAACTTCCATATCAACTGCCCATAATGGAAATTTTATCCCTTTACAGTTTACAGGTTCAGCTAATAATTTTTTACCTAAATCATAATATTTTTTTGATAATTAGCTAAAATAAAAACACTTGCCGACTTCTTCATACATTTTGCACTCGAGGCTCATCAATCCGCGCTCAGAAGCGCTCGTGGAAGGACGGGCGTATCGCTTTCTCGCAAAAAATAAATACGATGAAAGTAATAGAAAAGATTGTAGTGTGCATGCGTGTGAGTACCGTCGTCGTCGTTTGTCTTGATCGAAAGGAGTTGATATTTTATCGGGCCGAAATAAAAGTATGTTTGAGCTTCCTATTATTATTAGAATGTGATTTAGAAATTATATAGGGTAAGATCGGGATTTGGATAGGTGGTGTTAAGCAGTTGTTGACAAGGTTGAGAAATGGATGGGTGGGTTTAAGCAGCTCTTAGTAAGGTTAGGATTTAGATGGGTAAGTGCTCTTAGTAAGGTTAGGATTTAGATGGGTAAGTGCTCTTAGTAAGGTTAAGCTATCGGCGGTGAAGGTTAGAAGTGGATGGGTGGGAGGAGATTTATGATTTTAACCGGTTTGTATGTATGACGAATACGGGGCCAAAAACAAAATACAAGATGGCGCCGACGAAAATTTGGCCGCTTTCGACATGGGTGTCATTTTCTTGGTTTTTGGGGTCGCTAATATCTAATATGGGGTCAAAACCAAAATACAAGGTGGCTTCGAGGAAAATTTTACATCTTTTCGTCATGGGTGTCATTGTCATGGTTTTTGGGGTCGCTTATATCGAATATGGGGTCAAAACCAAAATACAAGATGGTGCCGATGAAAATTTTACATCTTTTCGTCATGGGTGTCATTTTCATGGTTTTTGGGGTCGCTTATATCTAATATGGGGTCAAAAACAAAATACAAGATGGCGCCGACGAAAATTTGACATTTTTTCGACATGTGTGTCATTATCATGGTTTTTGGGGTGCCTTATATCTAATATGGGGTCAAAATCAAAATATAAGATGGCGCTGGCGAAAATTTTACATCTTTTGGTCATGGGTGTCATTTTCATAGATTAGATTTTGGGTAGTATGTCATTAGCTGCTGCTCATTATGTTATAATTTTAGATAATAATATTTTATATGTAATGCAAATTAAAAATTCAAGTCATTTTTAATCCTTGTGACCAAAAATTATTTCGTTTTAGGTATCTACTTATTTCACGTACCTAACTTGTTTTTTTAAATACCTACTTACTACAACAAAGTCAAAACTAATTTTCTTTTCGGAAGTCGGTGTCGGTACCTATTGTTTTTTGGTTTTTCGACAAAGGAAAGTTATTTTTTTTTTTTTTTTTAGTTTTTTTTGGTACCCCATAGTGTGTATACTAAATACATCTGTTTACCCCCTAAAACCATATAAGCGTGATTTTATATTATGGTATGGTAAAACAAAACATAAACATACGATCACATTAATCGCAGGTCATTTTCTATTTGTTATTGAAGAGTACCATTGTCTATCTCCAAAGATCTTTATCAGATTCTAATATATTATACAATAAAACCTTCCCTGAAAAGACATACATTTATTGACGATCAGTATCGCATATGTAGTTTTCAAGAAAATCGCGGATACATACGGGTCAAATAGATAGAGCACCTCTTTTTTTTGAAGTCGGTTGAAAATAATAACCTACCTTTTACGACGACGGTTTGTAAAAGTTACCAAATACACTTTCAAAGTGCCTTTATCGGATATGTAGTTTTCAAGAAAATCGCGGATACATACGGGTCGAATAGAAAGAGCACCTCCTGTTTTTGAAGTCGGTTGAAAATAATAACCAACTTTTTACGACGACGGTTTGTAAAAGTTACCAAATGCGTTCCTTCAATAAAATTATAAAATAATATCAAGGACCAATATTATTTCAGTGATGTATAAAATCGAGGGCTCAGTAGTTTCAATGAGTGCGTGCGCGTAATGTTGCTGTGTGCGACTAGATACCTAAATTTGAGTTCGTCGAAAATGTAACAGCGTCCTTAATGTTTTGTATAAATAATACATGTAAATCGTTGTTCTTTTATGTTAAATTTTCAATATTATACGTATTCATGCTCACAGATAAAACCAATTCATTAATGTGACGAAATTTTCATTTAATGTTTAATGACGCCCATCACTGTATTAACAGAAGTACCCCATTTACGTATATTTTTTTTAGTTTTACTCGAATTTGGGTAAGTAAAATAATTTAGCGCGAGCCTATGTATACTAATATTATAAAGAGGAAAGTCTATAAGTAATAAAAAAATACGGAATCGATAGCTCATCAAAATTGTACAGACGGGATCCTATACTTATATGCTTACAAACTACCCAATCTTGTTCGCGCGGTCCTTCAAAAGCCGTCTCTATCAAATATTTATGAAATATCTCTTGTTAACTTGAACTCGCGTCAAGTTCTCGTAAGTATCTGGTATGTTTGGTAAGTTGGTCCTGCGAGCTGGTGACTGCTGCTCTATAGTAACTGAACATCAGGCAATCAAGTGAAAGTGTAGATAAGAAGATTATTTATAGTTTACCTACATAAATACGTACCTACACCATAGCCTTCCTTCGGTACTACTGATAACAGAGCTTATCTTCAAGCGACTGTCCGTTGTCGTCGACAGGAGTTGTATTAAACTTTCTGTTTCTAAATGTCAGGGATTAGTTTAGATGTAATTCAGTAGTCCGCTATGGGATTTGGAGGCAATAGTCCTCGCGCACATATGGGAGTGGTGCGAGGAGGCGAAACCCCGGGGCGAAACTCTGTTTCCGCGACAAATCATGGCTCGCTGGGCCGAGCTCTGGCATGATCTCATGACGACATGGAGACTACGATTATCCCAACCCAGTGCTGGGAACGCCACCACTGCGGCGATAAAGCTCCTCTTTGAGGAGTGGCTTGACAGGCGTCTCGACGTCCTCACCTTCTGCCTGACGCAGGTCCTCACCGGACATGTCTGTTTAGGGAGTTTCCCGTTCAGGATAAGGCAGGAGGAAACGTCTGGGTGTTACCATTGTGTGAATTGCCTGGAAAACAAGGTGAAAAACAAGGAAGAAGTCTGTCCCGATTAGGTGGAGCACCGCCGTGTAATCTTGGAGGCAATCAGCGAGTGCGACCTCTCGCATTCAGCCCTGGTCCAGTCCATGGTACGGAGCGAGAGGGTATGGGAAGTTGTCGCCTCCTTCTGCGAAGCAGTAATGCTCGCAAAAGAGGAGGCGGAACACGTGAGGGAGACGCAACGGAGACGCCCTGGGGGTGTCTGTCGTCCATAATACAAAAAATATTTTTTAAATGGAGGAGAATTGTAGAGATTAAATGTGCGAGAAATGTCTCGGTCTCGTACGCGAACACATTCCCCGAGACCGCGTCGTGTCGCGGTCGCGTGTTGAACACCCTCACCCTCGACGATCTCGATCTCGATGTTGCTTCGACGATGCTTGAAGAGAACATTCGTAGCGCCACACGACATATCGCGAATTCGCGTCGCCGCGGGATAAGGTTTACATTTCTTCCACATGACGTATTAAAATCCTCTCACTGAAATGTGTACAATTTTTTTATTTTTTTTACTTATCACTAATCCCCACCAACGATATTGGTGCCTATTGAGTGCAAACACTTTCATTCCGGTCAATCTTTCATTCCTCTCGCACTTTTATTCTTCATACTAATTTTCTTCTTGCATTCATCTCTTGTATACTGTGTGGGTTCATTTGACTATTCTACGGGCATTTTTTATTTTTCATCACATTAAAGTTTAAATTCAAAAAATTTACAGGAGTTCTGTTAATCTCAGATTACAAAAGAAAAGCAATTGTGCAAATAGTGATTATTAACAAAAATACAAAATATTAAATTTATCGCAAAAGTGCTGTTTATCACAGGAATACGTAATGCTAAAGGTGCTTTTTATCACAGATAATACATTATCGCTAAGGATATAAGAACACAAAGTGCAGTTTATAATACAAAATATAGTCTTACACAATTCACAAACTTAGGTACTAAACGAAGTACTGCCGGCTATACGTGCCTGTGCTGCATTCCGTGCTTAAATTTAAATATCATACAAAATACTAATGAAGCACGGTGCGCTTCAGGTACCGTATAACCGCAGTGGCTACTCTAGTGCAGTACTCCAGAAACTTTTCCCTAGTTTTCTTGTCCATGAGCCCATGCAGGCTCTCCCTCGTTATTCCAGCTCACATTCAAGTTGGTAGCGCTCCCCAATAAATAACGGGCATTCTACAAGTATGTGCTGGACAGTCTCTGCCACGCCTGGATCGCAGACACACGATGGGCTCTCCTTACACTTGAAGCGATTCAAGTATTCAGAGAACCCACCGTGCCCCGTCAAAACCTGCGTGAGGACGCCTTCGGGCCGCACCTGTTGTACATTACGGAAAGCCACTATTGCGTCCGGAAGAAACATTTTCGTCACAGAAGCAGTCTCGCCCGACACATATCTCCGATTCCATTCATCAAGCGATTCCAAACGGATCTGTCGCTTGATAAATGAAATCGGACACTGGTCGTAGTCCGGCTTCCACCGTAACGACAATGCTGCTTCCTTAGCCAGCTCGTCCGCTCGCTCATTCCCCGGCAAGCCCGCATGGGCCTTGATTCAGAACAAAGTAACAACTTTGCTATGGCCCAGGGCGTGGGCCAGGTTGGCGCGCGCGTGCGAACTGCCAGGGGATGGAGAGAGCCATGGTTTGCAAGCGTCTGCAATGCTGCCATTGAGTCGCTGTACAAACCATAGCTCGTCTCTTGCCGCGCGAGGATCACTTCTGTCGCTCTACAAATGGCCAGGAGTTCCGCCTGGTAGACTGTGCAGTACGCGGCAAGGCTAAGTTTAAGGGTCCGGACTTCGCCTTCATTATTCCAGATGGATAATGCGGCTCCTACCTTTCCCTCAATCTTGCTGCCGTCGGTGAAGATTCGCACCGCCTGCACATTGTTACTGTCTAGTAGCTCTTGGTCTGCCAGGCACATGAACTCCAGGGGCATTTGTGTAGCTGGATGAAGGGCTTCCGCAAACCGTGCCGCACTCTCGATCTCCCTGTCTCCTGGCACAAACCGGGATGACCCCCTCCTCGCTTCATACAGGGCGGCTGCCTCTTGTATGCGCAGGTCTAGAGGTAGTATCCCAGACAATGCCAGTGCCGAGTTCAAAGAGACAGTGCGGTAAGATTTGCAGAGCTTCTGAGCGAATCCTCGTTGAACAGAGCCTAGCTTCTTCCATACACCCAACTCCTTTGCAGCGGGTGCCCAGGCGGCGGCTGCGTTTGTTACTATGGGCTCAATCGTTGCTGTGTAAATTGTGTGTATTACTTGTGTGTTCAATCCCCAGCTAACCTTTGCGGCTCGGGACAGCTGCGTGTAAACGTCAGATGCCCTTTTGCAAACGTTCGCGGCATTCTCATTGAACGTGAGCTTATCGTCTATGGTTAGACCCAGCAACTTCATTTTTCAGCATTGGAGTGTTGTACTTAAGCTTATCGGTTATGGTCATCGCACAGGTTTTGTGCGGTGCAAACCTCAGCTTATTTCGGACGCCCCAATCCTGAACATGGGCGAGGGCTGCATTGGCGGTTCTAGAGACTTCAGTCGCCGTGTCCCCATCCACGACCAAGACGATGTCATCCGCGAACGCCTGCACGAAAAGTCCGCGCTGCTCTAGGTCCTGCAGTAGAGGGTCGAGAACGAGGTTCCACAGGATTGGACCTCCGATCGATCCCTGAACGCAGCCCTTGCTAGTCTCTTGAGTGCATTCCTCCCCGGCGTACCGAACCTTGACCTTCCTACCATCGAGATAGCTGTCTATTAGCCTTCTGGTGTTAACCGGGCACTTTTCCTCAGTCAGTCTGACTCTTATGGCTGGCCACCAAGCGCTGTCGAAGTCGCCCTCTATATCCAGTGACACCAGTACAATTAGCTTCTTCAGCCTCAACTTGTCCTGTACGTGCTGCACTAGTGTATAGAGGGCGTCCTCGGTGCTCCTCTGGGGCATGAAGCCAAACTGACGAGTACTAAACCTCGGTACAAGCTGATATTTGAGACGCGCTACGACCATCCTCTCCAGGACCTTCCCCAGAACAGGCAACAGACTGATTGGTCTATATGCCTTGGGGTTGGTGTAGCTGTCCTTGCCCGGCTTCCTGAGGACTACAACCGTAGCCTCGTTCCAGCTGGTCGGGAAGTGTGCCATTTCAAGGCACTTATTGTAGAGGGCAAGGAAAATGTGTACTATTTTGTGAAGCTAATTCAATGCTCTATATTGTATTGCATCGCTATTTTAAAAAGTGCGTGTATCTTCGCATCGCAAAAATTGGTAATCTGACTACATGTACAAAGTGACGTTTTAGTGAAAGTGACATATTAAGGATAGGGACGACATAGCTAGTGTGACGAGTTCTCATCACAACCCCGCTGCATTGAATGAGCTAACCTAAGGATTCAAGTTGAACAATAGTACATATTAATTCCATGGTTTATACTTTAGGTTTATTTATTCCATAGATGCCATATCATATATTAAGACAAATAAAAATGACAGATACCATTTTTTAACGCAGCTGACCCAAAAATATTATTTAAACCAAAGAGTAAAATAATAATATTATACTCACCACAGAATACTTTTTATACGCTCGTTTCTAACTCCCATTTTAGATTTACAGAAATATCTGAACGAATATACTAATAATATTAATAAAATTTGATTGTGAAATATCAGGTGATATGACATACAACAATTCAGTTCTTGTTGGAAATTGGTCCGAGGAAAGACTCAAAAATGAGGTAATTTTCATAAATGTTAATACAATTTTATTTCATCTTGGAAATAATACACAAAAAAAGATTAGAGTAATTTATTCCTATATCAAACACCTTTTTTGCCTGGATGAATGTTCATGCATACTGCAGTACCACGGAGAGATAGTGCAGTTATGTGGGACTCCAACCCACAAAAATTCCAGGGTGTAATACTGTGCCGATTATGGTGGGAACATGGGCACGCGTTAGCACTCACCACGAACCCGCCGCGGTTGTACATCACCGGACCCTCTTCTGGGGAATATCCCCCATCACCGTCGCACCAGAATTCACTGTACACCGTGACCAACCCAGGGACCAAACCAGCACATTGACCTCAGACGACCCTGTGTATGGCACCCCTTGTGACTATTGGTCCCCTTGTGACGGGTCAAGGTCAATGGCCCTGCCATCTACCATTTTTCGGTTGCAGGGGATAGGGACGCTCTCCCTCAGCCAACGCTATACGGACACTCCTCCTCCCCTGCGGCCACACGTATGGTATCTGGAACACTCCACAAGATCGCGGCCTGCCTCAATTGCGATGTCGCCTGTTACCAAGCGGCACCGCAATCTACTAGTTGGGTGCTACGTCGTCGTTGGCGTAATCGGCAAAAGCCCTGACGAGCGGTTCCGGCACCGTGGGTGACCAAGCCATGGCTACTGAGCCCCCGCCTCGACAATGCGGGAACCTAAGTTCCTACAGTTTCATTGGAAGTTAAAGAGTTTTGATCACTTTTTTGCAGTACGAGTTCAAATTATTTTTAAGGAAACGTGAAAGACGAGAACTGTTACTTCAGAGGTCTAGAACGTTATTCAGCAATTTACTAATGGAGGTAATGTGTGCTTGTGATGTTATGAATGACCTAGCCAAATTTTAAATTATTTGGCATCACCTGCAAAACAAAGGGTTCTTGTGAAAAGAGTGTTTGAACGAAAGTTCATTGTCCTGAATTAGAGTTGCTTATGGTCCTGGAAAGTCAAAATATGTTTACAACGGCATATTCAGCTTGTTAGAAAAGGAATAGTGGCACACACAAATGTGGGCGTGGTAGTGTAGAATAAAAATTTCCGGCTGCAAATAGTTAAAGATTTAATAATCTTGATAATAAGGAGCCCAATATTCCATAGTTTTGTGCTTATTAAAGTTGATTAAACAAGAACATATATTTTTTAAGATAAACTGTTGAAAATTATAATTTTACACACAATTCAACAACAAATCGATGCATATCATGCCATCTAGTGATATTTATTGAAACTAAATTTTCTTTTGGACCCCGTGGTAATACTAATGATCAAAGTAACTTTCTATAAGACAATAATGATTTACATGACATGATTTCAATTAAAAGAACTTATGTGTTCTTTTTCTGTTTTAATAAAATTTCATTTGTTTCTAGAGACCGATGGCAATTAGTGGAACTTATGTTCTATATGGGTATAACGCACAAATAGTTGCGTCTGATATTCCAGGTAGATATTTCAGCCTTACCGGAGAGATTTAGCTAAACCTTGTACTGATGGTCGCACACTGTCTTAAGATGCATATATTATTACATTCTTAGCAAAACCGAAGATGGTTGGTGGCAAGCAGCAATACGGCTTGGCTATGTCAATACTTGTGCGGGAACGGCAGGTGGACTGCATGCAGAACATATGCGACGGTTGTCTCATGACCCTGTCGCCCATCCTCACGCCATGCTGCCGGAACACATTCCTTGTCGTCAGGTTTGCCTGATAAACTGCTTCTTATTTTAACCCGTTACTTTATTAGACAGACAGGCAGTCTTGTGCTTTTGCAATTATCTTCGTGACTGAATTAATTCAAAGCCAGATACACCCAGGTACTGGGACCTAGGTGTATCTACTTAAGGCTGGGTTCGGATTTTTGATTAGAGAAAAATAATTGTGTCAATTGAAAACCTATTTTCTATTTTTTTTTTTTTTGTAATTCACCGTCAGTTCACTCCAAGACGTGACGTTCGATACACTCCGCGAAATTTGAATTCTCTCACTGCAATGTGTACCTTTGTGTAGGTTTTAAAGTTACACTACACAAAAAGTATAAGTGTGACTATTTTAAAAAGTGCGCGCAGTGTCACGTCTCGTCGTGTCTCGGTGCCAGCTGAACTTTAGTCTAAACAAGTTAAACATTTTTGTTAACAATAAACTAAAACAAAAGATACATCATGCAGTATAATTATTATAACACAGTTTGGCTTAGTGTTGAGCGAATGCCTGACGCGCTGCGTATCGCAGTTTCGATTCCCGCATAAAACAAATATATGTTTGGCCTACAGGGTCTAGCTGTTTGTGTATGTGAATTTAATAAAAAAAATAGATGTTTGTATACGCACCTACGGTACAAGATATATTTCTGGTTGGGGCAACATAATTAATAAAAGAGAAAGGGAAGAATATCTTTGTAGCCATCTGTTTGCTTGCAGTGCATTTGATGAAAGTGCTCACGGAAAGCATATGAAATATGGTGACGAATTCCTATTAAAGGCTGTGAATTATGGAGAACCCAAGGTAAATTAGGTGATTGGCTAAAAATCAGCTTCACAATTAGACATTCAAGACAGTCGGTAACAGTTAATGCCTGATTTTTTTACAATTAAACCTTTTTTTTGCAATCATAGGCTCGTAATTAAAAGTCGTTTTTGATTAGGATAATTGAGAATCTTAGGGACTTATATGTAGGTATAAGTTATAAGATTAACAGCAATTCTGATGATGTGATGATGTTACTGACTGTCTGTTCCGAGTTATAAATACACCATGTACATAACTGCATCAGTATTGTGAACAATACTTTGTATGCTCGTTAACTGCCCTAATATTTTGACGAAGTAGTTACGTGCTTGGTTTCAAGTAGATTATTAAGAACTCAATTAGAGATTTTAACAATAGAGACGTCATACTCATTATAAAGAAATCAAAACATGGCGATATTTTACTTTAGCTACCTACATATAACCTATGGAAATTTGAACTTTATTTCTATCATTAATAGTATAAAAGATCACAGAGATAGGATCCCGTTGTAAGAAAGAGATAAACATACTGTTCAAACGTACGTTCGTGTCGCGGCCAGACGCAGGACGGACTGGGTTCACTCAAGCTGGTCAGCTTGTGTTTGTATTACCGCGTAGACGTCGGTAAAACGTATCTACATCGGTATATATATAACATCATTGGATACTATAGATATAATAGAACCTATCTCGATGTAGCGACCATCTCTGAGGGTATTATATTTACTGCTTAGGCATTATTTATATTTTAAAATTATTATTAAAAAATAGGTATACTTTTGAGTTCATAACTGTCAGTACTTTAAAAATATGCAGGTGCTAAAGGTACGTTAACCTTTAGCGCCAGTAAATTGGCCGTCACGATGCGACAATCAAAGCTAGCAGGTACCTATGCATACGTTCAAAGTACATAATACATACCAAAGATATAAGTCTAACTAGATCACGCGATTGTATGTTTTTTTATTATTTTTGGTTTGCTCTTGACTCTAGAGTCTAGGTCAGAGGTGACAGAGACAAAGTCGACGATAGAATGAGCTTACTCAGAAGAAGCATGTTCACTCTAACTTTGAAGAGATTCGGGTTGTATGCTTTCGGAAACACAGACGCAGGCAGTGAGTTCCACTCTTTTGCTGTGTGTATTATGAAGGATATTTGGAAGCGCTTGGTGGGAATTGGTGGAATGGCAAGTAGGTGAGGATGGTACCTTGCAGTGCGTCTAGATGTCCGTTGGTAGAAGGGGCCGGTGCGATAAGCTCGAGGATTTCATGAGCACACTCGCCGAAGTACAGTCTGTAGAAGAACGAAAAGCAGGTAACCTTACGGCGATGAGCCAAGCCGTGAAGCTTGGCATCCACCAGTTTCACGTCGCCAATTACTCTCTTAGCTCTGCGTTCCACCGAGTCAAGCGTGGCAAGCTAATATTTAGCTGAGCCATTCCAGAGGTGGCTGCAATACTCCCATGCAGGATCGGACTTGCGCCTTGTAAAGAGTTAAAAGCTGTCCAGGCGTAAAGTATCGCTTCACTCTGTTTAGGATGGCCAGTTTTTTTGCCTGTATGTACCTCGAGTGTCAAAAAACGGAGTAAAATTACAATCAATGATCGTAATCATTTTTATTTAGCATTATCGGCACCGGAAATCCACCGAAATCTATTAAATGCCTTTTTATGTCACTTTGTGCTGTAAAAACTATATAGAAAAAGTTGGCCGAAGCATTGGCAATGTTTTCTTTCATTGGTAAGTAAATTTCGCTTGGTTTTCATACAGTTGGAGATACTTGCGTTATCTAGTTAGATTTATGTGTTTACTGAAAAAGTAGGTACGACATCACTCTATTACTCCATCACTCAACAATACTTTATCCCACAAATTTTAACAAATAACGTCTGGGGGCTGCGAAATCTGGCTCTGTTCGTTTCTTCACTCTGCTCCTGTGGATGTCTCAGTGAACCCAAGACATAATTTTGCAGTTTGGAAGATACCAGCTAGTTTTAAGAGTGCACAACACTGAAGAGAACGTTATCAGTAGATAATAATGTAATATGAATTCAGGCAGCCCCTCTGTACGTGAGGTATGAGCCGGCGGGCGCGCCGGAGCCCGCGGACCGCATGCCGCTGCGACTGAGCTCTGTCAGAGACAGCAACTGTCGGTTCACTACTATGCCGCTGCTGCCGTGCGACAGACTGGAGGGACTGGGCTGCCCTGTCAAGGTACACAACCTTTTTAACCGACTATTCAAAAAGGAGAAGGTTCTATGTTCCACTCTATGTTTGCCTTTTTGTTATTTTGCGTATGTTTACGGATTTCTCCATCAATTGTGGACTGATATTGAATATTCTTTTTTGTTTGTAAACAAATTGGTTCCATTTTAATTTTGTGAAGATCTGATAAAGAACTTTGAAGATATTTAACAGAACTCTTCAATAAATGTATGTTTATTGTTTAAACCATTCCATAACATAACATCACGCCAATACGCTCTAAATGGGTACACAGACCACAGAACTGACTTCCAAATAAAAACATTTCAAAGTGAAAAATAACTTCTTTTTCGACAGTCAGTGTCTTTGGAATCTACCTATTGTTTTTCGTTTTTCGACACCGACTGCCGAAAAAGAAGTTATTTTTCTTGTAAAAATGTTTTGTTAATTACTGATTAATATAAATTAAATTATTGTACTGGTACAATTATTAAAGCAAAGTAAGCAATCTACACTGTGTACCATACATAATGTCGATTCATTCAAATATTATTTTATTGTTTGTATTCTTGCGCAGTCTTCTCTTCTCTTCTTTTTCTTCTCTTCTTGCAGACTGGTGCCAAGACAATTATAAAAAACCTTGTCGCCGACAAGAGTTTATGCGTCATGAATCAAAACTGGATGCAAACATTTTTTGGAGCTGTAAGTACCTAAACATAACATAGCTTCATTTTGTTCATGAAAACGTCACCATTATGCCTGTCGGTGATAACTCACTTTGACTTTTAGCTGGCCTAGCAAAGTACGGAGTTTTGATAGAATAATAGCTTAGCATCCACTGGTTACTAGAACCAAATATTCGAAGACATGTGACATCCACCAATCCGCACTGGGCCCGCGTGGTGAATTATATCCCACTATAGAGATATACCTATGAGAGGAGGTCTAAGTCCCAGCAGTGGGAACATTGAAAAATAAAGGCTGTTGATGTTGTGTTGTTGATCCACTAGTTTCGTAACCACTATAGTCATGCTAGGTAATGATAGGCACTTATCCATCGAATGATTCATTTGAGATTTAAACTAATCTATTTTTATAACTTTCACAGGAGTGTGGAGTGACTTGCAAGAACTACGTAGACATTCATGGAAGACATACAGCTGAAAATGTATTCGCTCTTATTAGCGACGTCGATACCAAGACTAAGGATTGACTGGCATTTTACATTGGAGCGTTTTTAGGTAATATTGATTACATTTTGAAAAAATTGAGGTGTGCGATGCGCTGGTGCCTTTCTTACGGCGGCGGCATCCGGTTTCTTATTTGTCGGTGACGGTGGCGCTATCTGCGTCCTTAAAACAATGTGGCGGTCCAATTTAGTTTTATAATCCTGCAAGCAATGTCTGTGATTCCCTTTCCGGATTACCGGCGGCGTACGCCACGCCGAACATAGTTTTTATTTTTTATTAGGTATGCTGTATTATTTGATTAATTTATTATATTTGCTAAGTATTTCTTCAAATGTTCAATATTGTTGTTTCAAAATAAAATATGCAAAATCTCCTTTGAATTTATTTTATCTGTGACGTTCTTGGTTTTAGATGCTCTTGCCCGCCTTTAAATTCTTGTGTTTGGTGTGTGAATGTCATGGTTTACCTTAAATATGAAATCAGAAATAATTAAGTGCAGAGTACAAATTTCATTTAGCCGTTCTAGCGTGATTTAGTAATAGAAATACATCCACACACACATCCATCCAAACTTTCACATTTATAATATTAATAAGATTAGCTATTTTTAGTAGGTAAAGCTGCTAATTATATAATTTGGTACCATTTCACGCTTACCGATGAATAAATTATATAGAAACAGGTTTCAAAAGATAAACCCGGGTGTGTTGATACAGCATTAATGAAAACCTATAAAATGCATCCATCAGATAAACTGTAAACAACTAAAACGAAATGTGGTCACATTGTTTTTTTTTTTTTTCTGAAATGTGTTTGCTCTTGACTCTAGTCTAAGTCATAGATGACAGAGACAGAGTCGACGATGGAGTGAGCTTATACCCAGAAGAAGCCTTTTTACTCTAACTTTGAAGAGATTCGGGTTAAATGCGTTCGGAAAAACAGACGCAGGTAGTGAGTTCCATTCATTCGCTGTGCGCATTATGAAGGATGTTTGGAAGCGCTTGGTGCGAATTGGTGGAATGGCAACAAGAAAAGGATGGTAAATTGCAGTGCGTCTAGATGTCCGATGGTAGAAGGGAATAAATAGCGAAAATTATTCTGGGATGTATCTGGTGAAAGTTAGGTACAAAATGTTTTTAGTGAATTTGAATAACATTCTTTAAAGCTTGGAGTAAATAAATACGTAACGTTTATTTACTGCCTAAATTTAAGGAAATCTCGTGAACATTTTTGGAATGTAAATATGTGAACGCGTTTTTGTAAATTACTTCGACCCGGCAGAGAGGCTATATTTAAGTAAAGGAAAGTTCATCAAGGGTCTTGTCACTTGAGAGGAGATGTCCCGTGTGACATGGTCGTGAGCTGTACTGCGAAAAATTACCGAAATTCTAACTGCAAATCATGTTTGTGTTTAAGAATTGAAGCTTGTAGGTACATCTAGTTAGTGATCACGTTCAAATTGGCCGGCGCTGAGCTGTAGCTGCTTTTTCTCTAGCTTTGTAATTTCAACAAAATTTTAAATCACCAAAGTTATACCACACTATAATTGCTTTTAGGTTTAGTGTTATATTGACCAGTATATGCAACTACTTTATATTACAAATATTTGTGTATGGTCTGTACCTGATGCCGTTGACGATGATGAGCATCATCATTTCAGCCGAAAGACATCCACTGCTGGACAAAGGTCTCCGCCAAGCGTCGCCACACTAGTCGGTCTTGTACGTTTCGTAACCTAACGCTGCGACTTCCGGTAAGCGGTCACCACTCCAGAACTTTTAAGCCCCTACGACCATACGTTTTGCAAGCAATGTGTCCTGCTCACTGCCACTGAAGTTTGGCAATTCTTCGGGCTATGTCAGTAACATTGGTTCTCTTGCGGATGTCAGTTCTGATTCGATCACGCGAAAAAACTCAGAACATAGCTCTCTGCATTGCTCTTTGGGTGACTAAGCCTTCCAATGAGGCCCATTGTGTGTGACCACGTCTCTGTCCCGTAAGTAAACTCTGGCAATACGCACTGTTCATAGACTTTCATCTTGAGATACTTTGGTAAGTTGGACGAGAAGATGACTCAAAGAACCGTCACGGCACGGGCCCCTATTTTTACGTTCAAGAATGAAATTTCAACCGGGAGGATGGGTTTTAACTGTCGAGAGCTTGGAATCCAGTGGTCCAGCTGTGTAAACCCCGAAAAAGTGCCGTAAAAAGTTCGCGAGCGGACACAGTGAGTTTCGTGTGTCGGGAACAGAATCGAGTTGTGAGTGACAATGGTAGCGGTACCGAGTGCAAAAAACGAACAAGAAAGAGGGTAGACCGTTTTGTCTCCTCATAAACACCCACCCGCAATGACTTCAGTTTATCCGTGATCATGGTGCTTGCAACAGCACCGAAATATCGGCAACTCGCTACAAACAGTAAACATGGTAAATATCCCGCTTATAATGTTAATATTAGTGTTAGTGACCATGACAGTTTAAAAACTTATATCATTTGTCGGAGGTAAATATAATCATCCAAAACTTCAAGTGTAGAGTCTCCAACCCTGATAGGAGTGGGTGCAACACGGGCATTCAGTCTTTGTTCATTTTTAGACCCACCCTTTCGGCAGATCTACTAAGGTCATCGAGCATTGTACTGAGGTCCTCTATGGTCTCATCCATGACCACTACATCGTCGGCAAATCGAAGCCATTGCCACTGACGTTGATGCCTAGCCCTCTCCAGTCAAGAACTTTGCAGACATCCTCCAATGCAGTAAACTTTGCAGACATCCTCCAGTGCGGTAAACAGTTTCAGAGATATGACGTCTCCCTATCTCACTGTAACAAAATTAACCTCACTTTGTTAAGCACTCAGTTAACACTCAATATCGTGGTAAATGATAAATGATTTTATTTCTGTAAGTTGGTTTGTACAAACACTTTTACATGTCGAACATATTTTTAAAACTAGATGAGGTCGGCGTTTCCTATCTGACTACTCTGAGAAGAAAGGCCGAAACAAACTCAGAGGTCACAGTCTCTTTTAAAGTCCTGACAAAATCTTGATTAGATCATGTGAAGACCATGTAGACTATGTCTGAAATGGTCTTTTGAGGAAAGAACCAGCCAGATTGAGTGGACCTGTCCAGTCAGTGCACGCATTTGTCAATAACCGAGCAGCTCCACTCAGAATTTAAGGAGCTCAACGATTCGACGAACAATACCAAAGAAAGGACATTCGGGTAGGCCGCATAAACTACTCAAACTGCCAGACCATGATTAAAAACTAAGATAAATTTAAATAAAAACAAAAACAAATTATCCACATAGTCTTCACATTCACAATAATTAAAATAAAATAATATAATACTTTAAAAAGTAAATATTCTTGTCATTGCAAGAAAACAAAAAAAAAATATAATTTTTATAATAACAAAATGCATAGTGCAAAATATAATAAAAAAACAAAATTAATTGGAGCAGCTCAATCCCAAGCCTTTTTGTCCTCAATGTAATCTTTTGTTGTATAAAACGCTTTCTGGCACAACTTACGTTTAATGAAAGACTTGAATTTATTAAGACTTAGATCTTGTACGTGGCTTGGAAGCTTATTATAAAAACGTACACATTGACATCTAAACGAGCCACCTATTTTCTTGAGCCTTGTTGTAGGTACTACAAATTTGTGTTTGTTCCTAGTATTAGTATATAGTAGTGGTAGTAAATATAGTAGTGGTAGTAAATATAGTAGTGGTAGTAAAGTATAGCGACGTAGGCGGGTAAATGTGATAAGCTCGCAAATTTTCACGTCGCTGTTGCCTACAATTTTTTATCGAGGTCATAAAAGCCCTTTTGTTACAAAATATCGAGGAAGGAGAGACAGTTTATTATTCAATCGTCACGAGAAAATACAACAGAAGTCGGAAATGTTAACTATGGTCACGGTTAAAGTATCTTTTACAATTTATTTTCTCGCAATGTCACTAGTCGTACTATAGCAACCCAATTGCAACATTGCAAAGGATGGTTGTCTTGAATGTTTACGCCACAACTTTAAAATAAATAGCCGAAGTCCATTCTAAATCAGTTCCGGAGTTCAGCGAGATATTTCCCTCAGCAAAAATACAGCAAACTTATGCAAGTTAGCTTAGCTTACGATTTGATCTAAATGGTATTATTTATCATTGGAACTATTCCCACTAATACGTGTACTTTGATATTTCGTAGTTAGGTTTTCATCATGTTATGGAGGCACGTCATTGAAGTGTGACGTTTTGGTAGGTCTAGGGTTGTAATGTGAGGACTTAATTGAAGATCTGTAGTTATAAAATCTCACAAAAGTGACGACACTAATTCAGGATTCCAGGCTTACTTGAAGTCCACTCGGAAAGAAAATAGGGACTTGCAAACTTTTTAATTGGTAGCAACAAAACTAGTTTTGTAATATTTTATTAAAGAGTTTGCAAGTCCCAAAATATATTCTCAGTGTATTGTAAAATTAATAACTGGAATTGCATTAACCCAGCTTCAAATTAAATCTAACAATCGAATGAACCGACGACGTCGAGAAGTTGACCAAACACGATACTACAGAGCTGCAGTTAATTATGAAAACACTCGACGACGATGACGTCACATGCGAACGTGCCGCGTGTATTGTAGCTTCGTATAAGGCTGATGGATTTATCCACATATAACGTTTCGAGTATACTGGTGTATGAATATAATCCACTGATTTAATTTCTACCACGTTCTTACATCCACAGTACATAATGTATATTCAAATATCCATAATTTTATTCATATTTATAAGCTCTTTAAAAATTTACTTCCTTTAGGACGCAGTCGCTACTAGCAAGCTTTTCACAAACCGTAAAGCTGCTCAATGATAAATGTTTTTATTTCTGTAAGTTGGTTTATACAAACACTTTTACATGTCGATCACATTTTTTTAAACTAGATGAGGTCGGCGTTTCCTATCTGACTACTCTGAGAAGATAGGCCGAAACAAACTCAGAGGTCACAGTCACTTTTAAAGTCCAGACAAAAACTTGGTTACATCATATGAAAACCATGTAGACTGATGTCTGAATTGGTCTTTTGAGGAAATAACTAGCCGGATTGAGTGGACCTGTCCATTTATTGCACGCATTTGTCAATAACTGAGCAGCTCAACTCAGAATTTAAGAAGCTCAACGATTCGACGAACAATACCAAATAAAGGACATTCGGGTGGGCCGCATAAATTACTTAAACTGCCAGACCATGATTAAAAACTAACTAAGATAAATTAAAAACAATAAAAAAATATTTACATAGTCTTCACATACACAATAATTAAAATAAGATAATATTATACTTAAAAAAGTAAATATTCTTGTCATTGCAAGAAAACTAAAAAAAAACAAAATAAAAATAACATAATACACGGTACAAAATATAAAAAATCTAAATTAATTGGAACAGCTCAATCCCAAGCCTTTTGTGTCAAGGTAGTCTTTAATTGAAATAAATTGAAATAAATTGTATAAAACGCTCTCTGGCACAACTTACGTTTAATGAAAGATTTGAATTTATTAAGATTTAGATCTTGTACGTGGCTTGGAAGCTTATTATAAAAGCGTACGCATTGACATCTAAACGAGTCACCTATTTTCTTGAGCCTTGTATTTGTTCCTAGTATTTATGTTATGGATATCATTGTATTTTGTAAACAATTTTATATTTTTATGGGCATATAAAAGATTTTCATAAATATACTGAGTAGGCACAGTCATTATGTTAATCTCCTTTAATTTCTCTCTGAGAGAGTGTCTCGGGCTTAATTTATAAATTGATAGAACAGCTCTTTTCTGCAAAACAAAGATAGTTTAGATATCGGCGGCATTTCCCCACAACAGAATACCGTACGACATTACACTATGAAAATAGCTAAAGTATACTAAACGGGCTGTCTCTATGTCAGTTAAATTACGAATTTTCTAACAGCATATGCTGCGGAGTTTAGCTTCCTTGACAAATCTATACTAATATCAGAAACTACTGGTTGGAATTGAAAAATTCTTTTTGTGTTGGATAGTCCATTTATTGAGGAAGGTTATAGGCTATATAACATCACGCTACGACCAACAGGAGCAGAGCATAAATGAAAAATGTTGCAAAAACGGGCAAAATTATTCCTTTTTGAGAGCTTCCGTTGCGTGCGCTGCGTAAACGGTTTAATTACACAACAATCATGTATGTAAAGTAGGTAGGGTTGATGGGTAGGTAGGCAGCCAGTTGACGGGAGCGAAGCCGCGTGGGACAGCTAGTTATCTATATGTGGGCCCCACTGAAGCTTAGCATCCAAAGTTAAGCCTAAGAATACTGTGCTATTTTCAGGATTCAATTCTTTGCCCTTCATCAGTACATCAGTTTTCACCTGCCTAACGTGAGGTAAGGTAAACTTAATGCATTTGGTTTTTTATTTCATTAAGAAGTTTATTCGGTAAAATTAAACCAGTGAACTACTTTTGAGATCGCGCTATTTACATCGTCAGTAACCAGCTGCAAACGTTTAAGTTTAAACAAAAGTGAAGTATCATCAGCAAACGAGTTATTAAGTTTTTTTTTTAATTTTTTTTTTATCAAGTTTACGCAAAATACGCGCTTAGACGTGGATTTGCGGACACCAGCCCGTCTTAATCTAATCTAATCATCCGCAAACAACATCATGGTTATCCTTTATGAGGTAAGGCCAGTCATTAATATAATTAAGAAACAAGAAAGGACCCAGGAATTGAGCCCTGTGAGACTCCCATTGTTACTATAGATCCGGCAGATCTTTTTCCATTAACGTCAATGGTCTGAATCCTATTACTCAAGTATGAAGTAAGAAGATCCAGAGCGCTATCACGGATCCCGTAGTGGCGGAGTTTCCTGATTAGCGTTTTATGAAGAACACAATCAAATTCCTTGGACAAATCACAAAAGATACCCAAGGCATTTTTTTTCTTTAGTTTTTGGTGTACAATAAAGTATATTCTATTCTATTCTATTTATCTTCCCATGTATTATAAATATGTCCTAAAAGCTCATCAGTAGTTGAATACCCCTTGTAAAACCGAACTGTTTGTTATGCAATAATTTATGTTTATTATTGAGAAATAGTAAAGCTATTACTGAGCAAAGTACCACATTGCTGCTCATTCGTATACTCTACGCAACCAAATAGCAATAGATTTTACGAAAGGATCACCTAAAAATGAATATGCTTTTATAACCAGTCTCGCAAAAACTCAGTTAATTGTTGTAAACGCCCAAAAGATTTCGTATATCATAAAAACGGGGCAATTATCGTTAGTTATTATATTGTTCGATACATTTATTTTTTATAATTATGAGTAACACAGGAGTCGCAGACTAAACTACACTCTTGAGCAATAAACTATCACTATCACGTATCACTTCTTAGCGCATTACTTAAAAACAATTTATATGCAGTGAACTATGGATTGTGGTATATCATTTGAAAGACAATTCTGTTAGCTTTTAAATGATGTCAAAAGATTTAAGATTCATTTAATTTTCTATCTTAATTTAGGGCATTATTGCAATAAGTCGAAGTTGTGGACGTCTATTGATTAAAAGAAATATGAAAAGATAAAATATTTATTTACCATTTATGTTATTTACCCCTCAATAGTTTGTGTTACATCCCCTGGCCCTAATGACTGCCAGTAAACGTTTTTTCATTGACCGAATGACTTACCTAATGGAATCCTATGGGATTTTCTGCCACTCTCGACTAAAGCAGTTTTCAGGTCTTCTACCGACGCCGGAGCTGGACATCTTCCTCGTACCCGCCTTTTCAGCTCGTCCCACATAATTATGTTCAATTGGATTTAAGTTAGTACTGAGGGCTGGCCAGTCTAGTGTGGGAATCCCGACCTTTAATTTAATTTTATTTGGAATCTCTAGAAAAGTCTAGTCCTGCAGCGGTGTGGCAGCGGGCAGTATCGTGCATTAGCAGGCAATCTTCACTAATAAACCCGGCGTAAGGGACCACATGGCCTAGCAGAATGTCGATATACCTTTTTGATATTGTTCTTCGGATTAAGTTTCCAGTCTCCCTAAACCTATATATAATATACCTTTGAGACACAAAAGTGGCTCAGATGAAGCTGTCGAGCGATAGTTTTCCGAGTCAGCCCTTGCTGGATTAGGATGGCGACTTGAGCGGCTTCTACAGTTGTGATTTCCATATTGTTTTAGCGTCATTGTTCCCAGTGATGTGAAATTTTGGACTGGCTGACCAAGTTTCATAAATGTCCACTTTTTATAGGGTTTCAAGACTACCAAACAATATTTTGTTTTGTTTTAAACTTTTTTTTACGTTCCATGACATAAGGTCACTAATACAGTTAACTGTAGCTTCGGAAAATACACACAACGGCAAAATTAGAGGAACAAAATAAAAATTTTGTTTATTTTTAAATTACTAGTTAATTTTAAAAACCTATATTTAGACACTTTTCCGTAGGTTAAGTACCTACGGAAAAGTGTCTAAATATAGGTTATACAGCTTTTAAAATAAATACGGTATCGCATTTAGTACAATTTTTGTGAGTAATATGATTATATGGGAAAACTGCACATTGTTGTTTTTTTGAAGGTTATCACAGAAAATTTAAATAATTATATTAAAAAACAATTTTAAAATAAAATGAAAATTTGGTCAAGATTGAGTGTTTCCTCTACGTGCTCTTATTAAAGTTTTCATCCACCTTGACCTGTTGAGAATAATTTTATGGTAATGTTGCCTGTGGTAGTCTCTACCATTTCTATACAATTACATTTTGCAGTTCACCCACATTGACAGGTGTGAGGATTAGGATATTTATCTTTGTTTTAGCAGATCCTAAGCAAGTTCTATCGGATGCATATCTGGTCACCACGCTGACAACTCCAAAACTGCGATATTGACATTATTAATAGGATCTAGAATTAAAAAGTGTTATTCGGTCGAGTATTAACCTGGATCAATACGAAATGACCATAGATAAAGGGGCGAATGACACCACATTTTAATCTTAAATAACTCTTCTATAGCGATCTGCTATAAGATTATTTCCATCTGTCACTACCAAGTCCGTACGAGCTCCCAAACATATCCAACCTGAAGCCAAAATTGGTCTTCTACCATATGCTACTGTAGGTTAAAATATTGACCGATAATATTGTTTCTGTTCATGTTTACACATTCATTAAAGTTCATCAACTCGATTTAAATTAGTTCCATACTCATCACTAAACAATATTTTATTGCACTAGCCCTAGGACCAAAGTCGATGTTCCCGAGCAAAAGTTATTCTTTTTCTAATGTGGTGTACCTCATGTTTTGGACCTTCGGCGAGTACTTAAAAGCCAAATCCAGCTTCTTTCAACATCCTTCGTACCATAAGCTCACTTACTCTGGCACCTCGAACATCCTCTAGGTAATTTTTGGCTTGAACGACCTTTAAATGCGGGTTTATTCGAACGCGAAACTGAATGTTAGAAGTACATGGTTTTTTGCCTTGCACTAATCTCATCTCACATAAATTAGTATCTCTAAATCATTGGCAAACGATGAATCAGCACATTATTCTTCAGATGGGCACAATGAAGTCCTTTTAAAATGGCAATAAGAGAAATTCTCTCAAAATGATGCAAGTTCGAATAAAAGTAAAAACATCGCATGAGAGATGACGTTCAATTGTTTTAACAATAAGTAATAACTGGTTCTATTATAAAAAAAATAAAAACTACCATGCAAAGGTGAAAAAAAAAGTTTTGCGATCATTTTTACTTGTGCAGCTAATTTTGCCAGTGTGTATATGAGACAATTTGCTGTTAGTAAGTTGGTTTACCTTAACTCATCGAATAAAGCCAGTGAACGTTTATCCCAATATTTCAGAATTGAGACATAAGTGATAGTTACTTTTTCAGCAAACATTTTAGTAATAAAATACCCTTTCAGATAGTAGTCAACTCATTCATTAATGTCGAGACATGATTTTTCAGACAGCTCAACAGCGATACTATATTTTTTTTGCATATTAAGTAAATTTGATATAAAATGCTTTTCATCCATGGATCTAGTGGATGAAAAGCTTAAAACTTATTGATATGGTCTCAAATTCGAGTAAGGACTCGGATTTGAGACCATATAAATAAGTTAGCCTTATTGACAATAAACAAGAAAAGGGTCATTTTTAAAAGCATCGACGATAACCGTCTAACTTCAAACATATTGTGAATAGTTATTTGTGCTGGAATCTATATAATTTTTAAGATTAACATCAATGTATCATCACTTTAGTAGTGTGTTTAGAATAGTTTAATTACACCCAGTCTGTAGTTCTGTCGAAAAATAAGAATATGACAATAATGATAGAAATAAACTTTAAAAGCACGACTCTCCCACAAAATGCATCATAATATATGTAAGTTTCAATTGCTGACCACTATGAAGCGAATGTCTAGCTGTTTTAAACATAAGGGTCATGTTTAAAACAGAGATAACAGCTCATATAGGCCACAGAGTTACCCTTCAGTCCTAAAATATCCAGACATTCTCAACTATAAGTGTTATTTATGTCTATAAGTCTATCTATAAGTGTTACGAGTATTGCAAGCGCCCTTCATTACTGAAAGAAATAAAAGATAAGATTAAAAGTAACTATTTTAACACCTGCCTTTGGATATACGTTACGAGGATATGCATTAAGCTAATTTTCTTAAGTTACGTGTTTTGTTAAGTTTTGCTTTTGCTGTTATATATTTAATATAGCACGAGAAACAAACTAGTGAGTTGGTTAATTGACTCACAAAAGGTAATTTGTGAGCTTGTGACAATGTGGCGTCTTTTTCAAATCTCGAGAGCGCTACGTCTGTCGACGAATTATGAAAAAAGCAAAACATAGTACCAAGTAGTACCTAGTACCTAATATACAGGCACTTAGTACAAAGTGCTTGAATTAAAATACTAGGACACCTCTGGGAGACTTGCTGGAGAAAAGTAAAACCGTAAAGGTTTGATAAAAAAGAAGGCCAATAAAAATAATTAGGAAAACCGTTTAGCTACATTTTTACACAAAATTAACATAACCAGAGTAATTAAACTTGTTGACAAGCCTAAGGAAATAATAATAATAATACTCCTAATAGCCTCTTATAAAGAAAACCTTCGCAAAAAACGTGTTTGATGACCCATTTTCATAAAGCTGTAAAATTAATTGCTATGAAAATACTCGAGGTTATTTAGAAGCTATTAATTTGACAAAATGTTTCCACCTTGAGAGAAATACGCCTCGTCTTCGCCCTTGCATTAATTTTGGTTTCTCTGAATATTTTGCTTTTAAAACAGAAATGCAAATTTTTTTTTTTTTTCAAATGTATCTTACAGAATATACCTAGATACTTATATACAAATATATAAATATCAAAATATAGATATATTGTAGAATACTAGCTTGTAACGTTGAATAGTAACGATCAACGTTCCTAACTAAATCACCATAGCAAACTGCGGTAAAAACATGCACAGATCAACAAAAATCTTACAACCTAATAATTTAAAATAAATGACGATCAGATTACAAACATATTGTAGGCGATAATAATATCATAATAGGATAAATTAAACCTAATATATAACTATATATATACATTTAACGTAAAGATATTGAAAAATCGACTAGTCATTGCATTACGTTTCGACTCGATAACTTCTCGTGTGGCGGTAGTCACACATATATAAAAAAAAAGAATTATTAAGTTCCAACACCACTCGGGCTTTTATCAACGCACCGGACGGACATTGACGATCGGATATCTCAGCTGTTTACACGTACACTCGCTCCATAGTATCATTCCTACATACTTAGCGTGTCATTTTACGTGTACTCTTATAAGAAAAATAGTTGAATCATAACCACTACGAGTGTGTTCATTAAAAATAAATCTAGCTTCAGTGTTAACCCCGTATTGGGTAAGTGTTGACAATTACTTTTTGCTTAATCATGCTGGTTACGGCCATCACATGACAAAATATCATCACCCTTCCTATAATTTCTGTTTGTGTTTTTAGTTAGGTACTTATTATTTTGTTATTTCTTTAGCGCTTACCTGCTTTAAATGTTTTTACCGTAACAAATTTATAAATAAAAAAAACTCTAGAGCTCCGGTTCTGATTGTGACAAGCACACATTCGCCTTAAGTGCCGTAGTACATCCTCTGCCCTACGCTTACGCTGTTGCGGTCACAATCAGACAAGGATAAGCTAGGAGACAAAGGAACTTATACGACGATTGGAAAATTCCAGGGTCCAAAGTCCCGGTTCGACCACCTGGGACCTTCATCGGAAGAACCGACATCATAAGATCATCGTCAACTCTGCGGGACGTCATCCTGCTGGTGCCTAGTCCTCAGCCTTCCACGTCTACGAGACCGCTTCTGCTGCCAGGCCAGGATAGTACTTAGCGCCTACCTCCATTTTTAAAGAAGGAAAATATATTAGAAACGGCTTTTTGTACCTGCGACCTTTCTTATTAAATTGTATGTAGATAGTGCTGCGTATTATTTATCTCTCTTAGATAATCAACCCGCAAACGCTACAGTAGGTACATTCTGCCCGGAGGACACGGTGGAGCATACGGTGGAGGTCTGTTCCGCTTGGGCGGAGCACCGCCGTGTCCTCGTGGAGGCGATCGGCGGTGGTG
Organism: Orthosia cruda; assembly: GCA_964057195.1. NCBI lineage: Eukaryota > Metazoa > Arthropoda > Insecta > Lepidoptera > Noctuidae > Orthosia > Orthosia cruda. The sequence continues at coordinate 11,486,835 of OZ059848.1, read as the reverse complement.
ACTTCTCGCGTCCGGCCCTGGTTCAGGCCATGGTACGGAGCGAGAGGGCATGGGAAGCCGTCACCTCCTTCTGCGAAGCAGTAATGCTCGCGAAGGAGGAGGCGGAACGCGTGAGGGAGACGCAACGGAGACGCCCTCACGCCCCCAGCCACCGCAGGAGACGTCCCAGGCGTCGGGCGTCGCAAGACGATTTCCGGCCACCGTAGGCGCGGGCTTGCGGACGGCGAGCAGCGGGTAGCTCGCCGTCCGATAAGGACCAGGCCCGAGTCGACGGCGCGTAGTGTTCCACGCGCGCCTCAAAGAGATGTCAGCAGAACTGACGGGGTCCGCTAGGGACTACCCCTGTCTGGGTCGCGGATATATTTGAAAAAGAGTTACCGCGGCCCTGGCTCAAGCAACTGAAGGAACACGGGTGGGTTTTAGTCAGTAAAAGTCTGACACGCCCTCCCGCTTCACCCAGAGCGGGAGAAGTCACTGGATGATTTCCCAAACAAAAAAAAAAAAAATTAAATAAAAAAAAATAAAAAAAAAAAAAGGTAGGTACATTCTAAGTTTATCTAGGACATCACAGGCAAAGGTGAAGGTAAACATCGTGAGGAAACCTGGACTTATATAGTTATTGTAACTTTGTAATAGCCAAGTCCGAAGCCTGTGGGGTTCCAGAGGCGGCCTAATTAACTCTGAAACCGAAGGATGCCACATCCTCACACGAAAACGAAAGAAGACTGGGTTGTCGAGTTCGGATAGGCAGTTGCTTCATCTAAAATTCTGGTACTCTGCTGAATCCAGTTAGACTGGAAGCCAACCCCAATAAAGTTAAGAGAAAAGGCTTGCACAGTAAAGAAACTTAAGTTTCTTACGAGAAAGTTTATCTGGGATGGATCTAATAAAATACCAGTTTAATGCACTAGGGTCGATCGAAAAGCAGCCGAAGAGGCTCATCGGTAATGACGCACTGATCAAGTCAAGGCTCCAGTGACTTAAACATAGTTGCCAAGTTGGCAGCTTGTCGGTTACATTTCGAGGAGTGTGCGATGCAGTTGCACGATCTAATTTCACCTAGCCCATTTCATCATCGGCATACAAGACGTACGGCGTTGCGGCATCGGTTCATGGTGGTCATCCCACCCATACGCTCAAAACGTTTTGGGAACACTTTTATTATGCGTACTGCTAATGAGTAGAATTAATTGCCGGAGTCAGTGTGTTCCGATAGCTACAATCTAGGGGTTTTTAAGTGAATAGGTTATTTCTAGGCTAGCGTGTTTCACCGCTGACCACATCTATACCAATATTATAAAGAGGAAAGATTTTTTTGTTTGTTTGTTTGTTTGTACCGAATAGGCTCCAAAACTACTGGACCGATTTCAAAAATTCTTTCACCGTTGGGAAGCTACTCTATCCCCGGGTGACATAGGCTACGTTTTATCCCTGTATTCCCACGGGAACGGGAATTACGCGGGTGAAACCGCGAGGCGTCCTCTAATAGACAATATAAAAAAAAGAAAAGATTTACCGTGAGACAAAGTCTGCTAAATGTTGTTGGCTGGAGGCTGTCTTTGTACTCATTCTATTATCAGCACGGTACTACTGTAGAACATAATTACAGCTATTTTGCCTCTATTTATTACCACCCTTCGAGAACTTTATGCAAATCTATAGCGAGGTGGCGGCCATTGCAAAATGCAGAACAAAGTTGGTTCGACGAAGTTTTTGTATAGCAGAACTTTTAACTATCGTTTCTCGAAATTAATTTGTGCTAGTTCGATAACTCTAAACGGCTTATATAACACATAAAATAGTGACATTGTTTGATGAGAGTTTGCCCTTAGTAGTTGTATTTTAATAGCTAAATAAGCTTTACAGCAACATCCAGTGCTTTTTCATTACTTTTACTCCCTCGTACTCTTTTTATGTTCTCATACTCTGACAAAGCCCTGTTTTTACGAGCAGCCTCCATCATACAATACAGACTAATCGTCATCACAGGCAGCGGTGTATCTCATCGTCGTAACACAACCGTGGTGACGTCACATTGCAGATTGGAAGGACGCCAGGCGTACAATATTTATAGATATACTATTCTAGTACACGTGGTTTTGATCGCGTTTAATTTACTATTGTAAACAAAGAATGAATGAAAATTAGATGACGTTGACAAATTACCAGTTTGGTAACATTGCAAAATCACACATTTTGCAATGTTACCAAAATGGTAATTTCCCAACGTCATCTAATTTTCATTCATCCCATGAAAAATCTCTAAAACGTTTCCACATATCGTAGCTATCTACGGTGATAGATGACATACAGCGCAATTACACGGTATCAATAAAATTCAAATGTGCGGGTTTTGTAACGATATGCAAATTGTAGCTTGTGCTCGTGACCATCACGCCGGTCACCGAGTGCTGGGTCAGCAGAATGTGCGCTGTTTATATCGCGCTGTTGGGACACGGGGCCCATAAACGGAACGGGTCACGGTGAGTGTCAATTGCATTTTTGCTCATCTACGTGTAAGATTTATGGCACAAGCTATGTGTTGAATTTACGCATGTTATGCGCTAATAGATTAGATTAGATTAAGACGGGCTGGTGTCCGCAACTCCAAGTCTAAGCGCGTATTTTGCGTACGGTTATGCGCTAATAAATGATAACTTAAATTACCGACCTGCACGGTTTCTTTACATTTTAAAAAGCCCGTATTACTGAGTATGTTCGTCGTAAGCTTAAAATCAATTCAAGTTCAATTTACTAAGTCCCAAGAACATTGCGACTTAGATTTGCGTCGCAACACCACGAAGGTCCCTTGCTACTTAAATTTTATTTTCCATTTTGTGACAATTTTATAATCTTTCAATTGTTAAACCTTTCTTGAAACAACCGATGATGATAATGTAAATAAATCAATAAAAAAAAAATTAAAAAATCTGTCAAATTTATTTTGATTTTGTAGTGAATAAATTCATTAGTAATCAGTGTAGACTCATTTTCATTGCGCGATTGAAAACAATAAGGTGAGGCTTTTGAAAATCATCGATTTTTAAGTATTGTTTTAAACATGGAAAATTATTTTATCCTCATACAAAGTTTAAACTTTCGGTTCCCGCAGGAAATGAATGAAATGCACGAAACTATGAGATGGTAACTTTAAGACAACCTGTATCCCAGTGGAAATCTATTTACCAGAATCCGATTAAATTTAATCAACTGTTAATTTCTTGAGTAAGGGTAGAAAACATAACTGAATTTCAACTTTGGTAAGTTTGGGGAGTCCGTTTCTACACAGTAAGACAGTGTTCGTGCGGGCTGTTCTAAATCCTCCCTATATCACGCCCTAAACGAGCAGATATAATGAGTAGCAATTAAGCTTGGATTGTAAAACAAAGTAAGGTATTAAGCTCAGATTGTAAAACTTAGTATTAGCTTTGGTATAATATAATAAAACTATTCAGTGTATGCGATTTCACAAGCTAGCACAGTTTACAGTTTAAGGTATGTTCATTTTCGTGGGTACTGAAAGAATAGATCAATAAATTACTCAACTTAGGCTAAAGTCAAGAAAAAAACTACAAAAACCTACTTTTGAAGCGCAAGCAACCACCGCACATGATGGTAGTCAATATGTATCGTATCACTTGACCCGATCTCCTCCGATAACTGTATTCATGACCGACATCAACATAGATGATGTACATTAACAACTTTATTGACACTTCGACCATCGTCGCACCGCACTTTGTGTCAATGTAAGATTATTGAGAACTACTTTGATTAACAACGTTATTGACACTTCGACCATAGTCGCACCGCACTTTGTGTCAATGTAAGATTATTGAGAACTACTTTGATAAGGCGAATAGCGTGTACCGCGTTGCGCATTGCGTGTTGGTCACTGATTCGACTGAAATGGTTGATTTGCACTACAACAAACGCTCATTAAGGTATTTAAATATTCTGCAATTATTTATTTGTTCAAGATTAGATCCATTAACTCAAACTACAATAACAACATATATTAAAATCTTCATGTAGGTACTTTTTTGTTGCAACATTTTTAGACATACTTTAATAATACTGACCATTTGCTCTCAAAAAAAATACGGTAATGCCTTTATTTTTTAATTGACTTTCCCAAAAAGAAGGAGGTTCGACCGTATGTTTGGTTTTTTTTTCGTGTATGAAACAAAACATTATATGCCACGATAACACTTTAACTAAGAATGAATCAAGGGCATATCACTGCCGAGTAATTAACATACCAAAAATCGCATTGCCAAGTCTCGCGATATAGCAAAAGAGTGCGGGAAAACGGTGACGCAGTATGTGACGTCACAGACAGTGACTCAAGTGCTGCTTTACAAATCTCAGTCCTTTAATACTGCGAGATTTAAATCTCCACAATTAGATTAAATCGTGTCACAGTTTTGCTGCGATCCTTTTTCTTAGTTAATGCTCTTGGTAAGTTCTTATCATGGTGGTGACTTTTACAGAGATTTTCACGAATAAAATTTTATTTCAGTTGGGTATAGCGTGTTTTAATTAGATAGGTATTTACTTTTGTAACACGTAATACTGGACTGTTTTATTGAAACAAACTACTTAACTTTACCACATGAGCCCAAATAATAATTAAAAACATAGTCCTGACACAAACACATATGAAGCTGCCTCAATAATGCTGTACCGAGATAAGGAATTACATGCATCCTCATAATGTACTGAACCAACAGGAATAAAATATAAAAATACTTTGTGAAAAGTATTCTTGAAACTTCAGATATTAAAAAAGCTTATGTATACCAGTGATTATTCTTTATTAACAGCTCTTTCAATTATATCTCGAAAATCTTTTGCTCTTACAGAATAAGTCTCTTTAAACTTTTTTCTTAGAAGTTTTGATCTGGTTAACCAAAATTATTCTTAATTCTTGTTATGACAAGAATTAAGATAAATTTTTACGTCTTCAGAAAACGGATCGTGAAATTGTTAATCTTTTATAACAATATAAAAATTAATGTAATAATTTACTTGTTTCTGGTATGTACTCTTTTGTAATTAAATTGGAGTATAAAAAATAATGGTTAATGTAATCGGGATGGAATTTTTACAATTCATTAATGAACATTATTATTCAGTAAAGACTTGAATTAATTACGTAAATCAAGAAGCAATTAAACTTCAGTGGTAAGTACCGTTCCTTTGAATGTTTATCAACGAGAAGTATGTCAACCGACACGGAGCTGTTTCAGTTACGTTACTTTGTGTTTGAGTTTTTACTGAGAGTGATTAATGAAGAGCACAATAACGCACATATTTACATGTAAGATATTCATTGTGAAATTATTTTGGAGCAACTTTTTGAGTACATTGTTATACTAAGAACTTAGGTTTTTTTTTTTGATCTGGCCATTGCGGTTCTATTGCTAACAAAAGGTCCTACACTTACAAGATAATCTGCAGCTTTGATGATTTACCCGTCTCTAGAAGCAGCAGCATGTAAAGGGATCTGAAGTCAGCGTTAGTTAAATTAATTCTTCTATCACAGCATTCCATGGATTTATGAGATTCTGTTTAAAACACAGGACAAATAATTGCGCATTTGCGCGTCTACGGCCAGCAGAACCTTAGTCGTTGTTTTTACTTTCTTTGTTCAACATGGACGTTTTATGAGTGGTTCGTATTCACAATAGCTGGCCATTTATCTCTGTTATAATATCTGATTTTTAAATGAAGATGCATCTCTGCACTGCAAAATTCTTGAATGAAACTGGCATCCCAAAAAAAATAGGAGCGCTAGGGGTTGAAAAGCCTTTCTAGCCGGCTGGCGCGGACGTAGCTGTGTGCATTGCAAAACAGTTCAAAGCTGTCACATTCAAAAGGCAGATTTATTATGAAATTAATTTAGGTTTTTCCACCTCGAGAATGAAACACAGCATCGTTGTTTCAGTATGTGTGATACAACGTCTTACGAAAAATGTTCATATCAATACTTTTCCAGACTCCTAAAATTGCCTCCGATTTATTGTTGATTTGCTAAAGACCAGTATTAATTGAGTCAGCTAGGGTCGAGAGCCAAGCACTAGTCAGGCTTCGATCCGTAATCGAAGTTGTGATGTTAATTATTCATATCGTTCACTGCGACACTACAAGGTTTCCTATTAATTCGTCCTATAATATCGATACTTATTGATGGTATTGTTATTTGATTTCATGTAAAAATTATTAACTTTATGTGATGTATCAATTGCAACTAAAATATTCGACTGTGTTATAATATCGCTTAAATTGTTTTAAAATCAAATATTCACTGGGAAAAATGGAATTCATTTTTCGCAGAACGTATTAGAGAACAGGCAAAAAAAATGGAAAGCAGTAAAAAGACAATACCAGTTGTGCTGCAGACTGCTCTTTAGTGGCGTATTATTTAAAACTGAATTAAGTACTATGTACTAGAAAAACTATTCTGATTTATAAGAATACCTTTCCAGTTATTATTTCAACATTGGCTGTGCCCGCGGCTTCGCTCCCGTCAACTGCCTACCCTATCCTACCCTATTTACTTACCTACCTGCCTACCCTACTTACCTTGCTTCCTAGGATAGGTTAAGAGTAGGTAGGGAGAATCTTAACACCGCCTTTCAGAAAATGTTATCAAATGCACAACACCATCTATCGAATATGGAGTTCAACTGTCCGAGTATCTGAATTGCGTGTAGAAGTAAAATATCACAAAATTTTACTTCTTGAACACTTTAAATTCTTCTTACTTTTGATAGAGTTAACCGATTGCGATGAAACAAAAACTTAATAATACTTCAAGTTACGCGCAATTTTTATGTATAAAAGTTATCTACGTTAGTATCGTATTCATATATCATTTTGGCCTGGCTATTTTATTGGAAATATTTTCGATGTACAAAAACGACTTTTGTACGAGTACAGATTTATTAAATGTACTTATTGTTATTAAGTAGCTACGTAAGTACCTCTCTTACTAGTCTCTCTGGCACCAATATAGTTTGTTGGAGCTATCTGCAATGAAATATTTTTTTCTTATCTGAAAAAAAAGATCTTTGTAACGCTCAGTGTGCACGGCTACGGTCAGGTTGGCCGCAGGTAGAGGGACCACGCTGACAGATGGTCGCCAGATGTGTGAAACGCACCCCACCCCGCGCCCACGCCGGCTTCGGGCCCGCAGACTCGCTGACCAGAAATCAGTAGACATTCGGTTCGAGTCGCGCATGCTAGATAGATCGGGTATTCACAGTTCTAGCTCGTTCCCGCCAAAACTAGTGTCGTAACTTTAAGTTTAGTTGTACGAAGTAGTGTGTTGTTCTGTAGTTAGCTCGTAAGAACATTTATGTACAAAGTGTTGTGTATTAAAAGTGTTTATCGTGGCATGAACTGTAATCGTTTTATTACGACACCTAGCCGCCCTTATAGTGGCGCCCAACGTGGGGCGCCGCCCTCGATCACACGCTCGGCGGGGCCCACATTGGCGCTCCTGCTGCAGCGGACCACACGCTCGGCGGGGCCCATATCGGCGCGCCTGCCGCAGCGCTCAACACTGAACGGCTCCTGTCCACCATGATGGAGTCGTTCGCCAGAATGCAGGCGGAGACTAACCGCACCTTAGTGGAAAGCCTAAGATCACTACATCATGGCAACCAGTGGAACCACGTGGCGTCGACACCGGCGGCATCGCCCACGGCGAACGCGCCCGCGACATCCGGCGGCGGTAACTTCGCGAAGTGTACCGCAAGATTCGACGGGCAGTCACGCGACACCGAGGTACTGGAGGCGTTCATAGATGCAGTGGAAGTCTACAAGAAGTGTGCCGACGTGACCGATGAGCACGCGCTACGCGACCTCTCCATGTTGCTGAGCGGCGACGCGGCGGTGTGGTGGCGAGGCGCGCGGACCGGCGTCGCCACGTGGGCGGACGCGCTCGCGCGGCTGCGCGCCGCCTACGGCGTACAAAGGCCTGCATACCGGGTGCTGCGCGAGATATTCGCGGAAGAACAAAGTGATAGTGAACGTGTAGAAGTGTTTATTTCTAAGGTACGCTCTTTATTAGTTAAATTACCATATGTTGTTCCTAGTGTTATGATAGTAGATATAGTGTACGGCCTTTTACACCGTAGAATACGTAAACGTTTGTCGCGAGATAGTGTTAGTAACATTGATCATTTGTTAGAGCGAGCGGGAACCGTGGAAGATTCGATCGTAGAGCTAGGTAGCAACGCGACCGTTGCCGCGGATAAGTTGAACCTACCTAGAGTTGTTGACCGCGGTATTTCTAGCCCGAGCGCAACCTTAGGTTCCAGTCCCACCTCTAACTCTGATAAACGAAATCGCATTCGATGCTCGTACTGCAAAGTATTCGGTCACCCGACTAACGAATGTCGGAAGGCTAGGAAAATTGGCAGTGATAGCACTGATAACGCGGATACTAGCGATATTAAAAGTGCGGTAAATGCAAGTACGAGCAACGGTAAAAGTACAATACGTTGTTACGGATGCGGCCAGCCAGCGGTAGTCAAGTCTAAGTGTGAGACTTGTTCAAATAAAGCCACACCTGCCAAACTGTCCGACTTCAATGTCGTAAAAGGCGACTTTTGCACGATTACGTCATCGCACCCGTTGGTAACAATAGGAGTAGTAGGTAAAGAAGGGGTAGCGATCGTCGACACCGGGGCCACGCATAGTGTTGCTAGCCCATCACTACACGCATTGTTAGTGGACAACAATGTCCGGTTCGATGAAACGGAACGGTACATTGGACTCGCCGATGGCTCCTGTCATAGGAAAATGGTAAAGACGGCTACAGTACCTGTCACCCTAGGTGGTCGGAGAGTCGACACGGAGTTTATGGTATTCTCCGGTGACGACACCAGGACACTTTTAGGTCGCGATTTCATCGCAAACGCAGGTATGGTAATCGACATAGGCCAGGAGTAATGGCATTTCGTAGATAGTCCAGGAGACCGATTCCCGTTTAAGCACTCTTACACATTAAACAGCGCAGCCGTGATGCACACAGATGTTAATAACGTGTCGTCGCGGCAAGGAAAAGGTAAGATTTTATCGCTGGAGAACAGAGCCGCACTCAGTGAGTTTCCACAACACAGTCGCTCATTTCGCTTCGGTCGGACCTCCTACAAACTTCGCCGTTTATAAGGTAAGTGAAACACAAGAACCTTTGGATTCTCCTTCTTCTAGATTATCCCCGCCTATAAGAGAGGCACTTGAGAATGAGCTGCTGGTATCCACACCGATTTTGCGCCAGTGTGTTGTTCTGTAGTTAGCTCGTAAGAACATTTATGTACAAAGTGTTGTGTATTAAAAGTGTTTATCGTGGCATGAACTGTAATCGTTTTATTACGACACCTAGCCGCCCTTATATCTTTTATTATCTTCGGAATATAATAAATTATTACGCTCATACACAACACTCCGAGTCTTCATAATTAATTGGATCTCGTTTCTCTGTCGTTCAAACCTTTTTACTCAATTTTCTGGAATCTACTGACCGAACTGCACGTCCGTGTCTCATGACGTCACTGAGCTGATCAAATTGACGGAGCGAAGCACTAGGTACAAGTTGTGGTTAATTAATCAGTTTAATAAAAGTAAATAAACTAGTATTTAGTGCAGGGAAGTCAATTTTATATCCAACAGACGTATAAATAGCTTAGCAGAAAGGTTTGGAATAAAAGTCAACGGAAGAACAAGGAGTTAGTGCTTTCATCCAAATTCATGAATCCTTTGTAAGCTTTGGGATCTGGATTAAGGATGATGGAAACCGCGGTCACTGTCCGGTCAATTGACTACGTTTACTCACGAATGAAAATAAGTAACATAATAGAAACAATTTTGAGTTTATCTAATACTAGCTGTACCCCGCGGCTTCGCAACTGTCAACTGGCTACCTACCCTACCCTATCCTACCTACCTACCCTACTTACTCTGCTCAACCTACATGCCTACGCACCTACCCTACCTACCAACATCCCTTACCCTACACTAAATACATAAAATGGCCGCCTATGAGTGACAACAACAGATGTCTAGTCCGCGTTGTTACTTGTTTGTGTTGGTGTGCCCGTTGTGCCCCGCGAACATGACTTTCTTTGCTATCTACTAATTTTGGTATCTTTAGGTGGCGGTTCAAAAATATAATCTGCTTAGTGCAATTTGCAAAGAATTTGCTGAACCGAGTTAGTTCAGCTATAAACTGTGATACATTACTCGCAATTTGCAGCGGAAAACGCCGTAGATGAATGGTGACTAAGAGCTAGTGCACACTAAGCGATCGGCGCGGCGTAGCGTTTGACGCGCATTGATAGCGTACATACACCGCGATTATGAGATCCCACTGTAAAAATCTGCAGGTATATTGTTTATGACGAAAGTTTTTATTGAAACATATATATACAAATGAATATTCTAAAAAGATAAAATACCTATATACAAATACAAAGGGGAGACTGAAAAGAGCTCATTGTGCATCAAAAAATTCGTCCACATCGATGTCAATGGGAAACGTGCCCAGAACGCTGGCAGCATTGCCACGTTGAATGGCAATGCTGATTCTTTGGCCGAAGAAAAGGCCAGCCCTCTGGTCACGTGAAGAGTCGACGAGCTTTGTGCTAATTTCTCGAAAAATTCGATGCGCACTCGGACCCCATGGACCTAATGTTTCAACCCCAAACGGCTAATGATGAAAGTTATTTTTATAAATGATTATTGCTAGTAGAATAGATCAGGATTCAGAATCTTTTTTGTTTGTTTGTTTTAGCTTTACACTAGGGATTTTGCCTGTATCATGGGTGTGTACGGAACTTTATCATTTATGTGTTACCAGGTTTAGCAGGGAAACTGGCAAACTACAGGTTGCGGCTGAGAGTGACAACCTTATTTTTCCTATTTTCTGAATAGCGTTGGATTCACTTAAAAAACTTATACATTCAGGGTTAAGTATCAAAATTAATTGTCAATTTATTTGATTAAGGTTTTTTTGACTAAATATTTCCAGGCAACCCTGCAGAAATCTATTCTACAACAAGTATCATTCATGAAAATTAAGTTCAATCAAAATCCCTGATTCCTGCAGATTTCTGCATTCGAATCTTAGGCTAATTCATATTTGGGCCTCCTACATCTAATTCCAAAAGGTCATCTTTTATTAAAATCCGTATAACGAATTATCTTTGTCTGATATTAAGCTAAGTTTGCGCGCGTGTCACGGTAGCTATGTGACACATCTGTCATCCCAGACAATTATTTCGTCTTCACGTGATTTATGGAAGCATCATAATACTCGTATGGTATTATTTGATGTAATAACATTGTATACTGAACGCTGTTAGTGCGGAATAAGGCCGTTATTGATCTAAAGGTTTTTATTAATTATGACCAAGGGACGCTCGTCCTAATTAAGAATACAACGAGTAGATGAAATAAAAAGTTATTTAATAAGATTAGGTATTTTCATTTGGATCTAGAACATGACTGCTACACAAGTATTAAAAAACAAGTCTGTCTGAATGCAACATTTTCATGAATGAATAAAATTCTTCGACAAAGTGAAAATTTACTTAGTCAATGGTATGATTGTAATAACACGATCTCTTTCTAATGTTATAGCGTTGTTAATTTCTTTAAAAGAAAAATAGATTGATAGGTACAATAAAATATTAAAAACAACGAAGTTTTAAATTAATTCATATTATTCATTCATTCGGCATTTAAGGAACTATTAACCTGCACTATTCACACAAAATATGTACCAGCTTGACAATTCATTATAACTGCTTGTGAATCTTTCTACTAGTTAACATTTCCTGTGCCTAAAACGTAGGTTTACAATATGATAATCATTTTAGATTAATAAAAAGTAAATGAAGCCGATAATAGGAGTATTTATGTTGTCATGTAAAGGTCTATCCACACACATCAGGGCCTTGCCCGGGACGTGACAAGGCCGGGCCCAGGCATTGAAGCTCCGTCACTGGCCCGTGCACGGATGTGTGTGCACGAGTTCATATAAAATGTACACACCGATATTTTTTTGAGTCCGTCCACGTCCCGGAAAAAGAAAAAAAAAACTTTCCGTAAAATTGTGAACGAACAAATATAATGGTCCTATTTACTGGTTCAGCTAATTCGCAGTAAGTAGGCGTACCAACAGGGATTATGTTCTAATTAATTAAATTACTGTTACGAACGTTATTTTTGTGTAAATAATAATAATTTTGTTCATAAATAAATTAATGAACCGCTGTAACCGCCTCCAACAATAAAGCATATTAATTTTTATTATGAAAAGAGTTTTAACCTCGTGGTCTTCGTAATTGGTAAACATGGAGTTTCTTGCCGGTTCTTCTCCATAGGAAACGACCAACCCGATCCGTGCACCTTTTGTCGACGTTTTATAAGTGCCCATGTAGGCCTAAGTGAAATAAAAAAGTTTGATTTTGATTTTTTTGGTAATTACCTGCAACATGAATATAGGAATAATTTGGGTTTCGCGCGCTTTCGTGATTATTAGATAAAGCTACCCAAATATATAGTGTTTAGTGATAATGGTACAAGTGTTGAGTCATTATAAAACACGATATTGAACTCTCTTTATTTGTTTTTTGGGGAAACCTTCAAAAGGCGCCACTCTTTTGGGAAAAAGACCAGGAAGTGTGGGCTTTTTACCTTACTAAAACCACAATGGTAATCACCATTAGCTCTTGGAACCCGGTTACCTCTTAAAAGACCGCTCCGGCACCCACTCTGTTTAATGCCTGTTAGGGTACATCATTGGGGAGACTAAAATCGCATTCCCTGAGCCTCGCTGTGTTGCATACCTTACCATCGCTGGCACGATATTATACCCTAAAAGACGAATTATGCTAGACCGAAGCGTGCGCAAGCCGAGACCCGTGCGAGGCACGGACGAGGCACGGGCGAGGTACGGATTCAAAACTTCACGAACATTTTCAATGATGCGGTCCATGCTATGCCGTGTGGCGTCCGCGTCCCAGATGAGGCGCGCTATAGCATCTTTAATGCTACAACTTCTTGTAAACAGGGCAGATAAAACTACTTCCTCTAATAAGCGTCTGATTCAATTTAATGAACATCACAGAAGCGTAGTTTGAATACATCGGCGACACAATTTGCTGCAGATGTTGCAGGTCTCTACAGACATTAATATGCAGCAGCAATCACGGTTTATTATTGGATTCATTTAAACCTTGACGCGGCGTATATAGTGCAACGGTTTAGCAATTTAATGTTGAAGCAGTTTTCTACGAAATTATTCAACTTTCATTAGGAACAATAAGTATATATTGTCTTATACAGCTCACAGCTTAACTACGGGCTGTTTTTAGCAGTTATTTCTGAAATAAAAACAAGCTGACCTGTAGTAAATTGATTTTTCGTGGTGGCTAAGATCTCGCCTCTCATGCTTGAGGTCGTGGATTCACATCCGGGCAAGTACCAATGTGACTATTTCAAATTCTATGTACTTTTTTTCAGTTTGTCTTGGACATCATAGGCATGTAGGTGATGGAAAAATCGTGAGAAAACCAGGTCTTATGTAGTTAATGTAAGTCTGAAATAGCCATGTCAGAGGCCTGTGGGGTTCCCAGAGGCGGCTTAATCAACTCTGACACCAGAGGTAGCTACATCCTCACATGAAAAAGAAGAAGTATAGTCATTTGGTGCTCCTAAAATAGGTTACCTGGTAAGATTGTCAGGCGTTTTGAAAATTGCTGATTTAATAGACTTCGAAGCTTTCCGAAGCCCATCTTTGCCGTTCGCGGTAACATATTGGAAAAATGACGCCTAAACCATTTTTATGACAATATCAGGAGATTTACAATGAAACTAACTGTATAAAATAGAGAAAATTGCCTATAATTGATGTAAAAGCCTCTTTTTGTAATTTGAATAGTTTCAGAGTACGGGCGCTGCAAAGTCGAGTCAACACGCGCTTTGGCCAAAAACCTGCCAAAGATTTACGTGGCTTCGTGATCATCATCATCATCATCATATCAGCCGAAAGACGTCCACTGCTGGACAAAGGCCTCCCCCAAGCGTCGCCACATTGACCGGTCCCATGCGTCCCGCATCCAGAGGATCCCCGTAACCTTCACCAGGTCATCGGTCCACCTGGTGGGAGGCCTTCCAACGCAACGTCTTTTGGTTCGCGGTCGCCACTCCAGAACCTTTCTGCCCCATCGGCCATCCGTTCTGCGAGCAATGTGCCCTGCCCACTGCCACTTAAGTTTGGCAATTCTTCGGGCTATGTCCGTAACCCTGGTTCTCTTGCGGATCTCTACATTTCTGATTCGATCACGCAATGAAACTCCGAGCATAGCCCTCTCCATTGCCCTCTCTATTGCCCTTTGGGTGACTGTAAGCTTTCTGATGAGGCCCATTGTGAGCGACCACGTCTCAGAGCCATAGGTCATAATTGGCAACACACACTGGTCATAGACATTCGTCTTGAGACACTGTGATAAGTTGGACGTGAAGATACCGCGCAACTTCCCGAACGCTGCCCAGTCGAGTCGGATTCGACGGTTGACCTCTTTCTCAAAGTTGGCCCTACCCAACTGGATCGTTTGTCCCAGGTAGACATAGTCATCCACAACTTCGAGTGTAGAGTCTCCGACCCTGATAGGAGTGGGTGTAACATGGGCATTTAACATAAACTTGGTTTTGTCCATGTTCATCCTAAGACCCACTCTTTCGGAAGCTCTACTGAGGTTATCAAGCATTGTATTGAGGTCCTCCATAGTCTCAGCCATGACCACTATATCGTCGGCAAACCGAAGGTGAGTGATGTACTCGCCATTGACGTTGATGCCTAAGCCCTCTCCAGTCCAGAACCTTGAAGACATCCTCCAGTGCAGCTTTGAATGGTTTCGGAGATATGACATCTCCTTGCCTCACACCTCGCTGCAGTAAGACAGGTTCCGAGGTCTGATCCTGAAGTCGAATTAACATGGTGGCGTTTTAGTACAAACACTTCAACACCTCGATGTACCGGTAGTCAATTTGGCACCGTTGGAGAGACTGCAGCACAGCCCAAGTCTCGATCGAATCAAATGCTTTCTCGTAGTCCAAAAACGCTAAGCAGAGAGGCAGGTTGTACTCTTCGGTCTTCTGTATAACCTGCCACAGCGTATGTAAGCAGTCTACGGTGTTAAAGCCTTTACGGAAAACGGCTTGTTCAGGAGGCTGGAAATCGTCAAACCTGCGCGCGAGACGATTCGTGATGACTCTTGAAAACAGCTTGTAGACATAGCTAAGAAGTGAGATGGGCCTATAGTTCTTTAGTAGGGCATTGTCGCCCTTCTTGAAGAAGAGTACCATTACACCCCTGCACCATGCCTGTGGCGTTTTGCCCTCGAGTATGACGGAATCAAACAGCTTGTGAAGGGCCTTAAGGACCGGTTTTCCACCCGCCTTCAGGAGTTCGGCTGTAATTCCGTCTTCACCCGGCGCCTTGTTGTTTTTAAGCTGTTTAAGAGCCATCCTAATCTCATACAGGCGGTCGTCTGGAATGTCTTCGGTACAGTGCCGGGTCAATCTAGCTCTAGGGTCTTTTGCTAGATTCGCGACGGGTTTACTGGTTGACGTGTACAACTGCCCATAGAATCTCTCGATCTCTCTCAATAGCTCCGGTTTGGCGGATACGATCCTACCATCGTCGGTCTTCAGTTTCGTGAGCTGGCTCTGCCCAATAGTCAGATCTCTTGCAAAGACCTTGGAACCCTTATTCCGCTCAATCGCGTCTTTAATACACTCGGTATTAAAGCGGCGGAGATCGCTTTTGAAGGACTTTGAGATACGTCTATTGAGCTGGCGGTATTTCAACGCATCGTCTGAAGACTGCAGGATCATATCACGCCTCTCCTTCATGGGCTTGAGAGTAGGATCATTACAGGATTTTGTTCTGTACTTTGGTAAAATTAAGCTTCATATTATTTTCTTACATAGAGAAAATAATACGAAGCTTCATTTTACCAAAGTTAGTATACAAGTTAGTAATAATATAGCTAGTAGTCGAGGATGAAATACACTAAGTAGTTACATAAAAATAGCAAAAGCTTTTATTATTAATACAACAGTCGAGTTCTGAAATGACTTATTGAATCAATTTGCTCATCATTTCGATTTATTTTAAAGATGGAATCCGAGAGGAATCGTATATTTTTTTGGTTAAGAAAATATGGGTTACACAATTAATTGTCTTTGTGTGTGAAGTGGTCGATATTGTGCTAAGTAAGTATTTGTTGCGTACACGTACACGTTTAAATAATAAACCTATTTCTCATTAACTATGACGAATGCCACGAATTTTTAATAAGGATATCGAAAATTTTTGACGTATCCGGTAAATTTTCATTTCGATAATAAAATTCACAACTCTCGTAGGAATTTCAATATTAATTGTAGGAAACAGCGCGCTTGAACAAATAACGTTAGGTTAATGTTTTAGCTTCAAAGCGTCAATAGTATTTTCGAAGTGTTTTGCTGTTGTGGCTTTAGTTTAGTTTCAGTGCTCTGAACAAATAAGATTATAGTAAATGGAGAAGCATTTTCTTTGTAAAGCATGCACGTTGATTTTATAAAATCGTTGCTTGTATCAGCTTCTTATCAATTTTATAACTTTAAGTTTTTATTTCTAAATCCGGTGTTGTTTTTCCTTTATCTTATATCCTAATCAGTTAAGAACATTGCCACTGTTTTTATTGGTATCTGAGATAAGTATCCCTATGTTTCCGGCTACATCCGACTATAATAGCTTTTGTTTTCTATATTACAACAAATCATTTATTTGAATAAACTCCTGTTGGGTTACTTTTTTATTGTTCTTATGTACAATACCAGTAGTAGATAAATTAAGTTGTTGGATTTTTGTTTATGGTTAGAATAATAGCGAGCGATCTTTTTGTTTTTAGTTGGTGGGTCTAAAGAAGTGACACGGCATTATTAACTGTACTAATATAAAAATGTGTAGTTCCATTAAATACCATAACAGTCAGTGTAAGGTATGCCAATTTAATATAAAACAAACAAAAATTTATTAAAATAGCTTAAAAGAAACAAGATATTAACGTTTCATTACAGTAATCTAAATTTTAATGCCGAATAGCGTTTAATATATATTTGTGTCGCTTTAATACAACAAATGAGCCTGTCATATACAAGTTCAAGATAACACATAAACTGCGGGATGACGTCACAGTTAAGTGGCGCTCCCCTCATTTACATATTCACTCAAATTCATACTGCAGATGATATGAACAAGGAGCGTGAAAGTGTAAGATATGGTAAAATGTAACGTCTCACGGTCAAGTGAGAGCGAATTTAACGAAAAAGTTGAATATCGACGTGAATTTACATTTCCCTTTGGGAAGTGAAATCACGATTACAGTTTTTATTTTTAAGGTTCCGTTCCTCAAAAGGAAAAAAATAGAACCCTTATAGGATCAATTCGTTGTCTGTCTCTCTGTCCGTGTGTCAAGAAGATTTTCTCTGAAACGCCTGGAAGTATCAAGTTGAATTTAATATCATAATACTCAGGTCTGCAATCTCTTGAGCTGTGAAAAAATCAAACTTCTAGATCAACGCAATCAAATTAAACCGCCATTTTGTCGCAAATTTGACGACTCGCAAGGGAATCAAAATTAATAGAGTTGCCCTAGAATCATAAAATTTTACAAAAAAAAATATAGCACAGGTAAAGAAAAGCGTAAATTTGTACCTTAATAAAAATTCAAAAACTTTTTTGCAATTGGTAAACTGTAATGACTTCTGTCGATGTACGAGGACAGCAGTTTTCAACGGCAAAATTAATTTTGTTTCTCAATCAAGTTTATCTTTTCTTTAGAGTAATGTTCGGTGCTTCATTGTTTATTAACGTCAGTATTTAATCATTTTGATGAATGCAGCTGTTTATACGGAATCCTCGGTGCGCGAAGCCGACTCGCACTTGGCAGGATTTTTTACTATGAAGTTTTTTACCATTCGCGTTCAAAAGTTCGTATTTGAAAGGTATTGAATCTCTCGAAATGAACAAGGTGTTTCTACGTTGTCCATTTCCTTCATGTATCTTGAAAACGTATATATTAGATCTATCACATATCAACGTGACCATAAAGTATCCCAGAACTCAACGTCAAGCGGGTACGGCCCAAAGTTGCAAGTTTGAACTAGTTCTGGCAAAAATAAGAAAAAAAAAATGTTATTAGGTTCTCTAAAATATTCCTAATCTCAAATATCATCATGAACTGATTATTCATAATGAAAATGTTAAACAGTACCTATCTGTACATTGTTCACAAATTTGTATTTATAACTCACTACGGAAGAAGAGGGGTGTTATAAGTTTGACGTGTATTGCTGTGTATCTGTGTGTATGTCTGTGGCATCATAGATTTTAAATGATGAACCGATTTTGATTTAGTTTTTTTTTTGTTGGAAACGTGACTTTAGCGAAAATGCTCTTAGCTATGTTTGATTGGACTCGGTTCAACCGTTCAAAAGTAATTCTCATTTTACTCTTTGAATCTGGGTTTTTTCGCAAGATATCATGACATAATTACGTGTTTCGATAGATTGTCGATTGAAGCTTACAAGTTTACAAAGCATGAAATAAAAATATAACAAAACCATCAAACCCTCTATTTTTTTTTCATAATTATCCTCAATAGCAATGCTTTTGATGATAATATGAAAAAAAAATATTTTAAACTAAATACTTGACGCTGAGTTTCGGGACACGCTGTATGTGGTTTAACTTGTGAGGACAATTTATCTTCACAAGTAATTTGTTTATTATTGTATTTCTTATAAAACGACCTATGTTCTCCTATTTCTGAGTTACCAGTGATTTTTAACACCGCATAATTGGTTTTTAACAAATACAATTTTGATAACCTTGGCAAGGAACAGCATAGAACCTTATAAGCTCTAACCTAACTTGGAATTCATAGTTCTCCAGTATTACTACCATCTTTTATTTGAAATATTATAAGAAGTCATGTTTTGATTCAGACTGATTACTTCTGGCTTTATAAGTATTATTGAGTTATAAAAGTAGCAGGGAGCGTAATACCTATTGAAATTTTTTTATAAATAATTTGCCTGGTGCCGAAAATCATGAACAGGGAGAAAATAATTTAGGCATGCGTAAGTACGCAAACTTATTTCAGCTACGGAATTTTCTGAAATCAATTTGGTAGAATTTATTTTTGGTTCGCCAAATTCATTGGAAGTCAATTTATTTTGTAGGAATTTAATTTGATATATGTAAATAAGTATTTATAGATGAATGGAATATAATTGAACTATCGGGTTTCATCACCACTGCTCTCAAAACGGTGAAGGAAAACATCGTGAGGAAACCGGCATGTCCTAGAACCAAAAAATTAAAGACATCGCATCTAAATACTAATCAGCACTGGGCCCGCGTGGTGGATATTGATAGCCCACTCCCTCTATGAGAGGAGGCTTGCGTTCCAGCAGTGGGAACATTAAAAGAGGCTGATGATGATGATAATGGGGTTATTCTATTGACACTCTGTACTGCAGTAGGACAGAGCATTCAAAGTGTTTACCACCGATGCGACGTGCTGTTGACTATACCATGACTAGGAGTGCTACATAAAATAGCAAATTTCTTATTTATAAGGTACTAGCTGACCCCCGCGGCTTCGCCCCCGTCAAAATTATAGCCTATGTTACTTGGAAATAATGTAGCTTTCCATAGGAGAAAGAATTTTCAAAATCGGTCCAGTAGTTTCGGAGCCTATTCGGTACAAACAAACAAACAAACAAACAAACAAAAAAATCTTTCCTCTTTATAATATTGGTATAGATTACTCTTTTTCGTTTCAGCTTTTTTCCATGTTACTCGGCAAGTCTCATGGAGACTCGTTATTTATTACGACTTGTCATGACTTTCCGAGTTGAAAATTTGTGTTAATTTGTGTCTTGGCCATTTGCTATTTCGTATTTAAAAAAATACGATATAGCAAATGGCCAAGTACGAATAATTCATATTTAGACCAGAATTGTAACAGAGGTAACACATTTCCTCAATATAATATTACCCACCATTCAATACTTATAACAGCTTTCGAAAACAAAATTCTCGAGAAAACTTAAACATGCTCAGGATGCGCGCTTATTTATAATATTTATAATAAAACATCTCCAATAAAAATATAACTTAAACTGCGCCTATCTTCACTAAAATTAAGTCTATGCTACAACAGATTTTCTGTTCCATTTACTTCAACAGTACGAGTTTATTCGGGTAACGTAGCTGAGACAAAAGTACTCAAGTTTCACATCAAATGCCACTGAATACGGCTGTACAGCTCAAATACTGTTTCTGAATGTTGATAAAATACAAAAAAACCCTAATAACTAAAGGGTCTGCCTCATAAAATAATCTTCAAAATTTTAGACGTTCTTTTGGTTCATTTTGCTTCAGACTTATTTCTGTTAGATGTTTTAAGTAAAAATCATATACCTGTTTTTACGCCCCACGAAGAGATGAGATACACAATAATTTTGAGAGTATTAAAAACTGCTGATCTAGCTAGACATAAACCAACACTATGTCAGTTGCTCACAAGAAAGGAAACTGTACTACCTAGATAAGTTCATAGGAAGTTGAATCGGATACGATTCAAATTCTTTTAAAGTAACATCGAAACACGGCTTCGTTTATTCTTGGAACTGGAATCGAATTCTTCGTCTGTCATTCTAGATGAAAATATTTCACATTCACCGCAGCGCCCGAGGCAACGTAACGCTGCAATATATCACGCCTATCACAGACGTGTTTCGCAGACTTCGTTCTTTTAAACATACTCATACGAAATCTGTGTAAATGACATGTAAAGTTCAAAAATAGAATATTAAAATTGAGCAACAGCCAAGTTGATTTTTAAAATCCTTGTAATATCAATGGAAACTTTTTATACGTGTGTAATTACATCACAAAAAAAAAGCAACAGGACAGCATTCTATTTTTTATTACAATTTGGTAAGCTAAAAAGGGAACCTATTTCAACAAACCTCTAACACAATATTGTCCAAGAAATAGTAAAGTCACATTTAAGAAAAATTCATAACGTTGCCTTTTTATAACGATGTCAGCCAATCTAATATCCCTCCATGTACTTTTGAACTTCGTGAAATTGTTGCCAAATTAATAAGATACAAACATTTCCCTTTGTTAACTTGTAAGTTGAAACTTATTTAAAAGTTTATACGATAAAAAGACGAATCGAAAAGAGCCTATTAACAACACCAGAGCAATGACGAGGATCAATGATTAGGAATAAAGGATTCTAAAACCAAGAATGAGGCAAACATTAATCACAAAGTGGCCAGTTAGAGTAATAAATGTCTCCTTTTAGTCTCTGTTCTCTTTCCATTTACTTTTCCCATAGAAGTAATGATAGTTTTTTTTTAATCAGAATTGTTCATTAGCTAAAAATTCTAAATAAAATTCGAGGCAGTTCAAATAGATTGGAATTGAAGATTAGTGAAGAGAGGTCTTCGGACAAATGTACTCGGAGTAGCCAAACAATGTTTAGATTAACATGAAAAATTATGAGTTTTGGCCACTGCGTATTAATAAAAAAGATAATGTTTACTATTGTTTTTCTTTGTTCCAGGCTGGCTTGGCACCTGCTCACACTCACGCTACTTAGCGTGGCCGCCGAGCACAGGGAGCACCAGGGACCACAAACCTGTGGTGGACACTTGAAGCGACACGTAGGCACGATCACGACACCAAACTTCCCCAACCCTTTCCCCGTCCCGATCAAGTGTAAATGGATAATAGAACACGACATAGTGAATGGGACTATATCGATATACTTTACTCAGCAGTACACTACCAGTGGCTTGAGGTTCACTGAGTACATGTATTATGACGAGTCTTACAAGTTGGGCGAGAGGAGAGCGCTCACCGTCACCGAAGACAACATCACCAGGATAAAGTGGCTACAGGTAGGTTTTGTTCGTACCAAGTTGATATTTTTGTAAAAGAATTGATGTACCTACTTACTTTTCCCAAACAACCGCGTCCTTTCACGTAACTGCGTGTCGGTGCCTACTGGGTTTCAGTGTCAAGTTGACCGATGCTCTTAATGGATGTCATGTACACTATTCGCGAGAATTTTACAACCAATATAACTTGTAAGCAAAAAGAATTCATATTCATGTCCTTAAAAAAAACTTTTTGCGATAAAATACTACCGACTTCCAAATACAAAACTACAAAGTGAAAAATAACTTAATTTTTTGAAGTCGGTGTCTTTCGTAGGTACCATTTTTTTACGTTATGGACACCGACTTCAAAAAATTAAGTTGTAGTTTTGTATTTGGAAGTCAGTAGTATTTTTTTGCAAAAAGTTTTTTTATTTTTCACTTTTTAGTTGTACGTACGCAATAGACAAGTTAGTAAGGGAACTATTTCGCCAGAATAGATTTCATGAAACTTGAACATAACCGGTGAAATGAGAGATCTGCTTACCCTTTAAGAGCGAACTGGCATGATGTTATGTTATGAAATGTTATAAACAACAAACAGACATGCGATTGCAGCAATTTCGAGAGATTTGCCGTTATTTATTGAAGAGTTCTATTGTATATCTCCGAAGTTCTTCATCAGATCTTCACCAAATTAAAATGGGACCAATTTCGAAACATAGTTTTTCAAACAAAAAAATAATTTTCAAAATCGGTCCACAATTGACGGAGTTATCGGTGAACATACACAAAAAAAAAAAAAACAAACTTGAAGTCGAACATAGAACCTCCTCCTTTTTGGGAAGTCGGTTAATAACTTCTGCGAAGAAGAAGTACAGACGGTACGCCGCCGCTTACGTATTTTGTGGTACAGATAAGTGTGACAAATAGTGGTAGATTGTTATTATGATGGAGAAAATTGCGCACGTTACTGCGTCGAGATGCTCACTGCGTGGAGGAGGGTAATAATGTGCCACATTTCTGTAATTATTCAACGATACGAGGTTGTCGTCTACTGTACCGCGGTGCGATCAATAAATAATTTTGTTGAGTTTTTATTCACTTGGAGCGAACGCTTGAAGTTGAGGTTATTATTTCTTGTTTTGGTTTGTTTTTTTGGATTTGGTAATTATTTTGTATTTACTTTCAAGCCTTTCTATGCAGGGGCATTTTCAAAATAACCAACAAATATGTTTTTATTTACTTAACAAAAGTAAAGTGTATTAAAATCAATCAAATCAGATAAAATAGTTTATTCTCAATAAACCATATTGGTATTTCCCGATTGTAAAACAAAAAAAAAAGATGAATCAAGTTGCACATTCGCAAGCGTCAGTAGGTCTTTATGGAGAAGAATGTGCAAGAAACTCCACGGACACTGGTATTTGGTTACATCATTCTTGTTGGAAAATTACACATAATAAAGTTGTGCACTTAAAAGCGTCTAGACTAAATTATACAACCTCATAATACAATAATTAATTAAAACCAGGCCGAGGCAACCATATTATGACCCATTCCAACTGATGGCGCTCGTTCACAAACATGATGCATGGATGGGCACAACTCAGCTTAACATCACGAAGGGAACTGAATAATATGCCAGCATCAGAGAGACATTTGATAGGTAATGACACACTCAACTGCATCATACATAGGCACAGTAAATGATAGAATTACAGTTGGTACATATTACTCACACATGTGCAGTGTTATAATACTAATAAAATAAATTGAGTTTATGCAATACAAATATATTCATTCAGTTTTTAGCAGGTCCAACATACTTCAAAACTTTTCTGCCCCTCATTTGTTTTTGTGGACTAGTGGCAACGGAGCAGAATCAGAATTTAGCCAAGCATTTTTATCAGCGGTGTACCTCCCAACTTAATATATGCCTGCTTGCATAGTGTGTGTCTTATACAAGTTTTAAATTTCGTCTTATTCAGGTCTACAATGTGGGGAGATATTTTTATTGTAACATTTTATACAGTACCCCGTAAAAGATGACGCTATTTAAGCCACCGATTTTTGGCTTTTACACATGCGATGCGAAAATCCCAGATCTTGTACCAAAATGTCACTAAACAATGAGACTCCGAAGACCGACGGGAAAGATTTCCGGATTGACACTGACCATAATATTTGCCGGTAGTACACCGTTTACCGGATCCGCTTTGCAGCAAAGAGGCACAATGTGTGAACATTTTCCTATTTTAGACGAAAGTAACGTACTTACTAACAATAGGTACATAGTAGTAACACAGATGATGTCAGTACGTAGGCAGATCGTGAGTGCGGGAACTCATAACTTTCACTGCGTATCTCTACAAAACAAGAAAAGTTTGAGACTGACGTTATTAGGTGTATTGACGATATAAACAAACATTAACAACTTATTTACTTTGTATAAGTATTAGTATTATTTTGTATTGGTATCAGCCGATTACAGAACAAGAACTGGTTAGTTCTTTAAAAACGACATAGCATATTAGGACCAGCCTACCACTGCTGACCAAAACCCTGAAATAATTTTAAATGCGAGTGTTATTGCTCTCACGTCCGGATCCTATATTCATTGTATTTGACCCTCACGCTAAGGGGTGACATCGTAAAGCCTGAAAATATTATAAAGCCTCTCTGTTTTACCGAAAGTGTTTGCAAACAGTGCTCGGACACAGCCTGGTGACAATAGAGTCAAGTACGTGGACCTGATTGTTCGGGTTTAGCTGCTTTTTGTTCTGTTAGTTCATGCTTTGAATATCGGCTTCTGTTAGCTTCCACTTGATCTTACCGGTATTGTTTGTTCTGGTACCAGCTGAATATTTTATATACCACCGTTTTATGCAGGATTTTATTTCCGAGGACAGGTACGAAAGGAAAGGGGAATAAAGTAAAGAATTTTGTTTTGGTCGAAAAAATACACAACAATAATGGCTCAGTACAATATGCACTGTAAAATATTTCTTATTTCTTGTAGGTAATGCAACAAAAATAAAATACTACCAATTTACTGAAATCCAATTATACCTATTTTCCCTGAAGTAATTTATTTTTCTTTAAAATTAGGACTTTTTGGAACAGGCTGTTTCAATTTCATGCAAATTTAATTGACCCTGAAATACTACAAGAATGATTTGCTTACAGATTATTTTTTTTCAAACGAGAAGATTTTTTATTAGTTAGCTATCTATTTCAGTTTTTCTGTTGTTATGTGCGTGTGACAAGGGTCGAGCGGCCGAGACCTTCGTCACTTGACTGCGCAAGGAGCCGACCGTGAGGATAGCTATTGGCAGATAAAAGTAAGGTCACACTTAAAACGGTGGTGTTAAATGATTTTATATGGTTGAGTTTGAAAGTCCCTCAAGATGCGGCAATTTTTGCAAAATTAATAATGTTATGTCTCATACAGCTGGTAGAACTCTATAGAATGGTATGATTTGATATCAAGATTCAATTCAAAACTGTAAGTGCTTATTCATTTTTGACCCAGATAAGACGACAGGCTTTTAAAAATAGATCGAATGCACTATTCAATCTACTTGCGATTAAATTCAGGTGTCCAGTGAATTGAATGCAAAATCGATTGTAATGCGATTTGAATCTATTGCTGACGTCATTTTTAGATCAATAAAGTGATTCTGAAATAAATCTGATTTTTTAAGCGACTGAGCTTTATCACTATATCGTACTCAATTTAAACATAATCGTAGTTCTGTTCTACTATTTCTACTTACTAACGTTGACTAGCGTTGTCCTGAAGCAGCAGTGGCCTAGAGCGATTGACCAGCCTCGGCTGTTTAGCAGCTAGCTTTTACATCATGGTTTGCAGTTGCTGACAATATACTTCCGCCGTAATCGTCTGGCCAGATTTAAGAAAACTGTAGTGAACGACACCGGCACTAGTCAACCAAACGCTCACAAGTTTTTTTTTTTTGTCAATTTTCGCTTGGGCAGGCTTTGGCTGGTTCGCCAGGGTTCAGCCATTGCGATGAGCATTTTCGATTATAATACAGGATCCACTTTTCATCACAGGTAATGTTTCGATTTAAAATCCCTTCATTGTTGTGCCGGTTAAGTAATGTAACGCAGCAGTCGACGCGCGTTTGTCGGTTTGCTGCACTCAATTCATGAGATACCCACCTTTCAAGCTTTATCACTTTCCCAATTTGCTTCAAGTGTATTAAAACAGTTTAATCACTAACACCGCAGCCTGCAGCTAACTCGGACGTAGTTTGCGATGGATCCGCTGCCACAATAGCCTTCAATTCTTCATTATCAACTTTGGTATCCGGCCGTCCACGGGGCTTGTTCTGCAAGTCGAAATTTAAAGAACGAAAACGTTGGAACCAAAAACGCACAGTGTTTTCTTTTGCGACACCGTCGCTATACACATAATTAATCCTTCGAGCCGTTTCTGGAGCACTGGTGCCACGATGGAACTCGTACTCGTAAATAACGGGCTATTTCAATGTTTTCCATTTTGTAAACCAAAGAGGAGTTATTTGAGATCAAAGTGGCCAGTACGACAAAACGCCAATTTCATAGGTAAGGACCTAATATCTACCTATATTTTACTACTTTAGTCGTTCTAATTGCCATAGGTACCTATATCTACTTAAGATATCAACAATATATATCCCTTTGAAGGGGTGCTTTAACGGCAAGGAATCAGCTGCCCCGTCATCCTGGAATGGGAAGCCGTGGCTTCTCAACGTACAGAAATCCTCGGAACGGTGATGCTGCACCGCGAAGCCTGTGAAGCCCCCAGCAAGCGTCTGTGCTCTTGAACGGCGCTAGGCTTGCTATGTTAGCCAGGATCGATAAGTACAACGACGATGATGATGATGATGCATTTAATCTTTTCTGTCGCTATAATAGGAGACATTAATATAGATATCTCAATGCAATCTCGCGATACCAAAGCACCCGTATACCTAAATATGACAGCCTTTCAGGGGTGCTTACCAGCTCATACTTTTCCTACCAGGCATGGTAAAACATGCCTCGATCACGTTCTTCTTAAAACTAGACTAAAATCTCATACCTTCGTTTTAAATTCCACCATCACAGACCACAATGCGGTGTTTACCAAGCCCACAAAGAAAGTCTTCCGCCATCTCATGTAACTAAATTTAACGTAGCTGCTATTCGTGATCAGCTGAATAACTTGGATTTAAA
Source organism: Orthosia cruda (assembly GCA_964057195.1). Taxonomy (NCBI): domain Eukaryota; kingdom Metazoa; phylum Arthropoda; class Insecta; order Lepidoptera; family Noctuidae; genus Orthosia; species Orthosia cruda. The sequence goes on along the minus strand of OZ059848.1, from coordinate 11,459,583 downwards.
TTTCAGTGGAGAAACAAACGATCCTAATCAGGCCATGGATAAATTTGTTAAGACTTTACAAGATATCATAACTGAAAACAGCACCGTTGTTGAAATTCCCCGGAAAAATTGCATTATTAGACTCTGGATCACTCCAGGTTTGCTTAGATGCATACAAAATAGGGATCGCCATCACAAAAACTCACAAATTTCACCCCTTAATCAAACTCTAAAACTAACATACATCCGATACAGATACATGTGTAATGACCTATTGAAAAGACTTAAAAGACAACACGATAGAGGTGAATTGTACAAAAATTGTAATAACAATAAAAAACTTTGGGAAGTTATCAAAAACATAACAAACACAAATAAAACCAAATCAGCTGCCACTGACCTTCTTGGTGATTCCCCTCAAACTTCTATGAACCAGGCCAATGATTATTTTGCTAATATTGGAAATTCCCTGGCAAATAAGCTTCTAAACTGTCCATCAATGGCTCAAAACCTTTTTGACGCACCCGCCTCAAACCACACAACTAATAAATCGTTTGTACTTCTAGACACTGATGAAAACGAGATCCTGTCACTTATAAATGGCTTAAAATGTTCTAGTGCAGCCGGAAATGATAAAATATCTAATAGCGTAGACTATTAGATATTTTATTATTAAAGATATAAAGGATCTCATTGGTCCACCCCCACCCCCCTGACTGGTTGAGACAAAATGTTCTCACCCTTAACTCAGGCAAAACTATGTACATGCCCTTTTATACACGAAATCCTTATAAACCCCCCATAGAACTTACCCTTAAATCACACTCTGATCATGTCCACCCAACATGTAATTGCCCTTGTCTGATCAGGAAATCTGAGGTTAAATGTTTGGGCGTCTTACTGGACTCATCGTTGCACTTCAGTGCGCATATATCATTACTCCAGTCCAGACTGAGAAAACTCATCTATGTTTTTAAAAACTTACGGTATGTGGCAGATATTTTGATTTTTTTAAAAGTTTACAGGGCCCTCTGTCAATCGCTTCTAACTTACTTTATTTCATGTTGGGGTGGAGCTGCCAAAACGATTCTGCTTCCTCTTGAAATAGCACAACGGGCAGTTCTAAAAGTTAGCGCCTTCCGACCCATAGATTACTCTACACATCTTTTGTACCAGTCGTGGAACCTACCGACCGTACGCCAACTCTATATCATAACTACAATCCTAAAACAACACTCTCTTACCCTTCCAGATAGGAATACTCTTCATAAGCGTCGTCGAAATGCTGTAATTCCCCAGCCTTCTCAATTTAAACATTCATTTACAAATAGGTTTTTCTGCTTTAGCGGTCCTTTTCTATATAATAAATTAAATACTAATCTTAATATCTATGCACTAAGTAAACGTGAATGCAAAATCAAACTCTTTTAACTTCCTAATTACTTGTGATTACGAAACTACAGAAGAACTTCTTAAAACATTAAGATAAAGTTTAAACAGAGATACTTTAAACACCCCAAACACTCACTTAACACTCTCCACACGAGCACACCACACGACACTCACTCAAACACTCTCAACACAAGCACACCACAGACAACACTCACTCTGTCTGTTTTAAAAGGTTTTTTTTGCTTTGAAGTTATATCATATTATATAAATGTAACCACTGTTGTATTATTCATAATGTCTGGAAAATGTACTGCGTTCTGAAATACAGGCTTGGCCTAGCTCAGGCGCAATTGCTCATTTTTATTTTTGTGCATTTGTAATGGCTTTAATAATTTAATTATAATGTTCAAACTATACAATTTTTATGGAGAAATAAATATAATTTATTTAAAATTTATAATCTTTCCATTTAGCCGTGCCAAGCGTTAGAGCACATAATGGTCAATTTGTGCGCACATAACATTTTACAGTCACACTCGTCGATAATTTTACTATGTACGCTCAATAGGATAGGAATTTTTATTACAATTGAAAAACTGCATTTGGTTGAATTCGACAAAAACTTGTTTGATGTATGAAAAACATAAAAATAACATTCAACCACATAATGGATTATCGGATTGCATAGGCATACATTACATATTATAGCGATTTTGGTGTTTTCTATTTGGATTTGGAGTTGGACATCGGAACCACCGGGTTCACCTATTGGCCAGTTTTCTGGAGAAGGAGGGCCTCTATATGATGAAATCCACAATCATTTCCACTCAGAATGCATCATTTTGTGAAGTGGAACTTATGAAGAAAACCAAAGATGGTCACTGAAACTCCTTTATAATAAGTATGTCACGGGTATAAAATATCTCGAATAGTTAACCGACTATGATGAAGCATATACTTATAAACAAATGGTACTGATGAAAATAATAGCATCGAACTGATCTAATGATGATAGCAGAAGGTAGTCACTGGAACTGAAATTGGCATGAGATGTATTTAGCTATAAATATCCATGGCAATTTGAGGTACCAAATCAAAAAAACTAAAAATAAAACCTTTAAACAAAAAAAAAATAAAGGTCTTCCAAAAAAAGCACTACAAAGCGAAAAATAACTTTTTTCTCTGTAGACGGTGTCGACAAACGAAAAACAATAGGTACCAAAGACAGCGACTTCAGAAATGAAAGTTATTTTACGCTTTGTAGTCTTTTTTTTATTTCGGTTATTTTTTTTTGTTAAAAAGTTTTCAAATGACAGATGGCTTACGAGGTTAGCTAATTTGGAATCATTAGGTAGAGATATTTTTTTACAAAATGAATATGTAATTAGGAAAAAGGTTTCCTAGCCATAATTAGATTACACTACACTGTGGTCTAATTTCTTTGTGAATTGGAATCCAGATTTCAAAGCCAACACTGAATACAACTCCCAAATCATCAAGCAAATAAAATCGTTTTATTTTTTTAATTAAATGATATTAATTCAGCAATATTTGCGGCAAAAGGTCAAAAATTTCTGAACCATATCGCTTTTATAATTTAACTGAGTTTATTTAAGATTTTCATTTCAAAATGGTGGACATGGTTAAAGTCACTCCAGACAATTAAGCTTTTGAAAGTCCCTTAAATTACGAAAATGGAGCCGTTATAGCCACACGACTTTATTCAAGTCAAAAAGAATCACTCAGAAAAGTGAGTTACTAATAAAATACAAAAGGCAAGCGCTTTGTCTTGATTTTCCAAATACCTTTCGCTGTCAATTTCTAGAAAAATCTTTGCTCATTTTTCTTTCAAGATGGTTCGAGCTCTATCTATTATATAATATCATATATATCATATATATGTCTATTTATTATATCATATTTATTTTATTACGCATCATGCTTGTCTAGTTATTTTACATATACTACTTGTTTACGTTAAACTTGTAACTCGTCATCGACGTCTATTTCTCATTGTAAGAAAAAACATTTAGCAAAATGGTGTTTTATGTTTATTACGATACGATTGAAAATTAATCATGGAACGAGAATCTTACCTTGCCGTAACACAGTTTTAACTAGCGCGGAAGGTAAAGAACTTTATTTATGTATACCGTCAATGGACATTTATAATTCGTTTAAGTTACTAGTAAGCAAGTTTTATTTACATAGTTGCAATGTAATTTTGTTATACTTAATAATCGTTATCTAAGTTTTGATTTTACTGTGTATTAGTGCAATTATACCTTATAAACTTAGTGAGTGTACATTAAAAACTTAGAAACTATGTAAGTACTTTAGTTATAATTACGTTTTAATGTTTACTACTGGTGTACTGTATCTAAGATGAACAAATAAATTCTATTCATATTCTATTCATATATATTTCTTCCAATGTAAAGCACTACTTTATTATAAATACTGCGTCTGGTGTAGAAATTAGACTGTCCATATTTACAAAGATAGTTCAGGGTCCTAAACTAATACACTTTGGTCTCTCGTCGGCACGTTTCTGTAGAATGCTCTTAATTACCTATTCACACCCTCTGTAGTGGAGCTCTTCCTCGTTATGATGGGTTTTTCTGAGTGAACATGAGTAGCGTATCCAGGTTTGTTCCTCTAACGAAGAAGTATATCCAACGTCAGTCTAATAGTACACATTCTTTTTTCCTAGCTCCATATCCTCCGTATTATCATGTCATCACTTTTCCACTGTAGGAGTCACAACAATTAATCAAACGCGAGTTTCACTTTCATAGTTGTAGGGTTAAAGGCCACACTACATTGTAATATTTTGACTCAGCGTTTTATACGTAACTCGGTAGCGTCTCCAGTCGCTCCGATGCTCGCTATACCGCCACACGCGTTTCCTTTTGTTCTAAATTAACAAATAACAGTGTTGTGAGTAAAATAAATTGTCAATACCGGAACCAGTGTTTCCTTGAACATTCCTTCAAGACAGTAGTGATTTAGGTATACCATTCGCGGTACACCAGCGAACTAAAGAATCCTACATTGGTGACACCCTGTGAATCAAACACTTTTCGGTAACGTAAGTCCGCACAGCACGAAGCGACTCACCGCGTGGCTAGCGAGTAGCATCAATTAAGTGACCTATACGTAGGCACTGATTTCTTTATACGTCGTGCTCCACGGACCGCAATTTTTTTCACCCGACATGGCCAGCGAGAAACGCGAGCAACAGGAAGAAGATTTCAAACCCGATGTTATGCTCATATCGGTATCATCACGCATCCCGGATTTCTGGACGGACCAACCCAGCCTGTGGTTCGTGCAATTCGAGTCCGCCGTGGCCCCTCAAAAAGCTAGCGACAACTCGAAGTTCCAGCTACTCGTCGCGAAACTCGGCAAGCAGGTGGTCGTTCAGGTCGCAGATATCTTGACCAACCCACCGGCAGAGGACAAATACGAGGCGCTCAAACAACGTCTCCTACACGTTTACGAGGAGTCAGAAAACCAACGGATACAGAAGCTGATCGGAGATATGCAACTTGGTGACCAGAAGCCGTCTCAACTTCTTCGCCGTATGCAGACTCTTGTGGGAAAGAGAGTGACGTCGGAAACCTTGCTAGTGATGTGGCAAAACCATCTACCATCGACCGTCAGAACGGTCCTGGCAGCGACAGCGATCACGGACCCGGAGAAGTTGGCAGCGGTGGCTGACAAGATCCAGGAGACCAGCAGGCCCAGCGTAGTGGCATCGGTTTCCGGAGGCGGTGCTGATTCCTTGGCAGAACAGGTGTCCAAGCTCAGCGTCGAGGTCGCGGAGCTGCGGAAGTCCAGAGGGTTCGAGCGAGTTGGCCGACAACAAAGCCGCGCCGACCGTGCGTCGTCAGGATCGCGTGGGCGTAGTTCCAGTCGAAAGCGATTCCGATCCCGACAACCAGGGCTATGTTTCTACCATAACCGTTTCGGCGTTAAGGCCGTCAAATGCCGAACATCGTGCACCTGGAAAGGCGATAACTCGGAAAACTAACGCCCGTGCAGACGACGACGGAATCTTGCATCGGAGGTATCGTTAACCGTCGATTATGTGTATTTGATCGAAACAATAATTTAAATTTTCTAGTAGACACTGGAGCGAACGTTTCAGTACTTCCTTTCGCTGTTTTTAAATGTAAAAATAAGTATTTGCAGGAAGATTTTGTTTTATTTGCGGCCAATGGCACTAAAATAGAAACGTACGGTACTCATTCTTTGTCAGTCGATCTTAGATTGAGGCGTGATTTTAAATGGACTTTCATTGTCGCTAATGTCAAACAACCCATCTTAGGAGCAGATTTTATAAGCCATTATGGATTGTTAGTTGACTTAAGAACAAAAAGGTTATTTGACACTTTGACAGATTCAAAAGTAGTAGGAAGTATCGAAATTTGTGAATCGTCAGTCAAAACCATCTGCGAAAGTCATCCGTATTTCGAACTGTTAAATTCTTTCCCAGATCTCACTAGACCGACCTCTTTTAAGGACCCTCCTCAGCATTCGACAGTTCATCACATCGAGACCAGTGGTCCACCTGTCCATGCCAGAGCAAGACCGCTACCACCAGACCGTTTCAAAAAGGTAAAGGCCGAATTTCAGAAAATGATAGAGGCAGGAATCTGTAGGCCATCCAAGAGTCCTTGGGCCAGCGCATTACATGTTGTGCCAAAGAAGGACGGGGATATACGTCCCTGCGGTGACTACAGGCAGTTAAACGCCATCACCAAACCGGACAGATACCCGATCCCACGCCTACACGATTTCACCTATGTCCTCGCAGGTAAGAAAATATTTTCAAGTATTGACGTCAATCGTGCGTACCATTTCATACCTGTTCATCCAGCGGACATCGAAAAAACAGCTATTATTACCCCGTTTGGATTATTCGAATTCCCCAGAATGACATTCGGACTCAAAAATGCAGCACAGTCCTTTCAAAGGTTCATGCATCATACCGTTCTAGAAGGTTTGAATTTTCTTTTTTGTTATATAGATGACATCATCATCGCGAGTGATAACGAGGAAGAGCACAAGGAACATCTTAAGCTCCTTTTCGAACGACTTAACAGGTACGGTTTAACTATAAAATTAGCGAAATGCAGTTTTGGTGTATCAGAACTCGATTTCGTTGGTTTTCGCGTGTCGGCAGAAGGAATTCGACCTTTGGATGACAAAGTTAAGGCGATCAGTGATTATCCTAAGCCTAAAACCGTCAACGAACTTCGTCGATTTTTAGGTATGGTAAATTTTTATCGTAAACATATTCCTCATGCCGTAAAAAGCCAAGCCATTCTTTCTAAGTATTTACACAACAGGAACGACAAAACACCCGTTGATTGGACACCGGATGCAGAGTCAGCTTTTCGAGAATGTAAGTCGCAGCTCGAGAACGCGGTCACGTTGTCGTACCCGTGTGCGGACACGACGCTTGCGCTCAACACGGACGCAAGTGATACCTGTGTGGGGGGAGTACTTCAACAACTAGACAAAGGTATGTGGAAACCCCTTGGGTATTTCTCAAAACGCTTGTCCGAAACACAGCAACGTTACAGTACGTATGATCGCGAGTTGCTCGCCATCTACATGTCGATTAAGCATTTTCGTAAATTGTTCGAAGGCAGACCACTAATCGTCTATACCGATCACAGACCATTGGTGCATGCGTTTACAAAACTCAGTACCGATTCTGAAACACCTCGCAGGACTCGCCAATTGCTGTTTATCAGTGAGTTCACTACCGATATAAGGCATGTCAGCGGCGAAAACAATGTTGTAGCAGACACGCTATCACGCGTCGCGACTATTTCCTGCCCTACAGGCCTTGACTACGAACAATTTGCGGAAGCACAAAGTAACGATGACTCAATCAAACAATACCTTCAGTCAAGCGACAATGGGAATAATAAAATTAAAATAATAAGTGTTAAGTTTCCGTTTTGCAACTCTAATATTTATTGCGAAATTTCAACTAACAAAGCCAGACCTTACGTACCTAAAAATTTTAGGCGAATAATATTTGATATGATACATAACATCAGCCATCCAGGCATTAAGTCAACGCGCAAAATGATTTCGGATAGATTTTTTTGGCCTAGTATGAACGTAGACGTAGGTCAATGGGCGAAAACATGTATCCCGTGTCAAAAAAGTAAGGTAAGTAGACACAACATCTCAAGCTACGAGGAATTCCCGATAGCAGGCCGTTTCGAGCACGTGCACGTGGATATCATCGGGGCCCTGCCAACATCTGAAGAAGGCTTCAGGTACTGCGTCACGTTAATAGATCGAGGAACCCGATGGCCAGAGGCGTTTCCCATACGTGACATCACGGCGGAAACAGTGGCAAAGGTGATTTACGACGGTTGGATCACGCGTTATGGTTGTCCAGTCAGGCTAACGTCAGATCAAGGTCGACAATTCGAAAGCCAACTTTTCACCGAGCTACTAAGGTATTTGGGCGTAAAGAAAATTCGTACTACCAGTTACCATCCACAGGCAAACGGCGTAATTGAACGTTGGCACCGCTCGCTGAAGGCAGCATTGACAGCCCGTTTGGACACCAGCACATGGGTAAACGAGTTGTCAACTGTCATGTTAGGTTTGCGTGCAGCAGGACGCAGTGAAAACGGCGTAAGTCCAGCTGAGTATACTTTCGGGAAAACTCTACGTTTACCAGGAGAATTTTTCGATTCCTATAATATGAGTTTTGGTGACGCAAATGAATTACTAAAAAAAATTCGTTCGTCAATATTAAATTTGAAACCAATTTCAAACTCACATCGCGCAAATCGTAAATGGTTTACGTTTCCTGATCTGCAGACATGTAGTCACGTGTTTGTCAGGGATGACTCAGTACGGAAACCGCTTAAGACCCCGTACGACGGCCCGTTTAAAGTAGTTAAGCGAGGTGTTAAGTTTTTCGACATACAGTACCCTAATCGACAGGCGACTGTGTCTATAGATAGGATCAAACCTGCTTATTTGCTAGATGACGCGACTGATTCATTTGCGGTACCAAGTCCAACACGCGTACAGGCCAACAATGATGACTACGTAAAAAGAAAAACACGCAGCGGCCGCACCGTCAACACGCCAGTACGTTTTAAGTAGGTCAAATCATCAATTTGAAGTAAGTTTTTAAATTTTAATAGTCAGTCTTAGACAGACAATTGAAGCAGCTGTTACCCTTATATTATATTAGTCATGGGCCAGTATAACACCAAGAACGAGGAGATTGTTATAGCACAATCAGGCACGAATCAAAGGATCGACGAGCTGTCTACCATGATAGACCAACATAGATACATCAGCGGAGCAGCAATCGTATGTGTAATTTTAATAATATTTTGTCTCTGTTGTCAACGCTGCTGCAGATATGGTCGGAAGTGGATACGGGCGCAGCTGCAGGACGTCGTGGTAGTACCCAAAAATCCAACGCCTGTCTCAAAGAGTGAACCACACTCTTCAACTAAGGTGATATTTTCTTAAATGATAATTTAAACTTTATTTCGTAGGTTAAAGTATATTTTTTCGGTAAACATTGATTGAAATATGACTGACGATAATTAATAAAATAACCCAATAAACTGTAACTAATTTAATTATTTAGATAAAATTGCAAACATGTATTTTGAAACAAGTTGTTATCTTACCCATATTTACTGTAAACGCAAGTTAGTGTAACTTAACACAATTATATTATATGAAAAATGTAACAGGAATCGAACCTAAGACCCACAGCCTTGTAACAACTAAACCACGTAGAGCTAAGCAACATTATATTGTAAGTAGGTCATACGAATTGTACTCAAGTTGTCGTCACACCGTTAGTCATAGTCATAACATACCTCATATTGTATTACAGCTTTGATAATGTATTCGTACTTTTGTTGAATTGCATTTTGTACTTGTAACCAGCAGAGTAGCACTTGTTTGTTTTGATACGTAAATTCTGTTTTAAAAATTTGGATTGTAAAAATTACTTTTGTACCAAATTTTAGGAGTGGTGTGATGTAGGGTTAAAGGCCACACTACATTGTAATATTTTGACTCAGCGTTTTATACGTAACTCGGTAGCGTCTCCAGTCGCTCCGATGCTCGCTATACCGCCACACGCGTTTCCTTTTGTTCTAAATTAACAAATAACAGTGTTGTGAGTAAAATAAATTGTCAATACCGGAACCAGTGTTTCCTTGAACATTCCTTCAAGACAGTAGTGATTTAGGTGTACCATTCGCGGTACACCAGCGAACTAAAGAATCCTACATAGTGATTGTGATTTTTTTCTGTTTGTATTACTCAAATGAAATAAAAAATTTGACATAGTGATTTTTTTATTGAATTTAAATTGTGAAATAGTTATTTTTAATTGAATTTAAATTGTGACAGCGATTTTTTATTGAATTTTAATTTTGACATTGTAATTTCAATTTAATTTAAATTTTGCAATTGTATTTTTTTGTATTGTTTGTCTAGTGCAACAAAATTTGTACGCCATAAATGGCAAAACATGTAGCCACCTCATATTTATATAAGACCTTCATACTGTACTCATGTTTTACAAAATAAATATATCTTAACTTATAGCCCTGAAGTGTCGGCATCGAGGACGCGTCCGGAATAAATGTGAAATTTATTCAAGAGGAAGCAGTGGCTGCAACTCAGTTTAGCAATTTATTATTCAAATACGTGCATTTGTGAAAACATAACTTTGCTTGCGATTCTGTCCGCGTAGTATTCGGAAAGACAAAACCATTAATACAATTACTGCTTGCGTCTACCATCGTTTGCACTTCTTGACGACGAATACGTCATAGTAAAAAGTACATTACACATTATATTACCATACCAATCAAACCGTCCCTGTTTTTTGTTGTAGCTTTTATTTGGTTCAGCTTTTATTTCCTGTTTTATTGTCATCTGACATCCATTTCGTGGACACCCCCCTTTAAATCTACTGAGATTTTCTATAGTGGCCACCTTCTCCCACCTTTCGGTATATAAGACGGCACACTATACCAGGCAACCCCTTACGAGGCGTCTGGGACCATCTGCGGTAGGTCACGCCTCCAGAGTACTCGCCCCTGGTATTCAAAAGAAAATGTGAGTCGCATCGTGATTACTCACTACCATTTATCCAGAATGGTACCGGAGCTGTAAAGCCGCTCACAACACACACCCCAGCACGCCAGCACTAGTGCAAGCACCGGCACCAGCGCACCTTGTTGGTGCTAGCGGATTCAATCCCCGCTAGGGACGCCAGAGAAGCTGGCTACCATTTCTCCAGAATGGTCCCGGAGCTGTCAAGCACGCTCACCTCTCGAATACGAATCAACGCATCTACCCAATGCCTATAGCTGGGTTGCCGGAAGACTAATCCATCTGATCATTGTTCTGTCCATTTCGTGGACAGTTCGATGTCTTCGCACGATCGCCGTAAATACGCTTTATTTCCTGAACATATTATGCCATAAGAAAACGAACCTTTAAGACTATGGCCATAGTTCTACTTAGACTCTAGAATCATAAAGGTGAAGTAAGAAAACGTGCATGAAGAGCATTGAAGACAACTTCGCCTGTTTATTGAAAATTACTTTCATTAATATTTTTTACACGTAACACTCCATTCTTGAGAAATGAAATTATTATCTTAAAATTAACTTTATAATATAAAATACCAGCATGTAACTTTCCCACTGCATTTTGTTAAAAGGTTACAATATAAAACTTGTACTAAAGATAGCACTGGCTTTTCTATATAGGTAGATTGTTTTTTACGAGCCAGATATTGTTTGTATACCGTAGCTGTAAATAAAAGTTTCAACTTATTAAAATTATGAACCTCGTTTATGTCAAAACAAGGGTGGCAGGCCTTTTTTTGATCTAAAAGAGGCTAAACAAATATAACAGCGAAAAATATAATAGGTACCTTAAAATATGGACGCTTCGGCAGCAATAAAGTAAATTTTTCAGCCTGTGTACTGCTAACTTACTGAAACTAAAAGCTGAATCCGAAACTCGTTACTCACACAATAGTTAATAACACGTACAATATTTATAAAACGCTGTAAAAAAGTACAAAAACAGCACCACACTACAGTGTCGGAGATTAAGTTATGTCATCGTCAATTAATCGGTTGTCAACGTTGACCGAGCATACCGTCAACATAATCCTACCATTGTAGGTTAGACGAATATCGGTATCTACAGTTAGACGGAGGTTTGTGATAACAAGCGAGAGCTTGATAAATTGCTGGTACTTGACGGAAAAAGAATTGTAGAGGCGAAAATGAATCAGGATATTTTTTTGTATAGATCGAAGGGAAAAACAATGTTGTCTAAAGAATTAATAATGTATTAATCTTAAAGCATACATTTTTCGAATAGTGAAAATATTGAAAGGAAGTCAAACTATATGCGTTGTATTAAGTGTGGCGAGTACAATGGCGGGCGACAGTGAGTATCGGAAGTGAGGCTCCAGTGCAGCAGTGCAGCGAGTGAGCGTTCAAATGAACTGTATCTGTATTTACTGGCCTCTTATTTAATAGGCCAGTATTAGGTCAATTAGTTATTGTCAATTTGGTTTTCCAGTTAGTTTTCATTACAATCATCATAAGCATGATAATGCTCTAGCCTTTTGAAACGGAATCACGATGTCGGACATCACAATACAGCAACATCATGAGTTTGTTTCATTGTTAGCAAAAGCATTTGAACCAACTGTACAATATACACAACAGTAATCCTACTTGTAACGAGCGAGACCACAACGAACTACACAAACAAATTGTTAATGTTTCTCTCTCCCCTTCACGCACCCGTTAAATAATGTAATTCCTCATTTATTTCTTCCGATTTCGTTCTTCTGTAACTGCTTGTAAAGCGAAAAGCAAACTGTGAATAGCTCGAGTTAGCATTGTGTAATTAAATATCTCGGGAGTCCGAGACTGAATGTTGATTATAAAGTTTGACAGAATTATTTATTATACGAGTAGTATTCAAGAGCATTTCAGCCCGAATAGACTTTTTCAAGTCAATGGAGGATGAAATCCGAAACAGAGATGTTTGAAATAATAATATAATTTGTTCTTTTAAATAAACTTATTAATTTACGGTTGCTAATTTTTGAAATATTATTAAAATAAAATGTATATCCCCCCTTTTTAGGGCAGGTACGCCATATTTAAAAATTATATAACCTATGTTCCAATGACACCTCAAGCCTTGTGGGCTGTAGAGCGTGCTATAGAATATATACTTATACATACACACACACATACATAGGCCGCCTGTTGTATGTTTGTTTTAATTTTAATGTTTCTTTTTGTATTATTTTATCTTGGTGTACAATAAAATATATATAAATTATATTTTTTATTGTGTAAACACATGCTCTGTTAAATTATCTTACACTAGAGGACGCCTCGCGGTTTCACCCGCGTAGTTCCCGTTCCCGTGATACACATACCCTTTCAAACAAAATAATAATTTTGCAAATCTGTCTGCATATGACGGAGTTGTGCCCAAATATGCATAAAAAAATATAAACATCCGAATTGAGAATCTCGTCTTTTTTGGGAAGTCAGTTATAAACCGTATCAAGGAACTATATAAGTATAAAGTTCCAAGTAATAAATAGAATATTGGTAAAGTTATACCATAATCGTTATTCTGAATAAAACAATCGGCATCAATGAGATTTGTATTACAACAGTCAAATAATAGAACTTGCCTGGCGATTATTCATCACAGCACAAACTTTACATAGGAGGTTAAATATTCAAGTTTCCAACTTGACTGAGACTGAGACTGGCTATTTTGATATAAAATTATAAGATGCCTTTAATTTTGCTTTTCATTTATTTTTCTTTGTTAAGAAAAAGGCAATCTTACTTTTTTGAGAGTTGTTCAGTACGTTTTGCTTATTGGAAAGACAAAGAAACTTATTTGTGATAAAAAGGTTGAAATTTTTGTGCCAACAATGTGATGCGGCCCAGTTTCATGATAAGATTTATCATTGGATAGTTCACTTGGATCCGATTTCATTGCATCGCTGGAATTGATTGGATTGGTCTAAATCGTACCATTGAATAAAGACCAGTTTAACATAAAACTCAGTCACCCTGCTTTTTGCTTCGCGTGAAGGGCCCGATAGAATTGTAATGTGGCCTTCCTAATCGTATAACTATTTAAAACAGAGGTGATTTAGTGGTTTGAATCTAAATTGTATCACAGAAATTCGGCAGTACCTAAATGTTATAAATATCACAGAACTCATTGAATCAGTAAAACTAACAAGCTTATTAAATTTGATGCACGCATCAGCTGTCAATACTCAATAATACAATATCCATTATTCTGATGGTTGTTCTATAACACACATCAATAGTGCGGCAGTGTAAAGCTTACCCTTTCAATAGATGTCATCAGAGCAAACGATTGTTCAGCTCTCCCAATAGACTTCACTAGGATTGCCAATGTGAAATGAACTTAATTTATTATGATCAGCTCATCACTGCAATATTGGCTACTGGTAGCCTGTTCAAAGATCTTATCCAACGCAATGACATCTTCATTTTATGTAGGAGTAGGTGCTTAGTATAAATTAACAAGCTGCGGAATGTTTATCCCGCATACTGTGACGCAATGCACCAACTGAGTTTAATAAATAACGTTGATTGAATAACTGTAATTATAATTTACAAGCATTTGCCTAATTCATTAGTAAAATGCAAATTAGCTAATTTTGCAAATATTATGCTTGTAGCATTTAGAAGCGGCGTGGCGCTGAAATTATATAAAATCGTACCTACTCGTATTTTATGCTGAACATAATCATTTTAATAAAGAGCTTTGTAGAATGAATATCATGGAAACATAATTTGGCGGCACTTACATTCATCTACAGCATACATATAAATCAATCTACAGCAATAGAATTTCTTGAAAATGAATAAAATTGAATCAAATCATCAACTTATGGCTTCGTGATGTAATAACCAGTCACCTGTTTGTTCAATTATTTCATTTGTTCTTTAACAAATCTGCCGCGAGACGTTTAAATGAATAATGTCTTTATTATTTGTCACCTTAACGTCTTCCCTCGTTACTGCGACTGTAACATTTTTATTTCGTTATTTTGTCATGATTTGCTGATTTTATTTTCCTTGTCGGAATTATGCCAGCTTTTAAGTATATGCTTTGCATTATTTGATATTAAATTTTTGTTTGTATTTTTCTCAGTTTTACGGTTTGTTTGTTTATGTATGTTTATGAATGACAAACTTTTGACCGTTTTAGAGCAAAGTCATCGTAGCATCGTAGATTGTAACTGTAATTTGTGAGACTATTAGAATAAACCCAGTGTTTCAAATAATTTATGTGATTTAATTTCATTTTTACTATTGTACTCACCGAACTGCCCACACACGATGTCTTAACCTAAGGGAAAAGTTCCTGATTTCCCTATGGTTTGCATCTATCGGCCACCCTTTATGCGGCAAATATATATTTTTTTCAAACGTTTTAACCTAGCCGTTACTAAGGAGTATGCTTTAGAAAGTAACTGTTTTACGGCACTAAAGCGTTGTCAGGCCTTTAAGAAATTAAATGTAAAACTTAAAATAAAATAAAAAACGATTTGTTCTACGGTAACTTAGCGCTTGTAGCAGTCGCGTAGGCTTACTACGCTGAAGCAATGGTTTAACACATAAGCGCTGGTTCTCATTTAAATTACATAATTAACAACAGCCGGTAATATAAGCATTAACACAGCTCGTAAGGCTATTAACTCGTCAGTCCAACCTGTCGGATCATTACTTAATGTTTCAAATGCTCTCCCTTTAATTATGTACTTTGTGAACTCCCCTGAGGGTACCCGTCTTAATTAATTATGTTCCACCGTTTTAGTAGTGTGTTGTTGTGAGATATATTATTTAAGATGTTATGAGTATTGGCCGCTCGGCGACTCGCCTTACTACGAGAAAAAGACTACATAGGCACCTACATAAACCAAATCACGTCACAAACACTAGCTTTATCTTGCCTATGCACTGACCTTAAGTATTTATGTTTGTCATACTTAAGTAGGTCAAAGTTAAAAATATGTAGGTCGGCGAGTGTGGTCTCTTAGATCTCTGTCGTGCCGCCTCGTACGACTCGGAGCCGCTCACACTCGTTTCTCTGACACGCGACCGTGACACACACCATATACGTGACACACATGGGGATGGCGGAAGTTTCAGCTGGGATGGCGGAAGTTTCAGCTAAAATGTGTAGGTTTAACCTAAATTACATCCTTAGAAAACATTGCAATCAACTAAAAGCTTCTTGGGAAATAATTTATACCATCAAAATTTAATACTGAAAATAATCGGTGTTTTACTGCACAAGGAAAACTCCTCCGGAATAACTGATTGTCTTTAAAGGACAGTCACAAAACTATTTGGTAAAAACGAGCGTGATGTATTTGGTCCAAATTGATATGCGCGATTCTAAATTCTGATCACACTACTACATTCTAATGTACCTGAAACAAACAAGCTTCAAGATATTTCCCTCCGCCGGTGTACATGAACGATTAATTGTTTATAAGTAAAGCCATAAATACCAACACATTGGTCTGAAATTTGTGATAACTTGCTGTGGACTTTAGTACAACTACATTAAAACATTTAAGTTAGTGTGTTAAGTTTAGAACGTAAACTTCAAATTGGTACCTTCAAAGTTGTTTTGCCGTGAAAGCATCTCATCAAAAAGTTGAACTCTGTTTATTCAACTTATCTTAAAATTAATTAAATAAGCAAAAAAAGAGAGGAAGAAGTTTTGCTTGTTTTTGCTTTTGGTTAAGTGTTACGGTAGTACAACTTAATTGTTTCAAAAGCCCCGTTACCTCCTAATTGCTCTGAAAGCATATACAACTTGGACTTAGCGAGCGATTGTAAACCATTATCGGCTTACACCGTGAGAAACTAACGAGTTTTTTTATATTTTGACCATTATTTTTTGCACAAAAAGGTATCTCGAATATTCCACACTGCGGTATAGTGGCTACATAATTATTCTGTCAGACCACGATTTATTACACACAGAAACAAAACACTGAAGAGAATCATGAAATACATTCTGATCAACTAGATGTTCCACTTTACCGGTACACTTAGTGGACTGTGTCAGTTCATTAACGTTCATCTCATTTTATGTTCTGATATGTTGTAAAAGCGACATTTAATAAGACTAGGGTAACGCGAACCAAAATTTACTGGTAGTTTAGTTAACATGGTTATAACCAAACAATCTTTCACAACTCTAAAATATTCTTGGTAAATACATAACATGGCAAAATAAATTTCCTTTTAACGTTATACTTTTCAACATCTGTGTCAAACGTACAGTAATCTATAAAACAGCATCTACTTTGAATCATATTATGTCTGAAATATTTTCAGAAATATACTAAAAACTTGTCATAAAAATGTATTTGTATATTGACAGTTTCCTTGAAATTAACACAAAATATTTCTCTCTCTCACTGATTCCGATGTTCTTAGTATAAGGTTTTATGTATTCAATTATTCAGGATGTAAAGGAGTGGTGCAATCATATTTTAAATACTGTTTCTTGGAGACACCCTGTATTATATATTTTCAAATGACAGGCAAATCCGATGTTAACTATTCTGACAATGTCGCAAGTTAAATGAAAGAGCAAGTATATTTTATTTATTAGTAACTAAAACTAACTGCGTCTGCGGAGGGCGTTGCCGTGGCTGAATTCTGGGCCAGGCATGGCATTTAACTAAAAAGAGTCTGTTTGTCATCGACACGCTAAGAAGAAGAAGAAGTAACTAAAAGAGAAGGAAAATGGTATGTATATTTCAGAAGTGAAGGTATTGAGTTCTACAAATATTGAGAATATATCCCAACATTTAACTCCCCCATGTTATCGGCACGGATCGGTATTTGTACATTAATACTCATTGACCGTCCTCCATGATCCTGAGCTTTGGTAATCAACAGATGGCGAGTTAATGGAATTCCTTACCGAGCAACTTCTGAATTAGTTCAATAAGATTCGGGTCACCTTTAACGAAATTTAATACCGTTCCCTGTAATTATCTTTCTGTAAAGTGATTATAAAAGGTGACGATAGAAAATTATGTTATGTTGCTTGTTCCGGCAATAGAAACTTTTGTTCAGCTAAGGGAATATCTAATTGAAAGTTTGACTTTGTAGAAGGAAAACTCAGCGAAGTTAAAAGCAGAATCAACTTGGTTTGTCACTCTAATGGCACTGCGACGTACCTCCTACTTATATTCACCTGGGCGTTAAATACTCTAGATCATGGCCCTTAATTTTTAAACTTTTTCTTATTATGACGGCAATTAATTGCTAGAATGAACTTACCTAACAACAAAGCGGCCAATAATCTTCAGTCCCATCTCAGGGCATTGGTACCTTATTGTTCGCGTGACTTTATTTAGCTGAAGATGCACGATGTTAACCTTATACCTGTTAAAATCATAATAGTATGTAATTATGACCATGTTAAAAATATATCAATGTAAATTCATTGTTTAGTATACCTACCTAATCTAAAGACGCCTAATTTGCTGTTTATTCACATTTGCTTTTATAAAATTAGTTTTCCAGAGTCGTTTTAAAATACTATCACTGCACCACACCAACTGAACTTAGCAGTTAATTAATAACATAACATTATAAATAAACTAACAATCGCAAAACTTAAATGTAGTGAGTACAAAATGAACGACGAATGAAGCAAATAAAAGAAAATAAATTGAACATTTGAAAGTGGAATACACGCACACATTGAACCCTATCCAGCCAGTATATTTTTTATGCGAAGATATTTTCTCAATCATCATCATGTCCGGTACAGACTTTAAAAATAAAACTCTACTTAAAAAAAGATTCCGTTTCTTGTACTACTAATTATACTTACTCATTTTCAGGAGTGTTTGTTTTATTATACACGAACCCGGGACTAAAGGTCGCCATATAAAAACGGTCAGAACTATAGATTTCTAAATACTAATTTTACAACTCTAAGTAACTTTTTCAGAAAATACCTGGCTCGGTTTATGTAGAAAGTAGTATAATTCTAATCTTACTTTATTAAGGCATGAAACGGGTAAACAATAGGGCAGTATTCTCAGTCACTCCAGACGATGAGCAGCAAACAACGTAACGTGCGCGTACCTAATGAATGCAGATGCTATCCTAAGACGGCACACGATAGTGCTTTCAGATCTGAGGGAAACATCTCACCAGGTAGCCTAAGAACTAGGAACAATTGCGGGTTCAAGATAGTTTGAATGTTCAGTGTTTTACTTTCCCTTAAGTATCTGATTTATTACGTTAAAATAGATATATACTTTTAATTAAAACAAAAAATAAATAATAGGGAGTGCCTTTATCATGCATCACTATTAAATAATATTGAAAAAGTCATTGATATATGCAATTTACAATGATAAATACACTAAAGATTGCGTAGATAAATCTCTAAAAATATAATGTAAACTTTTTTGAAAACTTAAAAATATTCGCCACTTGCTCTTAAAAAACACTGAAATGCCTTAAAATATTTTTTCTAGGTTTTTTTTTCTTACTAAATGGCGATGACAATTTTATTCAAAACTTACCTCCCCATTGAAACTCCTCGTTTGCAACCTCTTTATGATAAAACCACCACAAAAGCGAAAAAATAGTGTTATGAATTGGGTAGAGTGACAACACTCCGGAAAAAGGGCCACTAAAAAAATGTGAAGGTTCCTGGAGAAACCTAGAAGGTACTTTAGCGGGTAACCAAAGGAATCTTCAACCATTAGGACTGTTTGCACGGAAACTGCTGATTGGGATTTTATCGACTCATGTGATAAAAGTTTTATTTTATTTACCCTTTCGACAATTTTCGAATACTTACTTAAGTAGTAGATAGGTAATGATGAAGAGTGTGTTCGGTTAAATTTCACATGCGTAAACTTGATGGTTTCTCATTGTTTTATATTTTATGGATAAGTAACCATGAGACCCGATTTTTTGTCATCTATGTGAGTGTCAATTTATAAGTTTCTAGTTAAAATACCAATCTCCGAATTAGCTGTGTGTTGTGCTGGAACGGGGGGTTTCGTACAAACAGCTATATTCACTAAAATAATAAGATAACATAATGGAAGGTGAACAATGAAACAATGAAGGCACAAAAACAAGATGTAATATAGGAAAAAATAAGTTTGCTAGCTCTCAGTTAGCCGCAATCTGGGTTGCCAATTTATCTGCTTAACCTGGGAACCTTGTTGACTATGTTATTTTTCATCACACTTGCACGTAAAAAGTATCTAAACATTCAGGTTAAGTTGGCCGTAATGCCCCATATAAAACCCTCGGGCTTTCTTTTTTTCATGAAACCCTAGGGCGGTAAGTATTATTTTTTTTATTTATGGCACAGCACACAGGTCATGCAAGTTCAAGCAAGGAGTTTACACGCAATTGAAAAATTGTCTTAAAATGTTATCTAAACAGGAATTTATTTGCAATCTCGCTACATGTTACTTAATTACTCAACTAATGTTCTTAATAATCAATTTTAATAGGTATAGTATGAAAACTTCGAAATTATTTAATTATTTTTACACTCCGTCATGGCTGTATACCAACGTAAGTATTTGCCCTTAAAGTTTCTGAACGGAACACTGTATAATCTGTGGTGTGGGCAAAAATTCACCAACCGCTTAAGAAAAAGTTCACGTATTTCGTAATAACAGCTGTGCTGACTTGTGTATGAAAGCTATAATTCATAATTATTACTCGCAAATGTGATGAAAAACATTGTGTGTATCACGGGCGGTACGGGAATTACGAACCTCGACGCAGAAAGCCCTCAGTCTTCGACTTCGGGCTTCTACTAGAGCCTCGATCGTAATTCCTTACATACCGCCCTTAATACACAATGTACTATGACATAATTATGTCTTCTTTGTTGTTGAACCGAAAATCATTTTTAACGACATGGTTCGCGCAGTGGTTGAGCGATCTGCTGTTATGCTACGTATCGCGGGCTCGATTTCCACACGGAAAAAATATTTTTATGGCCTGCAGATTGTTGTTCCGGTCTGTTTATATGTTTGTAAATGCACCCTCGATACTGGAGAAGTTCCCAGCGTGCGCTAAAGTTCATAAAAAAGACTGGCCAAGTGCGAGTCGGACTCGCGCACTGATGGTTCCTTACAAACAGCTACATTCACCAAAATTATTAAATAACATTGCAGAAGTTCATAATCTATGAGGGCACCAAACATTGATCTAAACATAAGATAAATAGAATTGAGGGACAAAATTAACTTTACCGTTGGAAAACCGTAGTCCCAATACATCGACATAGGTCGCGGTCACTTTACCAACTGCAAATATTAAATTAATAACGTTTTTTTTTGATGTAGGTACTAATTAAGGTTTTCGGATTTTGCCTTTACTTGTGCTCTAAGACATTGTTTTTGCCAAAATTCATAATCATATTCTAGGTCAACGTGTGGTAACCCTTTAATTTGAAGTAGATTTTGATTCCCTTGCGAGTGCAAAATATACGTCAATAACGGCTGTATCTCTTGATTGCGTTGATCTAGAAGTTTGATTTTTCACTGCTGCAAGAAATTGCAATCATGAGTATACGATATTAATTTCAACTCAATACCTCCACGCGTTCCCGAGGTAAGGGTCTTGACAGGCAGACGGACAGAGAGACAGACAGAAGGACAACAAAGTTATCCTATAAGGGTTTGGTTTGGTTTTTTCCGTTTGAGGTACGGAACCCTAAAAATGGGGCTGCGGAATAAGCAAGAATTGTAACACTGACCCTTTTCCGAAAATGTGTTCGAGTAATCTTGATACCTACTTTTTTTCATAATTATGAATATGAATATAGGTTAGGATTAAAACTGTGGTTTCGTTCCCAGGTGCAGAGCCCGGTGCTGGTGGTGGAGCTCACCCTGGACAGACTAGAGGGCACACAGCTCAGGGCGCTGGGGCTGCTGTCCGTGTACGGTTTCAACGTGACGTATGAGGTGCGAGGAGCAGCGCAGTCACCGGGAGCCACTTCATGCAGCGCCGTCGAGTGCAGGTTGCTGGGACACTGCTACGCCACACATGATTATCAGTAAGTTACAGTGAATTAAAATATCGAGAAGAGCAGTGGTGGCCCAGTTGTAACGGCCCCGACTTAAGTGTCGTAGGTCGTGGGTTCGAACCCAGGCAGGTGCTTTATTTTGTGTAAATTATTTAATCACCACGGCTCTATTAAAAGTGATGGAAATCATCATGAGGAAACCGGCATGTCCTAAAATCGCGGCCTATTACCTCGCGGTTATTTACAAAACTTATTGATCACTACAGAATATTTTACATCTCCCAGGCAGTTCTACTGTTCGTGTTTCCCGGGTTACTCCGGAGTGGACTGTGGTGAGGGTCCGCTGTGCCCGAAGACCTCCAACATGTGTAAGAACGGCGGCACCTGCAGGTGAGTGAACTCATTACATTCTGGTTTCCATTGTCTCGTAGGTAAATTGTTTCACAAAAACGAACAACGATGTCAATCGTATGTTGTTTTGTAGGACTTCGGTTAAATTTTTATTGTTGACAAAGGCTCTTTAAACGAATGTTGTATTTGGCCGATTCCTACAAAATCATAAAAATCACGCTTTGTATGTTATTCATTCACAAGCTGCATGTTCCGACAGACAGATGGGTCCGGCCGCCGTCAGCTGTATCTGCGCGCCGGGCTACACGGGGGACATGTGCGAGGCGCAGCTAGCACCGCCTGGTGAGGAATTACTTAGTTCCTTGCTTCTTTTAGCTATGTAAAAACAGCACTGATTCCAGCACTGACCGCTATTTGCTTTTATCCTTTGAAATCCGAATTATTTACGCCATGGACACCCAGGCCAATCTAATTTACAAGTTTGTTCGCACGATTTACTAAATTGTCAGCAATTTTACAAATTAACAATGCTCTGGCTTCAATATTAACATGTCACAATCACACCCTCAATTATTATCACACGATTCATCATTATTGCAAAGCCGGTAAATTAATTATGCTTGCAAAGGAAAGAAAAGCTTTTCAGCCATTACCATTTACCGTTAGCCATAATAGTACACACATATGATTGAAAAATATTTCTACTACTGAAGTGCCTTTTTACAAACAAATTTATTAAATTAAAAAAAACTAAATTAAGCACCAATACATTGTCTCCCCATATATTAAGTTACATATCATCAGGTATGTAACATACATGGCGAGACTGAGGCGGAGGTTTCTATGTGTAGTAAAAGTTTGTTGCTGAAAATGTCTGCTACTAAATTGTATTTTGTAATTTTGTCACAGAATGCGGTATAGAGGAATGTGCAGAAGTTTGTAAAAAAGGAACAGTCTGTGACTGTAACCCGAAGGATACAGACGACTGTGAGTATTTCAATAATCTTCAAAACCAGGAAGTGGTGATAAATTAAAGTAGCATCTGCTAATTGATAGTGCCTGTCTAATCGTTGTATATTACAGCATCAGCACGATTTAATATAAGACTGGAAGTAGTGGACCATGCAGGTGTAAACATATCCCAAGAAGTCAAAAAACAGGTATTTACTAACAAATAATACTACAGAAAAATAGTATACAATGAAAAAAAAAAGTTAAAACAAAAATCTTACCTCTTTCAGTTAACAAGCTATTTAAAAGCGTCAAATATTACAATAGAAGGGGAAATAGAAATTCTAAACACAAGGTGAGTATTAGTATAGTGGTGAGTGCTGTTGGTATTGGTAAGCGCGTTATGAACATCGTGTGTTTGTGTCAGCGCGGTTGGAGACAGTGGCGTGCGCGGGCTGTGGGCACGCGTCTGGGGCGCGCGGCGCGATGCGGGCGCACTGCGCGCGGCTCTGGCGCGCATTCGCACACTGCGCGTAGATAACACGCACTTCCACATGCAACCTGCACTTAGCTTGCGCGTGAGTACCTATCTTTTATTTATCTATCGTTGTTAAGTAATATATCATAGAACCTTTCGGCTTCATCATCAGATTAGTTCGATCGTAACATTTCCATAAGTACCATTTATTTATAAGTAGGGATAGTTATTTAGTAGAAGTGGTAGGATCAAGTACATTAACTATAAAAATATTCCAATTAATATTTACCAAATCTAGTCTTCCAAACTTGCTTTTCATTCCTATCTTTAAGTTAACAATGTATTTGAAATTGCAATTGCCGCAAATTATGGGAAATTAATCTAAAATAATGTCGTCAATAAAATGACAAAAATGAGGATTCTTTAATTTTTTATTGTAAATATTTATAAAAGACCTGTGTTTCCACCATTGACACGTATAAAACAATCACAGCATGCCAAATGCTTAAAATCAGTTCATCAAAATTACTTTGAAGAATGAACGCCCACGTTCTTTCTAAACAGTTGTTATGGGGTATGCAAGGCATCCATACTCGGCAGAGTTCTTCTTTGTAGCACATTCCATACGTGCTCAATTGGTTTGAGGTCTAGCGATTGAGCAGTCCACGGCAGAACGTTGATGCGAGCATCGGCAAGAGTGCGTGTTACGACTCACCGATCACGTCTGAAACAATCCTCTCCGCATAAATCTGAGCTTTAAATTGAGGTTGCCTCTGATCCAAATGAGATTAGTTCTTCTACCGATCCAAATACCGGCCCAAACCATTATTTTTTTCCCTTCATATAAATTAACTTCCTGACAAAATTTCAAACGTTCTTGACGTCCAGAGATCCTCCAAACTTGAGTACGTCTTGTATCCGGCCTCATACCGAAACAAGATTAATAATTAAAACAAACACAACGCCAGTCTTCTATCTTTCATTTTCTGTGTTCGCGAGCCCATTGTAAACGGGCCCTACGATTGCGTTACCGATACCTAACTATATAGATAGGTATAATTTAAAATAGAAAATCAACTGTGAATCACAGTTGATTCAATAATTTCAAACAAAATTTAAAAAAAAATCTTTATTCAAATAGTGAAATTTACTAAAAAGAATCATTAACGATTCAAAGAAAATAAAATAATAATCCTCAATTGCGGCGATACTCTAAAACGTACTTGATCCCTAGATACTTTTGATTATTATAAATCCCTAAATAGGCTGCGAAGCCAAGTGGGCCGCTGTAGGTACAACCTGGTCAGATGGGGATACTCCGATCAGCCACAATGTGACTGTGGAACCACACCACAAACGATGCCCCATCTGTTGTCCTGCTCTCTGTGCACAAACACCTGCACCATGAAGGACCTGTGCGAGGCCAACGCTAGGGCTGTCGACGTGGCTGAGTTCTGGTCGAAGCACAACATCTAATTTAAAATATGAAAATGGAATCATCGACACGATGAAGAAGAAGATTATTCGGTTAAATATTCTTTTTTTTTTTTTTTTATCTATTATCGGCTCGCGCTTGACCACTATCTCACCTGATAGTAAGCGATGATGTGGTCGATGGTGGAGCACGCTTGCCTAGAAGTAACCTATTCACTCTTGACTTAAAGACCCCTAGATTGTAGCTATCGGGAAACACAGACTCCGGCAGGGAATTCCACTCCTTAGCTGTACGCATAATAAAAGTATTCCCAAAACGTTTAGTGCGTATGGGTGGGATGTCCACCATATATCGATGACGCATCGCCGTACGTCTGGTAGTCCGATGATGGAACGGGCTAGGAGGAATTAGTTCATGCAATTCCAACGCACACTCCCCGAAATGTAACCGATAAAAAACCGACAGACTGGCAACTCGGCGCCGATGTTCGAGGTTCTGGAGCCTAGATTCGGCCAATACTTCATTGTCGATGAGCCTCTTAGCCCGTCTTTCGATCGCATCAAGTGCATCCAGCTGGTACTTGGCAGATCCGTCCCAGAGATGAGAGCAGTATTCCATGCATGATCGAACTTGCGCTTGATATAAGTTGAGCAGCTGTTCTGGCGTGAAGTACCGTCTCACCTTCGCGAGTATCCCCAATTTTGGGCTGGGTGGAATTAAATCATGCAATTCCATCGCACACTCCCCGAAATGTAACCGATAAAAAACCGACAAGCTGGCAATTCGCGATATTTTATACCCGTGACATACTTATCATTAAATGCCAGTGTCCATATGTAGTCTTCTTCGTTCCACATCACCAAACAATACTTCCTGAGTGGAAATGGCTGAATTGTAGGTGAACATACCAAAATCACAATTGACGGAGAAATCGGTGAACATAATATTAAATAATAAAAAAAATATAAAAAAAAACATATATATAACCTACCATAGAACCTCCTCCTTTTTGGGCAGTTAGAAAAAAAACATTATTAAGTCGCATGACGTAATTTTCATTCGGGTGAATGAACTTTGGAAAATAAAAATAAAAATTGAAATAATGCTATTCCAATACATCATGACAAAAAACATGTGTTTCGATTACAACACATCTTTTTTTATTAAAACTGTATTTTCATCGTTGGGGTAGAGATCCATTTGAATTTAACATGCATTTACGCTTTTAGTAAATGTTTGATATGTATCTTGCTGCAGACTCTGGTTGTGAACCATCGTCCAGAAATATGGGAGGGGTCGGAGTTCATACTGACATGTATGGCGTATGGATCTCCGGACATCACCTTCACGTGGTATAAGGATGGTGTCAAGATAAATTTCAATGGAACGACGAGGTAATTTAATGGGATGTATGCGCGACAGGGACATTGTATTTTATAGATTACAAAAAAAATACCTTATTAATTTAACCAGACTTACCTATCTAGACATAGTGGACGCGAGCTAATAGCCTGTCGTCAAGACTGACGAGTGTGCGCCTGTGCAGTCCCGCCATCAAAATAATGAGCAACTGTTATTTAACCGCACTCAATGTCTGTAGATATAAACGGACATTTACCCGGTAACATGCTCGCTCCCTGATGGTTTTAATATTTTAGGTTTTAGATAAAACTAGTCTGCAAATCAAATCAGTGATTCTTTTGGATTTTATTATTAAAAAAATTGTTTACTTTCGCTTTAATAAGAGGCTTATTTAGTTATTTACAACGAGACAGATAAGTACGTCGACATCTGGGCAAGACTTTAACATATTGCCATTAGAAGAGTGTTTTTTTTCAGAGACATTTGGACGCGTACGGTGTCAGAAGACGCGCTTGGTCGTCGCATGTCAGTGTTAGGTATAACAGAAGCGAAGAGCGCCGACAGCGGCAAGTGGTCCTGTGCTGCAGACGATACTGGCAGGAGACGATGTAGAGCGCTGAGGCTGACGGTGCTGAGACCGCCCGAGATACGACTCGTGCCTTCCACTATCACTGTTAATAAGGTGAGTCAATCGATACCGGGGATGGGTGGTACGCTGATCGTAATATAAATCAAAATACACCACCACATTGGTTTGCGCAGATACCTAAAAAACTTATATTAATGTGTGTCAGGGCGACAACGTGAGTATAACATGTCTGGCGGGAGCGGGGCGGGTGCACGGCGCGCTTGGGTTCAGTTGGGCGAGAGTGAGGACGCTGCTACGGATGTTGCCAGGCAGAGAGGTCTGGGAGGATCTGTTCCCCGCGGGGAGCGTGCTCAGGCTTTATAACATACAGGTGTGTTAATAATGTTGAATTGAATCTTCCTCCAAAATTCACGTACTATTCGAGATGCCTTTAATTATTATTTTTTTCACAGAAATCCAGCGAGTTCCAATGTCAAGTATCATCAGTAGCTGGCACCAATGCTAAAGGCGTGACCATGTGGGCTCTAGGAGCTGACGACGTAGCGTGTGAGAGTGAAGCTTCCCATGGCTTGCGCTGGCCGAAGACCGCTCCCGGAGCGCATGCGACTGCCTTTTGTCCACATGGATACAGCGGGGAGTGTACGAGGTAAGTAGAAATGTGATACAAAGATACTACGTCTAATTTAGTATCACGGCGTAAAAGTTTAATGTCGGTAACTTATTTGCAGGTTTTGCGAGCCCAAAACAATTGGTGACCCAAAACATGGTGTTAAATGGATGCTACCGAATTTCTCTGGTTGTGTTGCAGACTCTCTCAAAGGCATTTATGAACAGGTAGCTAAGTGAAACCAAATAATACGATGAGATGATACGAAAGTCTCTACACATACCTACGATAAAATATTGATGTGTTCGTCAGTTCAGTCTGATATCGCTGGGCTACTCTTGGAGCTCGGTGTGGCCCTTGTCGCGGCAGTACGGTGCTGTGCTGCTTTCCCTGCCGACACACCCGGGCGAGGGCGAGCCGCCCCTCAATCATGCAGCACACATGCTGCACTACCTCATGTCTGCTGCAGCTCAACCAGCCGACAGGTTCAACAGCGCGGAACATTTGCTGCACATCTATGACCACCTGCTCACACATCCTGATGCGTTCCTTGATGAGGAGGTAAATGATAATTAATTTCAAGGTGAAATAAAATTCTAGCCAAGATTTATTTCTGTTGTTTAGGTAAAAAGGAAAAATAATTAATTGCGTGATCTCTAACTAGAAAATCTTCGAACTCCAAAACGCAGTAGTGGACACAGCGGGACTGCGGAGTAGATTTGACAAGCGCTTCCACGAGTTTACAGTCACAACTGCACCAGTACAGTTGGATAACACGGCGCACTTCTCGCTTCAGCCAGCTCCTGTGGCTCGCGATGAGTGGTTCGTGACGTCAGCAGATGTAGAGCTGGCGGATACAACGGGCAATGCTTCCGTGGTCACCGTGCTGTATCATAACTTGGGAGCGAGGCTGCCGTCGCTGAGGAGATTTGTCGAATATAAGTAAGAGCCTTATTCATGATTGCTTATTGAGCACTACATTATTAGGTTTTTTAAGGCATCAAAGTGCAGTATTAACGTTGTAGACATTTCTTCTTTGGGTTTTGTTATTTTTCATTCTGTTTATATTTTATTATCTTTTATTGATTATTCTATTGTTTTACTTTACTCATAAACGGTAGTTGTAGCGGCAACTGTTCCAGGTCTGGCCGCGCGACAGAGTACAGAGTAGCATAAAAACAGGTGCAGGTGTCTATCAGCGGAACGGCAGTTGATCCCACGCTTCCTCACACTGTTACACTGCTGTTCGCGCACTTCAAGAATTACAGCGCTATCGGTGAGTAGATACCGCACAGCATACAGTTTCGTCGTCAGTAAGAATGTAGTGAGGTGATGTACTTGTTGTGTTCAGCATCTCAGCTTGCGTGTGGAGGACGGTCGCGTTCGTCGCCGCGCGTGTGGAGCTCGCAGGCGTGTGAGCTGCGCATACCGCAGCACACATACGTCGCGTGTCGCTGTTGGGGGCCAGCCGCCGCTACCATCGCGCTCTTCACACAGCATACAGGAGCAATCGTGAGTACTACAAGAGAAGTGATGTGATGTTCATTACGCTACTAATACAACAACCACTCATAAATCTTTTCCTCAGACAGGTCCAGAGAATGACTTACGAGACGTAGTGAAGATCACAGTGAGCCTTGGAGCTGTGATGTGTCTTGTGGCGGCATTAATACAACTCCTGAGCTTAGTAGCTGGCAGTATGATCAAGCTATCAGTGCTGCTCAAAGCAGCCACTGCGGGCTTTCAGTCTGCAGCGATGTTTGTTCTATTAGAGTGTGATACGAACCAGGTGAGTCCCAATAACTTGCTGTTCTGTGTGAATGTTTATTGCAATGCTTGCCCGTGGTGTATGTGTAACATGGGTGGCAGGAGGTGGCTTGCACGGGTAGAGCGGGCTGGGTGGCGGCGCTGTGCTGGACGGTGGGCTGCGCCACGCTGTGCGCTGCGCCACTACTGCTGCACGCCGAGCTGGCTGCTACGCGCACACGCGCTCCCTCTGTCGGAGTACTGTGTGGTACGTATAGGTGCAGACGGCCTGGTGTGCAGGAGGGCTGGGCGTGTCGCTATACTCACGTGAACTGGTTGCAGGTGTGTGCATACTATGCTGGCTGACAGCTCGACTATGGGGCGGCGCGCCGCTGCAGTTGGGCACGGCCGCTAACGTCGTGTGTGCTGCAGGCCAAGGGTTACTAGCCACACTAGCGCTTGCACTCGCGCTCGCACTTAGAGCCCGAGCACGAGAGCACGAGCACAAGCCGAGACACGTACACGCGCGCACGCGAGCACGTGTAGTGCGGCACACGCTAGTGCTGCTGCTCACTACGTGCGCCACGCAAGCGGCTGGTATGGTGTACGTGCAGCCCGCGGAGAGCAGCGCGACGCGCGCTTTGCTGCTAGCTGTGGCCGCGCTGGCTAATGTGAGGCGCAACTACCAACACATTAATTCTTATTTCTTTTCTTATTCTTTCTTTCTTAATTATTTATTGTACACCAAACAATCAACATTATATACATGTGATAATAAAGTTTATGCACAAAGGCGAGCTTAACCCAATGTTGAGTTCTCTTATAGCAAAACCTAGAGTGACAGAGAAAGTTGACAATTATAGAGGGCAGGCATCAAGTGTACAATATTAAAATAACCTATAACGAATGTATTTAAACACAAATATACTTACATAAATATGCATACTAATAATTATGTCATAGTGCAAAGAAATGATCTTAAATCCTCCCCTTGAAGACCTACGGAGAATGGCTGTCGCGTAGGGAGTGTGGGAGAGAGTTTTATTATCATACACACCCACTTCATCTCCTACTGCTTGTCCAGGGTATAGCGATGCTGATGTGCTACGTGATTATGGACGCGGAGTGTCTGCAGGCAGCGCGGCGCCTGCTCGCGCTCTCCTCACACACCGAGTGGCAGCCCACACTGGGGGGCGACGCTGAACATACTCGTGAGTTTGATGCTTCTGACAAACAATATATTGCTGCGATTTCGAGCAGAACTATATAATACTGCCGTCATAACGAAAACCTGGACAACTAACAAATTGTGAAGCTCGATATAAGTGAGTTTAAAGGTTTTAAATGTTTCTTAGAGGAATGTATTTTTAAATATTAATGAATGCAATTATTTATATATACATAAGATGTATCGAAATGACCTTTCATTTTAATATTAAAATGAAAGGGTACTTTCTGCTAAATTGTGTCCTTCGTATGTAATATACCTCACCACTCTTCTGCACAATAATATTACACAAATAGCTGGTCTTTTAAATAAGGTGACCTGCTCACAGTCCATTTTCAGTTATTATCTAAGAAACAAAAAGATATAGATGTGGTCTGCATTACCGAACATTTTATTATGCGGAGCTATGAAAAGCTTTTATTTGTATATACAGGCCACTGAAAATTAACAAAGTAAATAATGTTCTATGAGAAACTCGAACTTGATATGAAAATTTCTTGCGCTAACTCGATTGAAATAGTTGTTCTATTTGGGGGCTTCAACATTGATACCTTAAAAATAAACCTATCTATATCTTTCGTACCTCTTGTTATTATCGTTTTGCGACACTGACTACTGCTGAAAGTTATTTTGCACTTTTTGTGTTTTGTTTTTGAAAACGGTTATTTTTTTTGCGAAAAAGATATTATTTCTCTCATTTTAGTTTTTGTTCACCATCACTCCAAATTGAGTAAGGTACCTAAGGGATTGAAAAAATACCACCATACAAAAAGATAAATGGGTCTCTCGAGGAATACTTGTTTGCAGTAAAAAGCAACGTCAGCTTTTATGGGGATATAGATTTAGAAAATTAAAATAAATTGAAAGACTACTCAAAAAATTTGAAAACTACCAAATTAACTCAAAAATCACAGAATAACTACTTCTTACGAACCTCAGGTAATAACCTGAAAGCATCTTGGCAAGTTATAAATAACAAAACACAATATAACGACCTTATTCCCATTTTAGACTACATGATACAACAACTACAAATCCTCAAAAATTGCTAATATCTTAATAACTACTTTATTGATCAGATTCAACAGTCACCTCAAGTGTCATTTGAAACTATTAATATTCCGAAAAACATTTTTCTAGCTTATCATTATTTCTCATGAATGTTTAGTACTAACTTGGAAGCTGTCGTCTTCTCATTGTTGTAGTGTACATAAAGCAAGGTCGCGAGGTGGAGTGCTCCTCGTTTCACGTATCTCCCGCTAACACCTACTGGCAAACGCCGACGTTAGAGAGCCCGAACACCATGTACAGGTGAGGACCGAGGTACATACTCACTAGTATTCAGTCGCGATGTACGAGTACAGTTTAGTTGTTCTGCTGGTAGTACGTGTACATCACTCTGGCATGTTCGTTTGTTGTGCAGGCGCCAGTCGTGCGTGGCGGACATAGTGCGCTGCGTGCCCCACGAGCAAGCGCTCACGTCACCGCGCGCGCTCTGCGACCTCATACCCACAGGTATGAGTTTTCGGTTCCCTACCAACTTTAAAATCTCCACTGGCTTGTGTTTAGTTTTTTTTAAGTGTAAACGTCTTTTATAAATGATGGTATTATTTTAGAAGATGGTGCAGGTGTGTCGCGCATGTGTGTGGAGCTACGATTGTTGCCACTACACGAAACAGACACACGCGTGCGCTTCTTTGGGGACAACACCGATACTCCCAAGGTAAACCCGTTGTGCAGTGTTCTAATAGAAGTGATTGCATAATAAATATCTAATTTGTAGTCTAATTGTATCGTCTCTCTCCAGAAAACCTGCACACTCTGCATCAAGTCCACCCCGGACGTATCGGCGCGTCCTCACAAGAGCTGTCTCAAGAAACGCGCGTCGCAGTTGTCGTGCAGCAGCTCGCTGCCGTCCATCCACCGCGAGTGCAGTGCCGAGCACAACCATTCGAACATACAACTAGTCAACACACACGCACACGATACACCAAATTCTCACAGCAAATACACAAACACTGATAAAGTGATGCACAAGATATCACATGACCTGGACTTCCTACTCAACAGGACGCCGAACCGAGACGACCACTGCTCACAGCGCATACAAGAAGCGCCCACTTAGTAGAGCACCTGCGCGATCATTTTTATAGTTAATGTAGGTAATAGGTTAACTAGCGACAAGAACCAGGGATGTGATATGACAAGCTTAGAGGTGAACCAATATATTGTTCTTGAGATTGTATAGATCTAAAATATACATAGGTACTTATAACTTATAGGATTAGGATAGGACTTTATAATTGAGTAATGTATTTTGTAAAAATAACGGCCAATTTTAACAAGGATACTATAAGAGTTGTAAATAAATGTCAAATGCGAATTATGAATTAATTTAATTGATCGAAAACATAATGGCAAGTAATTATATTTTTGT
The DNA here is from genome assembly GCA_964057195.1 of Orthosia cruda. Lineage (NCBI taxonomy): Eukaryota > Metazoa > Arthropoda > Insecta > Lepidoptera > Noctuidae > Orthosia > Orthosia cruda. The sequence goes on along the minus strand of OZ059848.1, from coordinate 11,426,841 downwards.
ATGTTTCGAAATGTATGTTGTTTTATTCAATCATTATTTCATAACAATGTAGGTAAAGTACTTATGTTGGAAAATGGAAAACAATAAAGTTTTGTTTATCTAGGGTTTATAAATATATTACAATGTAGTTTCACTAAAGATTTTCTCAATATTATCATTATTGACGCACTCAGGAAGTTGAAGAAAACTAATGATTTGCAAATACCAAACAATTTCTGTTATTTAAATAAATTAAAGGCAGCATCATTAAAGAATTTAGGGTAAATCGCTAGTATAAATCGTATTCGTGATATTTTTACGAAAATCATAAAAGGAATCCGAAAAGTATTTTAAATCGAATAGGGGTGAGAGCACAAAGTTCTACTAAATCAGTAAAGTGCCAACAGACTATGTACGTGTTTATCAAATAACATTTGAGCTAGATATCTACAAAGGTCGTTAGGTGACTGGTTTCATCTATTTTCTCGAGTAATAGGCATATCGAACTAATTGAAATTTTCTCACAAACACACAAAGGCCTACGATATACCCAGACATACGTTGGTCAATAATATGTAATTAAGGTCAGACTCCACTAACCTAACCTTGTTTAATACCTAAATGATTCTGCCAGAGAGTTGTTTCAGATATTCTGAGGGGAAATATCTAAAATCATTTTGCGGTCACATTTTCTACACCAAGAAATTCACCACTCCAAAGGAAAGTTTGTTGAAATTCATATGAACATATAAACGAACAAACACCATAACAGTGTTACTTCGAAACACTGAACGTTTGGTAACATAATATAATTTAAAATAAAGGAGAGAATGAGAATGGTTTTTAGCTCTGTAAAGTTCATTCTGTTTAATAAGTGCAGTTATTAATTAAAGTTAAATGAGCCATTTAAGTTGCAGCATTAAAGGTTATTGCTTTTTAACCGACTTCGCCAAAAGGAGGAGGTTATCAATTCGACTGTATTTTTTTTTATGCGTGTTACCTTAGAACTTTTTACTGGGTGAACCGATTTTGATGATTATTTTTTTAATTGAAAGCTGGTGCTTTTCATGTGGTCCCATTTAAATTGCATCAAAATCTGATAATACATCGGAGATATAACTCTTCAATAAATGACGGCAAAGCTCTAAATATCACTCGGGCAGTGGCGGTAGCTTCATAGAAGCCCAAAAGCCTGGCTTGCCTTACTAAAATGCTCGATAGAGAATCAATATCAAACCTGAACTATTTAAAAGTTCGCGCGCTTAATTCTTATCAAAATAACACAAAGTATCTACCTATGCCACACTACTTCACATAGCGATTGGTCGCGCGCAGAGTTTCGCATTTGCAGTTGTAGCATCTACATATAGCTATCTCGCTTACACGCACCGGCTTTTACCGGGCTTTCAAATACTATATCTGTCTCTTTCGCACTTATAGCGATGTGTCGTATAACGAGTTAGAAACTTGTGCGTCTTTGTAGACGTTCAGTTTGAAGATTTAAGCAGGGCTTTGCATGTGAAGTTGTACGCGTATCCGTGACCTTGTCACCTTGCCAACTCTGCAGTGTTGCCGTTTTAGCGACGTTGTGAGATCTTGGAGATTTTTAACGAGTTTGGTGACTTTTTTAAGATTTAGCAAAAATAAAAACCAGCGACTTTTGAAAATAACGAATATAAATATTCAAGCAATATCTTAAAAATAAAAAATTTGCGACATCTAGCTAGATTTTTCATATAACTGGCGACTTATTTTTGCCAAATGACAACACTGCAATGACCCGAGTGCAACTCACTTCAGTTCATATCTCTTAGTACACGGTTACCAACTTAGGGATTTTGTCCCTAAATTTAGGGACTAGAAGTGTTAAAAGGGAAATTTTTGGGGACTGGAATATTTTGGGGATTTTTTTAGGGATTTCGAACAAAACTTACCAAATCGAAAACAAAGCGTGTGTTTTCTGTTTTGTGCGTAGAAAGGAACGCACGATATGTAATTCATATCCCCTAAAAAGGTACATAGTATCATGATGGTACGATTTTCCTTATAAATCGGGATTATGGATCGTGAGTAAAACTTAATCATACTGTGGACACGATCAAGAACTTCATCGTACATATGTATGACTTCAAAAATGAGACGTCAAATGAAAGGAGCAACAGGATGATGATGTGGTTCTAGAAATAATTAACAAGTTTGCATAGTTGTATTTTTCATTTTTTTTTATCAACTTAATATGTAACGTTATATTTACCTACGAAATAATTTAGGTACTAAATAAGTATGTAGGTATAAATAACACATATAAAATTCTATTTAGGGATTTTTAGGGAAATTCGGAAAAATTGGGGAATATTTTTGTTTATAACACAACAACACAGGTAACACTGTCTTAGTAGTCTGTGCCATTGTCATTGTCAGTTTCATTTGCTTGAGTGGGAAAAGTTAGAGTTTTTTGTGTTTTCTTAGATTTTCTCGGTGATACAATTGTTTTGGTGACTTACCTACAACAATGGAGGTAATTGTACCTTGTGAGGATTTAAAATGCGTTCAAGTTTTGATTGGCGAAGATAAGGTAAAATCTTTAAACTTTGCTCAGAAAAAACAGTTAATTTCTTCATTAAAACCGACGCCTAATCTGTCTATTTCTCAGACTAGTAAATCGCATAAACGAAAATTTAATAGATCAGTGTATAAAACTAGTTGGATTGTTGGCTGTTCGCACACTAATAAGTTGTATTGCTGGTGCTGCATATTTTTTTCGAATGAAGATTCCGTTTGGAATACATCTGGTTATAATGATTTAAATAACATATCTGGCGCCATTAAAAGGCACGCAAATTCCCATAAACACCTGTGTGCAATGGTTTCTTTCGGAAATTTTGGTAAACAACGAATTGAGACATCTATATCACGCCAGATATCTGAGGAAATTTCAAAATATAACACGCGCGTTGATAACAACCGTAGTGTATTTCAAAGATTAGTCGATATTGTTTGTCATTTAGCACAACAAGAACTTCCTTTAAGAGGTCATGATGAGTCCAAAACTTCATTAAATAAAGGCAATTTTTTAGAACTGGTCTCGTTAATTTCAAAATACGATGTCGTTTTAGAAAAGCATATGCAGCATCAGGAAACTGACAAACCGGGGCCGAGTTATTTATCTAACAAAATTCAAAACGATATTATTCATTCCGTAGCCGATGTGATGCAAACTTGCATCGATTACGAAGTTAGGCATACAAAATTTGTTTCAATTATTATTGACGAAACCCCCGATGTTAGTCATAGAGAACAACTGTGCTTGATTCTGAGATATTATTATAAAAATGAAATTCATGACCGTTTTTTGGGCTTTCTTAATGTTTCGGAAAGTCGCACAGCAGACTCACTCTCTAATATTATTTTAGAATTATTGAATAGACATGATTGCATCGCTAAATTAGTAGCGCAAAGCTATGACGGTGCTAGTGTAATGTCTGGTGTAAGAAATGGAGTGCAACAAAAAGTTAAAGATGTTTGTCCACAAGCAATTTACATTTGGTGTAATGCACATATTTTGGCCTTAGTGTTGTCTAAATCATGCAATAGAATTCAGGAGGTTAGTTTATTTTTTTCAGCCCTTCAGGCTTTGTGTAATTTTTTTAGTAATAGTACAAAACGAGCTGCTTTTTACGATACTCATTGCAGCAAAAAATTGCCTAATGCTCCCGCAACTCGTTGGACATACATGTCGCGAGTTGTAAACACGGTTTTTGAACAAAAAATTAAACTTATTGAGTTGTTTTCTGATCTGTGCGACAATCCACAGAACTGGGACGGGGATACGATTTTAGCTGCGGAGAATTTTGAAAACACTTTGCGATCTTTTAATTTCAATTTTTTTCTTTTTATTTTTCATCGGATATTTGAAAAAACTGACTGCTTGTACAATATTCTACAAAAATCACAAGTTGATGTCGGTTATTGTATTAATAAAATAAAGGATTTTCAGGCATGGTTACGTGCTGAATTTCAATCCGAATTTGATCAAATTTATGAGAATACTTTGCAAAATAACTCGGCTCCTCGTTTGAGACGCAACGTACGCTGTGCAAAAACGGAATACAGACGACTTTTTGTAGAAGTAATTGATAACATTAATACCGAAATTACTGACCGATATTCTGAAATTTATAAATTAAAGTTTTTCCAACTGCTCAACAACAAAAAATTTGACAATTATCACTCACATTTTCCTACAGAGGAATTAGATTCATTATTTGACATTTATGCAAACTATTTCGACAAACAAACATTAAAAAGCCAATTGATTTGCTTGTATTCTAGTCCTGATCTGAAAGATCGTAATGTTTTCGAATTAATTGATTTCATTCATGAGAATAACCTCGAAGATGCCTTTCCCGAGCTGTTAAAGTTAGCGTATCTTGTTGTAACTATTCCGGCTACCAGTTCTTCCGCGGAACGTGCTTTTTCGTCTCTTAAACGTATCCATACCTATCTGAGAAATACACAAGGTCAAGAGCGTCTTTCCGAATTATCAATGATAGCTATTGAAAAACAGTTGTTGGTAGAATTAAAACGATCACCAACATTTTACTCTGATGTAATTAAATCATTTCTTAAGAAAGATAGACGATTCCAATTAGAATATAAATAATTTATTTAAATTCCTTTTTACATTCTATCTAGCTATTTTTTAACTTTCGGTTTTGTTTTTTTTTTCGTCTGTAACCTGTTAGTCCTGTTACGAAGCAAGCAACTACTTACCATTACTTTGTTCCCTCAAGCAATGAAGCAAACCAAACGGCTTTTTTAAAAGCCACCGGAGGTATGCAATTGCTGATATGTTTATTATATTCAATCTAGCACTAGCATGCCTTCAGTGTGCTTTGGTTACCTCATTCACCGCACGATGGCGTAGAGCTAAATTGTATAAATAATGGGTGGCTTGCTGCAAATTTGTCATTCAACATTTCGTCACTCAACCATCAGCAGCAAGCCACTCCTGGGAATAAATTAAGAAACAAGAAGCCCGAAGTTTTACTCATCAATCAACAATTCAACATACATACAGTCCACCCTGACCCAGTAGTTTATGAGAAAATTGCGATGATACATATGTAGGTACCTACATACACAGACGAAAAGATTTTTTTTTTTTTTTTTTTTTTTTTTTTTTGAAATCTTTTTAAATTTTAGTGGGCTTGCCTTATTTTGAAACCCTAGGCACGCCACTGCACTCGGGATAGCTGCAATCGGATGTCTGTTTATTGTTTACATCATTTCATAACATAACATCAAACTAGCATGCTCTAAAGGGGTACGCAGGTGTGAACAGTTCACCCTGGTATACTCTAATTCCACCGTTTTTGTTTTAGCTTCTTGTTTCTGGGTTAATCTATTCTGGCTTCACTTTGGAGAATTGGTCCATTATGTACTCGTACCACAACTAAAAAGTGAAAAATAAAATAACAGATTATTTTGTTCAGTGAGACGTTATTGTAATGAGACAAGTTGGCATAAACATATGTTGACCGTTATAACAATGTGTTTATATTTTAATATAATGTGAGAGGTGCTTTATGAATTATTCTAATTTCATTTACATCGCCACTTGTCTGGATTACAGTACTGACAGGTGGCGATAACATAACATTCCACAACGAGCTGCAGCGTTTACTAAAGCAGTGATTCCTTAATGTATCAATCAGTTATGACCATGATTGTTGATGAAGTTGACTATCGGTTACACAAGCGGTCAAGGAAAACTTCAACCCACTTATAGAAACTACACATTGTATGAATGAACACAACCCATTTGGGATGGTAGTGTTACAAAGTACATAAGTGGTGGCGCATCTGTGGTAGTGTTCAGAAATTCTCAATCTTTTTCCTACATCAATAGTGAACTGAAAGTTAATATGCGCCACGAATAAGAACGGAACAAAATATTTCTAAACAGTATTACCATCTGAAATCTGTTATTACCAGTTGAGTGTAATGTTATCCATAGTTAGCTGATTATTGTGTATCAATGCGATAAGTTATGTAATTTTTTTTTTTTTTTATTGGGCTCGCGCTTGACCACTATCTCACCTGATGGTAAGCGATGATGTAGTTGACGATGAAGCACGCTTGCTTGGAAGTAACCTATTCACTCTTGAGTTAAAGACCTCTAGATTGTAGCTATCGGGAAACACAGACTCCGGCAGAGAATTCCACTCCTTAGCTGTACGTATAATAAAAGTATTCTCAAAACGTTTGCGGGATGTCCATCATATACAAATGGCACATCACCGTACGTCTGGTAGTCCGATGATGAAACGGGCTGGGCAGAATTAGATTATGCATTGCCCGAACTGTTTAGATATTAAGCAGGTTATTACAATAAAATAATACAATCAAGAATTGGTATTTGTCTATGACGCTATTACGGCATTGCATTGTGTAAACCAGAACAATAATTAAAGTCGGATATTAATAAACTATCTAACTAATAAAATACATAAATAATTTCTAAAACAATATTGGTGCGGCGGAGATCAGACCGAAGGCTTCAGGCGATGGAATACATTATACAGGGAATCTTAAGTGCTGCTGCTCGCAAGGAACAAAAAATATAATAAACATTAATTATCTATTATATTATTTAAACATTAAATTCACTGCAACAAAATTAAAATTATTCAATATTATTAGAATCGTAATCATTGTTTAAAGGACAAGTATCAGCTAACGAAAATAAATACATATACGATGTAAGAAACCATGAAATTGATGCAGTGATTAAATAAAAATCACTTGATTATTTTGTGATTCATCATAGTGCTTAATGGGTTGGAGTGTGCGTAACGGGAAAGTCGAGGAAAAAGGTCTTAGTTTTTTTTGGCAAATATGTTTTATTTCGCATATCATTTATTTTTTCGTTTTTATCGTATATGACACCTAAATATAAGGCTAATAGAGTCTTGGTGTATTATATATCCTACCAGCTGTTTTTGGTAAAAAATATATCGAAATAATGTTTTGACCCCGAATTTAACTAGTCTTTTGGCTGCTACCCCTAGAGTGTATATAAAATCCGGAGACGTGAAGAGAGAGCAATTCCCGCCCAGTGTAACAAAGCATAGGCACCTGTGCGAGCCGTATCGGTGGACGCGACCAGCAAGCCATAGCTAGAGAGGTGAGCATGGGTGCCTGCTGGATGGTGTGTTGGGAGGTTGCACTTCCCGCAGCGCCGGAGACGATGCAGAAGCAGGTCACATGACCATGATCTCCAAGGTGACATGATCTCTAGGATCATATGACACTAACATGTTGATTTTGCAACATTGTTTATGCAACGTTTCATTTGCTAAGCTTACCTCAAATCCAATAGAAAATAGGTAGGTATCTCGTTTTAATAATATATTATTTGTTTTTTGCTTTGAAATTAAAGTAAACATCTTTAACCTAATTTGATTCTATTTTCGTTGAAACAAGATATTTTATACGTACTGAAGTGTTATTCTAAATAGTTCAGGTCTCGTTCAGTCTTTGGGATAAACCTAATATTCTGCACCTTCAAAAAGGTGAAAACACATTATTATAGTAATATCATCAACTACCGAGAAATAACAATAGAGACACGCAGTAATACAACTGCCACGTGTCATTACCACATCTAGATAGCCGCAGTCGGACAGCGAGAGAGCGCTGAATTTCTCTTGCGGAATTCACTTTTTGAGCAAGCCTCACACACTTTAAATTCACTGTAGGCTTTAAAACAAGAATACAGATTGTTCTGTGTGGTAACTCGTATAATCAAAATGTGTCTGTCTAATGTCGACAGATTTGAACGATAGGTGTTTTACCCACGTGGATATTAAATGGTTTTATTCAATTCGGTCACGTCTTTTACATGTCACCTGGTATTCATGTCGTGTACAGAGACCTCCACGCACATCACGACGGTTGACAGCTCGAGCACCCTGCTGTCCTTTCTCCAGGTGATGTCTTACGTATTCACATTAACCTAAAAAGATTAACATGTTTTCCGTAATCCTTATCAAGTTAGGATGAATTTTCCGGCTTACAGTTAAGTACTATGTACCTACTATGTACATTTATTTGTGACTAGCTTCTGCCAGCTGCTTCGCCCGCGTGTATTATACATATAAACCTTCCTCTTGACTCACTCTATCTATTAAAAAAAACCGCATCGAAATCCGTTGCGAAGTTTTAAAGATCTAAGCATACATAGGGACAGACAGCCGGAAGCGACTTTGTTTTATACTATGTAAGGAAGCTAGCTCAGATATGAGTTGGAGTCGTGGAACCAAATTGTTGATAAATTGTTAAAATTATGTGTTTTGGAAACCCAGCACAAAAATTCACGTTGCAAATGTTAGATACCCAGTATTTCAATGAATGAAATCGCTGACAAAATTTTAAATTTAATTTCTCACAAGAATGTTGTAACAGAATCAGCGAACCGTTAAAATGCTTTTGTTTTGCGACATAACATGAACGAAAAATTTCCAACGGCTGCATGTACGCGGTCGCTACTCCGGAACTTATGAAATTCATTACGAATACAAATATAAATTCCTACCTATTTGCCGTTAACACGTCTTTCTGTGACGTTTAATCCATTTATACTTCGGGAGATCTACAATTTACAAATTTATTTGGTAACGGATCATTCCTTTCATCATCAGGTATAATACCACCGGAGAACGTTTGCATTAAAGACATTTTGTATAAAATTGAAATACCATGTAAGGTGTGTCAGGAATAAAAAGGGTCTAACCTTGGACTTCTATGTTATTTAGTGTTCGACTAATCGTCGCATTTGAAAAGTTGCCGAGGATAATTGACGCAAACTCTGTTCAAGGTGTAAAAATTTTTACCAAACAATGAATCGAGACTACCGAATTTTTACCTATTACTAAATATACTAATAAATTTACTAAATAAATAGTAGTAGTTTAGTTTAGTTTTAGTTTTATTTATTTTCGAGTTCATTTTAATAAGAAGTAAAGTGCCTAAGTAAAATAAATAATATTTTGCTTTTCAAAATCTCTGGGTTTGAAAGTTCCCGATTTCAATAAACATCTTTTGAACAGGTGCCAACTGGCAGGTTACGTAATAGCGATCTTGGCAATCGAGGACAGGGGAAGGTGATTTCAGACTTGCTCAGCCGCATTTGCCCATTTCGACCCCTATTTTTTGCACGGTTCTCTTTTCGCCGCCTAAAAAATATTACTTATTTTCGTTTTGAGTTTTGTTTCTCGTGAAAGCCCATTTTTTGTTACAGAGTGGAACTACATATAATAAGGGATTATTTATGGCTCAATTGCTATTTTCATATTTCTCTAGAAAAATGTCAATGTACTAAAGCACGTACCGCAGGCTTATTACGTAAGAAACAGCAATCAGCAATCTTCACGCGATCAAACGCTTTATAAAAACTCTAAAACTTCTGTATTGAAGAGCAAATTTTGCGCAAAAATCGCAATCGTTTTGCTCTTGAAGGATAAGTAAATCGAATTTTTTCGATAGTTATTCAACATTGAAATTCAAGAGCTTTGCAGCTATTCAGGAAAAAACATACAACAATAATTTGTTACGATATTTCTTGTCATAATCATAATCAAGAGTTATGGTCACGCCCTCGCGTGGGGACGTTTTGAGACACTTTTGCGATATGTGGGCGAAACACAATTTGTAATTATTACGATCTCTAGAATTTTCTTTAGAATTTCATGTATTTCTGCTAAAGTTAAAATAATACGAAAAAACAATGTTAGCTATCGGAAATTTTATATAGAATTAATACATAAACAAGATAAAGAGAGTGGGTAGACTCATTAATTTCCATGTTGTTTGCCAATTCGACATCTTGTGATGTATTATACTATCACATAATATTATAAATTGAAAACGTATATAAAGTAGGTTCCAAGGTAGGTTCAGAGTTAAATTCACAGAGACCCGTTAATGATTATGTTGTAAACAAAATCACCGCCCTCGAGAGCCGTTTGTTTGCATCATTATTTTATTTTAATTAAGAAGTTCAATTATTCATCGCTTTCAAAGTGTAATAGCTGTCTAAAAGAATATCCTTCCGAATCGCAGTAGATATTGCAATGGCACTTTTAGAGACCGGTTTCCATCTTTTGCAAAAGTCCAAAGTCGTAGCAAAATCATGCGGGCAGTGGTATGTAAAAAGCAATTGTCTTGAGTGGCTTTACAAATTAAATGAAAGATTTTTTAAGTTAAGCATTTGACATTTAAGTTATTTGCGATGATGATTTTTATTCATCCTTTAATATGGTTATCTTAGTAAAGTAGATAACAGATAAACAGCACCAACTACAATAGTATATTCACAATATATGTTCAATGTTATCTATTATAATAAAGCACCCCATATTCAGTATGCGTATTTCAATCGCTTACCTTCTCAAAAATAATTGCAAAGTTTTCATTGTTCTTTGCAGAATTCGGAAAACGGAGTTTTGCTAAAACTTCGAAAAATATTTGGCGTATCCCGTAGTATTCATAAAATAATTCTAATAAAGAAACGTTATTTAGATGGTACCTAACGTATAGAACACAATCATAATTATGCATCGCTTATCAAAAAATCAGTAAGTGGCACTTTTTTAAACGAATAAAATTCCCTTTGTGAGTTTTCATGACGGACTAATATTGGCATGACTCCTGATGATAACTTAACAGATTAGAATATGGCTATCCGGACAATGGAATTCGTCGATACTGGTATTTTCTTGACAATACAAGTTCATTATTTGAATAAAAAGGCTTTTGTGGAATCACCCCATCTACCCGAACGCTTCTAGTGATAAAAAACGAAATTAGAGGTGAAACCTTTTTCATTCCGACATTTGAATTATTAAAATGTGACTCACGCTGATTTAGATGTAACCCGTTTGAGTATTATTTTCTATCTGAAAATGAGCGTTTGGCAATTCTGTATTTGATGTTCATTAACGAAGTGTCACGCTATAAAGTGCCATAAGCCGGTAGAAATAAATCACAGAATTTCATAACAATTCATTTATCTAATTTATCATCAACTGCCATCACTAATAAATTGTAATAAAAATAGTCACTTTAGCGATGTTAATCAATGGCTCTTGTGCAATGTTCTAGTCAATTCTGTTCGTTTAAGTCAGACGATATTTATTCAAAAGTGGCATTAAAAGTACAATTTCTCTCAACATTTTTTTTATCGCGGACCCAAATCAGATACCTACTAGTTACTCGAAGTGTTTGTTACGAATCGGTAGCCTAGCACTTATAAAACGTATTTTACAAATTCGAAATATATTTTTGACCACAAATGAGCCCAAAAAAATAAATCCCTAACCATGTACTCTTTAAAATAGTCATTGTCTCCCATGTTGCTGCAATATGATTCTGTAGGGCTGCCTCGGAACGTGTTGAGAAATACTGATATACAATCATTCGTTTGTGCACTTACTTGTTACGGTGTGTGTACAAAATTCTACAGGGTAGAACCACCATCGTAATGGCTTTGGAATTATTATTACAAGACAATATAATGGACTCATAGTTCTGGTCAGATAAAGGACAGAGATCTTTGTGAAGTAGCCCTAGCGTGTGTGTGTGTATCATAATTATTTAGTGATATATATGAATTGCGCTTGCTTTGTGTCGCTAGTGATCCGTGAAAATACTCTCAATGGAATACGTGCTATTACACGCCATGTTCACCAAGTGAACGAATAACTAATTGGCTAAGATAACCTTGCTAATTGAAATATATATGAATACGAAGGTTCAGCAAATTCAATTCAAGCAGGCCACAGGATTTAGTTCAGATGTGGGTGCTTTTCTCGTTCCACCATTCTAAAAAAATACGGAGTTCTGAGGTAACAAAACATAAAACAATAAAAATTATAATACACCCGAATTGAGAATGTCCTCCTTTTTTAAAGTCATTTAATAAATATGATCTAAATTAGATCATCAACAGCCAAACCCAATATATATCTCTGTAACTCGCAGACCACGCGGAAGATCCCATGGGGCCATCAAACCAATTCTCTTCCTCTTGTTCAATAGCAAAAAAAAAGCAAAAGTGCTAGAAAAAAAAAAGTGGGTAGTCAAAATTCAAACAGCCAAATTTTATCTCTTAATTTTAAAATTTAATTAAAAATAGTAATAGTTTAAGAATATAGATATTAATGGTACATATTGGTAGCTAATCATCACAACCTGCCAGTCAAGTGTTTTCTATTTCTAAACTTAACTTCTTTTCTCACATTCTCACTATGGATGCAATCACGCGCTCAATCACAGATATGAGCAATCTGTTCAGTGTAAGAATGGCACAATTCGAAAAGGAGTTGCAAAAGACTCCGTGCACCACACCAATCACCACCACAGGTTTGGCAGCCGAGTTCCTGTCATTCCGAACTTTTATTGTTCAGGCGCTTGGTTCTCTCCAGCAGCAAGCTGCCATGTTAGCGCAGAGCCTCGACAACATGGAGATGCGTGGGCGGCGTAAGATACTGCTGTTGCACGGAGTGTCGGAGCGGCAAGACGAAGAGACTGCACAGGTGGTGGCTTAAGTTGTCACGCAGCGTCTGAAGCTCGACTTGGATGTATCTGGTATCAAAAGGTGTCACAGGATGGGGCGCAGCACATCTAACAAACCCCGACCGATCCTCTTCAAACTCCACGATGTTGCCCTCCGGGATAAGGTCTGGTTTAGCAAGACCAAGCTGAAGGGGTCTGGAATCACAATATCGGAGTTCCTGACGAAAACCAGGCACAATGTCTTCATGGCGGCACGAAACAGATTTGGCGTGACTCAATGCTGGACCTCAGAAGGCACTGTGATCGTCCTTGACGCCAAGGGATCTCGACATCGAGTGACCTCCACTGCCGACCTTAATAGATTCGCGCAGCAGTCGGAACAGGTCTCTGGACAGCCCGGGCCGGGCATCGCTCAACCAGTCGCAGTCGAAAAAATCGCCACAGCAAAAGCCAAGCGTACTGTGGCCAGAAAGTGAAGTTCTCTGTTGTTTTTTCCCTTTTGATAGTCCAGGTATTTTTTGTTTACTATGTATGTTTTTCTGTGGGTAGGTATAATTAACTTTATTTGTCATCACCTAACATCTATTCCTATTTAATTTATTGTTTTTTTGTGTACCGTTTCTTTATTTGGTTTTCAATATCATTAATGTCAGATGACTTAATGTCACTGTCACAATCTGACAGCTTAAATTTGCGTGGATGCGTTCGTCTCAAAATTATTTTAATTTCGCTCCGTTACACGACCTTATTTTTTATTTTTATTTTTTATAAACTTGTGCGTACGTATGTACGTTGTTTTATACCTGGACTACAAAATCACATTGAATTTTAATGTTTTATTTTCTTGTACTCTTATGTTAAACACAACTGGCAGGTGGACAGAAAATTGTTAACCGCATAGTTTATTATTGTTTTGTTAAGTATTTATTTATATTTTTATTTTTATGCTCAGCTCTGGTTATAGCAGTGATTCTGATACGTGTTATTCGTTGGATAGTGATGACCTAAGCTTTGAGAGTGTTCCTTGTCTAGCCGACACTCTTGTTTCACTTTTTTCCGATGTCTCCAGGAACTTTAATGTAGTCCACATAAATGCCCAGAGTATTCCGGCCCACTTCCCCGATATGCTGGCAAGCTTTGACTGTAAGAATATTCATGCGATTCTTGTTTCTGAATCTTGGTTGAAGCCTTGTCTTCCATCTTCCTCCTACTCTCTTCCAGGTTTTAAGCTTATCAGGAATGATCGCGCGGTCGGTGGTGGTGGCGGTGTGGCCATTTATCTTCGTAATTACATTCCCTTTTCTATTGTTAACATGTCCAAACAACCGGCCCCGCCGAACTCCGGTGAACATCTTTTCCTGGAAGTTGAACTGCATCATTCTAAGATTCTCCTTGGGGTGTATTACTGTCCTTCTCTTCGGATTAATTTCTTCTCTTCTTTCGAACGTATTTTTCAAGATTTAATTTCCTCTTACAGTCATAGCATTATAATGGGCGACTTTAATACATGTCTCCTTAAAAAAGATTTCCGCTCTTCTTCTCTTCGTCATGTTATTGAATCAGCCAATCTTTCTATTCTTGATCTTGGTGCCACTCACCGTTTTCCTAACTCTGTTCTGTTCTTCTTGATCTTATTGTTGTCTCTTCCTTCGATCACGTCGCTAAACATGGTCAGTGTTCAGCAGACGCCTTTTCCTATCATGACCTAATTTACACTTCCTACAAAATTCGACCTCCTAAGCATAAGTTTAAAACTCTTCTGCTTCGCAATTTTGATGGCATGGATATTGCTCGCCTTCAGAAGGATGCTAGTAATATTGACTGGACGTCGCTGATTGCATCATCGTCCGTCGACGAACAAGTTGAAATCTTGTCTTCTACCCTCATTCAGCTTTACGACACACATGCACCTATTCGAGCCGTGAGAGTTAAACATCTTCCAGCGCCATGGTTAACTGATGAAATTAAAGTTTTAATAAGCAAAAAAGCAGCTGCGAAATTTAGGTTTAAAATTCGGCCCAACAATGTTACCAAGGAAAAATACATCTCAATTAGAAATTATTGCAGCAAGGTGTGTAGGAACGCACAACGCCAACATATTCATAATTCAGTTCAAAACGGTGATCCAGCTAAGGTCTGGAAATTTCTTAAATCATTAGGTATCGGAAAAAAGTCTCATGACACGATTCCTAAAGACATGGACTTCAACTTACTTAACAATCATTTTTCTACTTCGCCCGTATTGGATGGGGCCACCAAAGCCACTACGCTTAATTATCTTTCAAATCTTCCGATACCTGATTATTCCCCTTTTGTTATAAGTCAATTCACTGCTTGTGATGTTAAAAAGAGTATTGTTTCGATTACATCCAACGCTGTTGGTAGTGACTGTGTCAGCCGTAAGATGATCATCCCCATCCTGGATAACATTCTTCCTGTCATTCTTTACATCCTCAACTTCTCTATTTCCAGTGGTGTCTTCCCACAAGCCTGGAAAGATGCCCAAATTATTCCTTTACCCAAAAAATCACATCCTGCATCATTCTCTGACTATCGTCCCATTTCTATTCTTTCTTTCCTATCTAAAGTCCTTGAAAAGCTTGTTCATCATCAGCTCAACACATTCCTTTCCAAACACAATCTTTTAAATCCTTTCCAATCTGGTTTTCGACGTGGCCACAGCACTACCTCAGCACTTGTGCACATCACGGATGATATCAGGTCAGGCATGGATATGGGGAAGTTAACAGTACTTGCTCTGCTCGACTTTAGCAATGCTTTCAATACTGTTGACTTCGACATTTTGCTTGGCGTCCTATGCTCTTTTAACATATCTCCTCCGGTAATTGACTGGTTTCATAGTTATCTGTTTGGCCGTCGGCAGCGTATTTGCACTGATGAATATTTCTCCTCTTGGTGTCAACTGTCTGCCGGTGTGCCTCAGGGTGGCGTTTTATCTCCTCTTCTCTTCGCACTCTTTATTAATGCTATCACTCAACGACTTTCTTCTTTCTACCACCTATATGCTGACGATCTTCAAATTTATACCCAAGCCCCTCTCGGTGAGTTATCTAAAGCCATTGAGACAATTAATACAGACCTGGCTCGAATAGGTGACTGGAGCAATGAGTTCGGGTTGACGATCAATCCAACGAAGACTCAAGTAACGGTTGTTGGCAGTTCCCGGACTGTCTCTAGGATTGACTGGTCGATACTTCCCCAGGTTTCTTTCAATAATACTATTATTCCTATAAATCATATTGTGAAGAACTTGGGGATTTATATCGACAGCAACTTTCCTGGACCAAACAACTGCAGGAAGTCAGTCGAAAACTGTTTGCGTCTGCGGGTTCCCTGAAACGTCTTCGTAATTTTCTTCCCATCACCACTAAAATTGCGATAGCTCAATCTCTTCTTCTACCTATTCTAGACTATGCTGATGCCAGCTATCTTGATCTCACCCAAGACCAATTGGACAAGCTTGAGCGACTTCAAAATCTCTGTATCAGGTTCATATTTGGCTTGCGCAAGTATGATCACGTTTCCGAATTTCGTACTAAGCTCAAATGGCTTCCTATTCGCCTTCGCCGGAATGCCCATATACTTTCTTTGCTTTATAATGTGCTATTTAATCCTTTTACTCCTTTTTATCTCAAAGTACGCTTTTAGTTCCTCTGTGACACCCATTCTAGGTCCTTGAGATCATCGGAAAATCTAAAATTAAGTATTCGTATGCATTCCACTTCCTTCTTTGACAAATCTTTCACGATTCAAGCGGCTCGGTTGTGGAATGTATTACCTATTGAAGTGAGACGTGCTCAAACACTGCCAACGTTCAAGAAAATGGTGAAGGAGCATTACCTTTCACTATAAGTTTTATTCTTCTCCTTTC
Source organism: Orthosia cruda (assembly GCA_964057195.1). Classification (NCBI taxonomy): domain Eukaryota; kingdom Metazoa; phylum Arthropoda; class Insecta; order Lepidoptera; family Noctuidae; genus Orthosia; species Orthosia cruda. The sequence goes on along the minus strand of OZ059848.1, from coordinate 11,410,391 downwards.
TCTGTTATATATTTGATATGTATTAGTATATTATGTAATATTGTATGTATGTATTGTATGTATGTATTGTATGTTATTAAGTCCAAGTAATATTATTTTTGATATTTTGTACACTGACAGCCCTAAATTCTTCTCCGATCTTTCAGTCCATCCAAAGGTTGTCTGTAAGAGATTGCCTAGTGCGATAAGACCGCCCATTGTACACTTGTATATTTGAACAATTGTCCTGTATGTTTTTTGTGGTGTACAATAAAGTATAAATAAATAAATAAATAGAATTGGTTCATAAATAATGCTCAGAAGTTCAAGTTTGTATCAAGTGTGGCAGTGCAGTGCTTACGTAGAGATGCTTTAGTTTACGTGTTCATGAAAAGGAGATATTGTGTAGCGAGGAGTTTATGTACAGACAGTACTTTCTCAAACCACGATACTGGAGCTTATAACTTGAATATGTTGTAGAATTTGCAGATATCAGCATTTGTCTTGATTCTTGATTTTATAAAAAAGTCACGTTACTTACATTTATTTTTACCAATCTTTACTATGCTCCACGATTTTTGGGTCTAGGAGGTCTTTCACGAAGCTTAAGAAAGGCGCTTTCTTCAAAATTTTAAACATATTTTAATCAATTTAATGGAAATACAAAGCGATTACTTCGAAAACTGGATTTCAATTAAATAAAATGTGTTTGAACGGAATAAGCATAATTAAATTGAAGGAACGGCACCGAGAAGATCATTTTACTTGAGTTTTAATGCTTACTTAGCCACCCATTGAAATGAAGAATGTTAAAACTATAGTATTACTTGTCTGTAGTAGAACGGGATCTAAGTCTAATGGGTCATCAACCACGTTTTTTTGCGGAGGTCTGCCCTAGGCTTATCAACACGGTTAATTACTCTGTAAGTCTTTGGAGTCATGCGTGGTAATTATATGTAAAACATGTCTAAATGGTTTCCCTTACTCTTTTTATTGGCCTTGTTTTTAATGGTTCATGGTTTTACTTTGCTCTGACATGTTTTGCAGAAATATTGTATTTCTATATAAGCGCTTGGTCTTTTGTGTAAAGTATTCCTCCTCTGTATTTCAACTTATATTATTTTTTTGGGAGAAATTATCATTCTTTTTTTAAAAAAAATCCTTCTGTAAGCCATACAACCATCCATTTCACACAGTACTTCACTAGTTTATCGACAATTTTTTTTTATCCCTCGAAATGCTCATGCATACTGCACTGCCACGGGTAGATAGCGCAGTTATGTGGGAATTCAACGCACTAAAACACCACCGTGTCTTCCTGTATTGCTTATGGCGGGAACACGGGCACGCCTTAGCTCTCACCGCGAACCCGCCGCAGTTTTTCTACCCACGAACCACATTTTTTTCACAAAGTGTGTATTTCAGAGAACTTTATTGCTTATCGGCTAACAGCACAGTCATCCATTTCAACCAAAGATGAGGCGGGCGAGGACGACTAATGACCTACTTTAGATTGTAGCTGTAGTATGACACATAAAATGCACATTCACAACTTTTACCTGGAAAGGCATTTTCTGCCTATCCATTTAAACGAGATTACTCTAACCGAGACACTGTACAGGTAGTGAGACACATCCGTCGATTTGTGAGATATATGTGCAATAATCACCTGAGCGCATGAAAAATGTTTTTTTTTATGCGAAATGTGTTACGCATCTGCTGCCATCTGTCAAAGTAGTGCCGTGTTTAGTGTAGAAATTACCTGGGGAATTAATTATTTTACTACATTATAGTTTAACACTATTGGAAGTTGTAACAGGGAAGGGTCGTTTATGTAATAGATCGCTAAAGTTGATAGATATTACGTCTGGTATTCAAGTAAGAATATATACGTAGTAGCAGGAAGTAGCGCAGTAGTAATAGTGGTAGTATAGTTTATTATTTCAGTTAAAACACTATAGTAAGGATTTATAAAAACTGTCATAATTACTAAAATAACAGCAGCAGCTCAATAAATTAATGATATAAGGTTTTGTGAACTATACAAACCATTATTGTGAAAGATTTCAGAAATAGAAATCTGTTTCTGGCCCTTGTCACAATAAATCCGAGTACCTGTTCGGCTATACCTTTGAATGCTTATTATCTTATACCAAGTAGTTACTTGTCTCCTTTAATAATCTCGTGATTTAGTTTACCAGCAGCTAACGATATCTCACTAATGGAAGGGCGCCCGCAATGCTCGTAAATAACTGAATAACACTTTGTAGTTGGGAATGTCTGAATATTTTAGGGCTCGAGAACATCCTTGCGGTCTGTACCGAGCTATTATGTCTGTTTCAAACATAAGGGTCAGCTAGGAATTCGCTTTATAGTGGTCAGCAATTTAAACTTTGATAAATCGTGGATGCGTTACCGTTTTGTGGAAGAGTCGTGCGTTTAAGATTTATCTTTATGGTCGTATATTGTTTACAACAGAAGTTAAGTTAATATTAACCTATGCTTAGCTTTTTTCTACTAAATTTGGTCTACAGCTGTGTCTAACTGAACCTTTCTAAACAAACTAAAAAAAAGAATAAAATATATTGATGTCTATATAACTATGATCTCGATTTCTTCGTCAAAATTGTTTCCTTCACAAAAAGATGTTTACAAAATTTGATGCTCTCTTTCTCTTCTCCTTCGTGTGAGAATGTGGCCACCTCTGGTGTTAATTAAGCCGCCGCGCCTCTGTGATACCCACAGGCCTCTGACTTGGCTATATATTAGTGATTCTTGATTTACATTACCTATATAAGACCAGGTTTCCTAACGATATTTTCCTTCACCGTTGCCAGTGATGTCCAAGATAAACTCAGAAAGTACGTAATATGAATTTGAAAAAGCTTTTCCTTATTAATGTTAATAAGGTCAACTTTATTTACAAAACTGTTGGAAAATATAAAACGCTTTTGTTTTATCTGTAGTTTATTTCGGGTTATTATCGTATGTTTTGGTATTGTTTAGCATAGGGTACTATCAGATATCTTATATATTCTAAATAAATAATGGCAGGAGTAAGTTAAAGTATAGTTTTGTCGAGATCAAAATCAGAAGACATGTTGCTTTACTATTTAAGCTTTAAAAAGACTATCAATGTATAGTACTAACTAACAATTTATTAATAGTGCCACATATAGAATAAACTGTACCTAGTCGTTTAAAGGTTTGCTACTACGTGGTAAATTTTAATTAACTTAATAGTTTCAAACCAACAACAATTTGGGTTTATAATTATCGTACCCATGGTTAGTTAATGGGAAAACTGAACTTGCCTGCGTAACTTCACAGTAAAATTGTTTACTGGTTTGATTCGAATATTAATACAAATTGGGTAACTTCGTGATACATAAAACTCGTATGCATGTAACTGAAAAACAATAGCCAATAGCTAACAAAAACAATAGCTTTTATCACGTAACTTTATGTGATAACTCACACAACGACATCGAGTGTTGACAGCGTATTCTGATAGACAAAACGTCACTGACACAAAGTAAGTAAGCGGCGGCGCGCCGCAGACAGAGATGCCACTACGAAAAAAGCGTCATTTTGCACACACATATTGACATAGCGATTTTACAGGGAATATTGGGCAATATTGGACCAAACTCAGTCGCGGCTGTCATGATTGCTTTGCTATGCGCGTTTGTCACGTTATTCATACATTAAGTACTGTAACGAGGTTGCATTGGCTGGGATACCTTTATTAATTGTTCAGACCGAAGATACTTTTTTTTAATTCGTTCTTTTATTCATTTTTAAGTTATAAACGTCATTAAATTTTTCACGATGACAAGTTAGAAATTCAATATCTAGGTATATAATTTTTTTTTAATTCCATAGAAGAAATTCGAAAGTCTCTGAAACTTGTCATAATAATATGGTTTAAGTTATCCAGCTCACATATATGTTTCATCTGACTGCACAGCATAATTGTCTTCTTTTTTAAGTACATATTTTAGTTCGCTTCTTAAGCAGTCGGGTTTTTGATTATATTATCTTTTTTTCCACATTTATATTTTTGTTGAGCTTGGTGCCTTCCTATTTTTTTTTGTTGAAATATCTTTGCGCCAGACTAGGAATTTCTCCTGTATCGTGGGTGCGTTAACAAACATATAAACTCACATACTCAAACACCCAGAGCCGGATCAACTATCTGTAGGTCATACAAGTATTTGTTTCGTGCAGGAATCGAACCCGCGACATGCAGCGCAGCAGTCACTCGCTGAACCACTGCGCCTTCCGTCCGCCATTTTAATGTTTTAGTGGAATCATTATTACCCTATCGTTACGTCTTGTTACCCTCCAATCTTCGTCGTATGTGGCATCGTTATATTGAATGAATATTTGATGCTCTGTCTACCCTCTAAGGCATGTAAGCATGATATGATATATGTTTATACAAATCGATGTATTTATGTTTGTAAGTTATAGAACCTACTCTTTTTTTAAATTCGGAATCAATATAGTAGCAACCCTAGTGAATCTGTCAAGTTTACGTGTCAATTTTCGAAACGGCGGGAGTGGCCCTTCTGTATACTTTCTATTTTGTATCACTGATCAGAGTAGCTCTGTACAAATGAACACTTGTTTCAACAAAGCGGTTTGTGTTCAGAACACAATTTAAATTTCGATGAGATCATCATCATGATTTCAGTCAAATGCCGTCCACTGCTGGACATAGGCCTCCCCCAAGTGTCCCTACACTTATCGGTCAAATTCAAAGATGCGAGACGTTAGTGTCTGAAAAACATTCCTAGGAATGTTGGTTTATTTGGAAAACATCACGAAGAGATTTAATCTTAATATTCCAAGGTGTATTTAAATAAGTATACGAGGTCTACATTCACATGAATGAAGAATGTGCGTTTTGACCATGTAACCAACGCTAATTTGTAGAACTGCTGTTTTACTAACAGGCATCAGAAAAATAAATGTGGCGTTTCAAACATTAACTTATTATAATGGCCTCGTTTGTATGATATACGAAAACTTTTGGGCATTTTCAGCACTTTACTGCGTTTCTGCTAGACTGGTTAAAAAAGCACATATATTTTTAGGTGATCCTTTCATATTACCTACTGGGTCCAAGCTCTGTGGTTCAGAATATATGAGTGAGCATTAATGGGGTACTTTGTTCTGTAATGGCTGTATTATTTCACCCTATTTATGTGATTGTGCTTATTCTACGTTTACGTAGGTATTATTAGCTTGTACCTTGGATTATACAATACTATTAAACGAGCAAAATTTATATATAAATATTAGTATAGGTCAACCGGAATCTCATGGCATATTTTTTGTTTTTTTAATTGTGATTTTCATATGGCAATGTCAATTGTCACCTGTCAAATCAAAATACGAGATTTGTCAACCGATGCTGAAATTATGTAATATTTTATTTACAATTTGTTGTTTTTGTGACAATTTTGAAAAAGCCACTTCGATCTCAAGCGAGACATATTGTTTTCAAAGTGTATCGTAAAATAAGGGAAGAAGAAAGCGTAAATCAAACTCAATCTTTGATTTTAAAGCGTGTCGTACAGTGGACCGGTAAGTTGGACTGAGTTGTTTTGATACTTTAAGTTTATTTTATATTTTTCTAACTTAATTGTAGCTTCTTTATAGGGTTTCCAGTACTACTATACGGTGAATCGTAGGTGAGGGCACATTGAAAGATGGTTGGAAGGAATTGCCAACAGTAATGAAACTGTTACAAATTCTTTGCCAAGGTATTGATCGTGAGGATACCTGGACTTATAGTTGATATTTGTAAGTTTGTGCTCCATTGGTGTAATTGCTGCAAGGCGTTCCAGTTTGAGGGTAAACAAATAAATAAATAATATTTATTTATTTATTTATTTATTTAAACTTCATGTACAATGGTGATACATAGGCGGACTTAATGCAGCAAGGCATTCTCTACCAGTCAACCTTTGGGTTAAAAAGGACAAACAGGTGGTAGGAGTACAAAATAAAAATGAACAATAATTAAAGTCGGATATTAATAAACTATGTAACTAATAAAATACATAAATAATTTCTAAAACAATAGACTTATAAATATTATAATAAATATCATATTCTAAATGAAACAGAAATTAAACATAATAACTAAGACGAAGACCGAGCTATGTAAGAGAGGAAAAGTAATAGTTCCGGATTCTACGCTTAAATGAAAATTTACTCTTAGCTTTTAAATTGATTTCAACGAATCTTTGAGGTAAGACAAATATTAAGTAATAAACGGTGGCCTGCAGTGGGACGTATATAGACTGATGATGACGAATGACTAAGCTATCGTTTGAGTAACATGATTAACTTTATTATTTTTTACAGACTTATACATAAGGAGATTGGTTTTGAATATGTTAAATGCCAATCAAAAAGAATCATTTTGATGGAGAGAGAAGACATAAAACTACAAAGATACAAGTTTTTGAAATGCCAGTGGAGTTCTTGGAATCGTTTTCTAGTTCTGAATGAGGTGTTAAGTTATTAGTATGATTTAAATAATATTAATAAATTTGTACATAAATGCGTTTGATTTCTTTTTCATGACATATTTTCCTGTGTTAAGAACCCGATGTATAACAACATTCTTCATACACATACCTATAATACTTACAAAGGATCTTTGTGTCTTTCAATTGGCTGCAAGACCCTGCGCGGTAGCTATTTTTGTGTCAATGTTGAAGGTGAAGATAGCATTGTATACCTGTCAGTCGCTTACGTTTGTCGCATCGTCCTATCTCGCTTATTCTATGCAGTATACTCGTTTACAAACTGCTTCTTGCTCAATGGTTGGCAGAGCCAACTTTAGAGACATAAAGATCCGCTGTGACTACTATAATATAGTTACTTCATATTCATTAATACTAAAGACATAAATAAAAATAAACAGTATCAAGATCGTTTAATCCAATTTCCCCAGAATTGCACACAACAATTTACTAAGCTAGAACTAATAATTTTTAGCTTTCCATTTATTTTACTACATATATCGCTTAGATATGAAATAATGTTTTATTCACAATAATCTACTTGATTTCGTTTATCTGTGCCCACTGCAGAATCCTATTTACATTATCTCCGATCGCTTTCATTAAACAAAGTTTTACGCATAATGGCTACTAAAAATATGAGGCCATCAGTTCTTTACACGATTAGATGAAACTAAGCATTAATAAAGGGATGTCACCGGCAAGCAAGATTAGTATATCAAAGGCCGCATAGCCTGGGTCTCGGGACAAAGCGAAAGAGTGCGCGAAAACGGTGACGCAACACTGTGACGTCAAGTACAGCTGTGAATTAAGAGAAGTCGCTCACTACGATTGCGGATACAGAACGCCACAAGATTGAATTCTCCTTGTGGCATTCTGTATCCGCAATCGTAATGAGCAAAGACAATAGACCTCAGTTAATGTCTTGAATCTAAATTCAAGACATTCACTGAGATCTATTATAAAGAGTCTTTATGCCATTGTGACTTGGTTGTATTTATCTGTTTCTTAGCGGAATTTACGTAGTATCACATGATATATTTTACAATTTTATCATGTGTATTTTGACCTCAGTTATTGTTTTAATAGCCCTATACTACGTAAATACCGGTACTATACAATTATATTTTACTGCATAGGTTAGGTTTTGTGAATAAGTTTTCTGCTCTAAACGTTATTTCAATAACATAATAAATATTGCAATACTTATTAAAAGATTTTCTAGTTCCTTTAGCAATTAAACAAAGTTTACTTTTACAAGTAATTCCAAAATCGAGAGCTCTTTAGTATTCATCTCGAATATCTTTTAAATTGTTTCTATGCATAACACTTTTCTTATCAGTCTGACTGAATTAGTCTTTTAAATTTATTTAAGTATATTTCAACTAAGCGACATCGTTATTTTTCCTACACCTAATTATTTAGATTTTGGCAGAAGAAAACGTATCGTGAAAGTTGACTTGATTTGACTTTCAGTTTCTAATCTAAATAAACTATATTGACACTATAAATCATTATTAATATCATTACATACGTCCATCTTAATTTTACTGATACCACACTCGCTCATGTATTACATTCATATACCTACTCAAATCACCCCCATACACTTAAACACTACACAACAATCCTGCAAAACTATCACTTTACATTACACTCCACAAATCAATTCAACTTTAATATATATTTAACTGTATCAAAATTGTTTTAAATAATCTGGATTATGTTGCTATCAAACATGATTATTTTAAAGGGGTGTGAGCCTGGAGATCTGTCATACAGGTTCCGAACCTTGGTTAGACTACTGCTCTCACAAAGGTTATATGTAGGGCAAAATTTTTATTGTAAATTGTATAAAAATTGACGCAATTGTCAAATATGATTTAAATGATGTAATGATGAGGGTTATCAGGATGGAGTTCAACAATGATTCAACTCACATTATTCCGGAACTAATTATGTTAATACAGAAGTCATTAAATGTCAGTGGTAAGTACTGTTCCTTTAAAAGTTTATCAACGAGAACTTTATCAACTGCGACCCGGAGCTGTTTCTGTTACATTGATTTTATGTTTGAGTTTCTACTGAGTGTGATTAATGACTGCACGACAACACACAGATCTTACAGCTAAAATATTCATTGCGAAATTATTTTGCACGAAGTTTTTGGTAAATTTTGTACTGAAAACATGGGAACTGAGAGATTTGATGTTATTTTTTTAATTCAACTTGATATTCTTAACGAGCTTACAGCCTAGTAGAGTTATTGAGCTAAACTAGTAAAATTAACTTAAGCTTAGATAATTTTTTGCTTCTAGAAACAACAAAATATTACCACACTCCTGAACAATTTTATGTTTTTATGATTTATTGTGTCTCGTTTCTTTCTCGTTTATTCTTTTTCCTCAATTTTCCGGCACTCTGCTGACTGAACTGCACGTCCGTTTCTAATAAAGTCACTGAACTAATCAGATTGTCGCGTGTCGGAGCGAAGCTTAATCAGAGAGGCAGTGAAGATTATTCGGAAAGCGACGCAAACATTACGTAGTATTTAGGTCGTTCATTAGGTATATCAACGTGATGGAGAGACGCTATGAATTCATCGCCTGGCAGAGTTCTAATATATATAATACGGCTCCTTAGTTTTTTGGAGACTGCAGTTTCCCCTCATGTGTAATTTTCCACGAAATGTGCAGTATATAAATAACAGCGTTCACTGGGAGCCTGGGTACAACCATCGATGCCTGTTAATTTCATATGTGTAAATCAACTGAGGCGCAAAATTGAACTACGGACAGTAGCATATTACTCCCAGAAACAATAAACTATCTGTGATGGAGTGCTCGCGCTTGCAAGTTTAAAAACAGCTGTAACAAAAGCTCTGTCCATAATCTGTGCATGTAATAGTTTACTCCACCATAACGCACAGTTCTCACAAATGGCTCTCTTTTTCTAAACAAAGCCACTCCCTGTCACAAAAAACGCGCTGTCAGACACTATGTAAATACTTTAAACACGATGAAAATGTAATTAAATGCGGTTCTTTAGATTGTAATACATATAAAGTGCTAGGTATTTTATTCTTTGTGTGCTTTGAATAAAATTTTAAAGTAACTTTTAAGTAGTTTTAAACTATTTCGAGAGGGAGGCCTTACAACGCTGCGTCTTCCGGTACGCAGTCGCCATTCTAGAACTTTTTGACCCCAACGGCCATATTTTCTGCGAGCAATGTGCCCTGCCCACTTCCACTTAAGTTTGGCAATTCTTCGGACTATATCGGTAACCTTGGTTCTCTTGCGGAAGTCTTCATTTTTGATTAGATCACGCCAGGAAACTCCGAGCATAGCCCTCTCCATTGCTCTTTAGGTGACTTTAAGCTTTCTGAGGAGGCCCATTGTGAGCGACCACGTCTCTGTCCCTTAAGTTATCACTGGCAACTCACACTGGTCATAGACTTTCGTTTTGAGATACTGTGCTAAGTTGGACGAGAAGATACCTAAATATAGAAAGATAAATATTTGTATGACCTACAGACAGTTAGATGAGGTCATTGAGCACTGTACTGAGGTCCTCCATGATCTCAGCCATGACCACTATATCGTCGGCAAATCGAAGGTGAGTGATGTACTCGCCAATGACGTTGATGCCTAGCCCCCCCAGTCCGGAAACTTGAAGACATCCTCCACTGCAGCAGAGAACAGTTTCGGAGATACGACGTCTCCCTGTCTTTCACCTCGCCGCAGAAGGATAGGTTCCGAAGTCTGATCCTGAAGTCAGACTGACATGGTGGCGTTTTCGTACAAACACTTCTGCATCTCGATGTAACGGTATTCGACTTGGCACCGTTGGAGAGACTGTAGTACATCCCAACTCTCGATCGAATCGAAGGCTTTTTCGTTGTTCACAAACGCTATACTATGAGGTAGGTTATACTCTTCGATTTTCTATAACGTAACGTATAACCTACCGTAGCGTATGTTTGTGGTCTACGGTGCTAAAGCCTTTTCGGTAAATCGGCTTGTTCGGGAGGCTGGAAAACGTCAATTCTGCGCGCGAGACGATTCGTGATGACTCTTGAAAACAACTTGTAAACATGGCTAAGAAGTGAGATGGACCTATAATTCTTCAGCCGGGCATTGTCGCCATTCTTGAAGAAGAGTACCACCACACACCTGCACCACGCCTGTTGCGTTTTCCCTTCGAGTATAACGGAATCAAACAGCTTCTGTAGAGCTTTAAGTACCGGTTTTCCACACACCTTCAGGAGTTTGGCCGTAATTCCGTCTTCACCCGGCGCCTTGTTGTTTTTAAGTTGTTTCAGAGCCATTCTAATCTCGTAGAGGCTGACATCCGCGATGTCTTCGGTGTATTGTCAGGTTTAATCTAGCTCTTGGCTCGTTAGCTAGATTCGCTACGGGTTTGTTGTTTGACGTGTACAACTGCCCATAAAACCCCTCGATCTCCCTCAGAAGCTCCGGTTTGGCGGAAACGATCCTCCCGTCGTTGGTCTTCAATTTCGTGAGTTGGCTCTGCCCAATAGCCAGATCTCTTGTAAACTCCTAAGAGCCCCTGTTCCACTCAATCGCGTCTTTAATACACCCAGTATTAAAGTGGCGGAGATCGCTTTTCAAGGACTTCGAGATCTGTCTATTGAGCCGCCGATAGTTCCACGAATCGTCTGAAGACTGCAGGATCATTTCACGCCTCTCCTTCATGAGCTTGAGAGATGGATCGGATAGTTTCTTGTTCTTATTGGCACGTAGGGTCTTGAAAAACTTAGACCCGACCGTATGGACAGTTTCCACGAACCCGTCGTTGTAGTCGTCCACGGAGACATAGGCACTTGCACCGATTTTGGAGTTTGAGCTGAAAGCTTTCGGGGTTTTGAATCTGAATCTGTATTGGACGGAGTGTAGACTTCATCAATCGAGATCTTTTCATCTTTCTATTTAAATTCAATGTGCCTCTTACTATGCGGTGATCACTTCCTGTTTTTACCGCATTGATCACAGAGACATCATTGAACATTTGCTTCTTCGTAGATATGATGAAGTCTATCGCATTTTTCGTTGCACCATCGGGGCTTTGCCAGGTCCACTTCCTGTGCTCACGCTCTTTGAAGAAGGAGTTCATCATATAAGCCCTCTTTCTCCATAAAACTGGCCAGTAGGTGACCCCGGTGGTTCCGTCGTCCAAACCGAATTGCCTCACTAGCAGCTCATTATCGTCTCATTTACCCAGTTTCACATTGAAGTCCCCCATGACCTGTAGAGAGTCGTTAGTTTTATTGGGGTAGCCGGGTCCACTCCGGGGATTCTTCGCACCCCTTGCCGCGAAATCGCCTCGACCGCTACCGTAGTCGACGGGAGACGGACTGCCGGGCATTAGGGGCCATTTCATGGTTGCACTATTCATCGGATTGGGGGGGTTTGCCATAATCGCCACGCTTGGCAGACGGGTTGGCGATCACAGTATGTTATGAAGTGCACAGAGAACGCTGTTGCCCATTCTCTGGTGTGTCCCTTAGTCGTCTCTTAATACACTCAGGGGCAGATATTGCGGTTCGTTACATGAACATAATTCGCAAACTTGTATAGTTCTTTTTGGTAAGAAGTTCAATGGTTCTATTAAGAAATAACACATAAGTCCCAACAAACTTACATCCGTGGATAAACTTTAAAGTATTTGCTAAATCGGTTTAGTACGAGTACAGCTAAAAACCGTGATACATTACTGCTGGTTTCTGTGGAAAACACAATCTGTCTAAACAAGTGAAGTAAAACAAAGATTTATAAAAGTAGGAATTAAAACCTATGTTTCATTTTTGATTTTGTATTAATATTTCTGTCGACTCAAAGTTTTCTATTCCATTTAGGTAAACGGGTACTTCCCGGCAAAATTTCTAAATCCCGCAGCCGACAGACTCAAAAGACTCAGCAGAGACTTTTGTAAGATCTGAATAATAAATATTACTTAATAAAACATACATTGAATACATATCATCCAATTTGTCTGATAGTATAAGTTTTGTACGCGCGCTATTCACAGTATTTATGTGAAATTTGTCAAACCTGTCACTTGTTATTTATGGTATCATTCATTTTATATAGTCTATTATAATTTTAACCATAATTAGGGGATATAAGGTCAAAATTGATATGTGGGCCTTCACCTGATTTATTATGACCAAGGATCGTTTGTAGCTAACTATTTAACCAAATAAAATAAGTAAGTAAAGTGAATAATATTAATAATCAAACCAAAGCATAAGAACACACACAGTGAATATTGTGTAAATCTATCCACCTAACACAAACTATCGTCACAGATAATAATTATAATATAAGCATACAGATGCCTCATCTCATAGACAGAAACAGTTCCGCCGTAACTTGCGTTTTTCGACGGACTAACTGACTATTTTACGTAGTACATCGAACACGGTCGGTATTACTTATTAAATTATTCGTTCAAATGATCTTTGAAATGAGAATTAAGAGCCCAATATACCATAAACATGTGCTGAGGAGAGTTGATTCAACAATAACATAAAACAAATATGATCAATTCTAGAAAATCTTTATTTTACACTAAATTTAATAAGGAATCGATGCATATCGCGCCATCTAGTGAAATTTATTTGGACTAAATTTTCATTCTTAGCTTTGGGACCCCGAGTTTTCGTTTAGCATGGTACCAGAATTAAACTACCTATCGAAGTAAAATCACAAAATGTCTTTTTAACATGATTTTCATTGTTGTAGTTGACAGCACAAAAGCACGTGCGTTTACGTTATTATAGTATTTGAGTTTGAGTTTTATCATAAAGCTCTTCGAGAAAGTTAAAATTTACTTTGACGTTGCTATTGTAATAACATAATGACTTTTTAATGTTATTGTATCATACTCTTATAAAAAGAAATTCATTTCTCTAGGTGTTTTGTAAAAGTTTTAAACAGAAGTGAATTTCTTACTTTTTCAACGTCTTAAAGAAATACTACGATAAAGAAGCTTTTTTTTTCAGTGATGTTATGATAATTACTTTCATGCTAACACCAAAAGGCATAATCTATTAAAAAGATTAAATTCTTCATGAATTAATAAGATATGATAATTATCGAAATTTTGTTAGACAAATTGTAATGATTTAGCAAAACAATAATTAATGTTTTAGCTCGAAATAACAGTTGCAGTGTCTTGTGTGCCAACAATGAGTATTAAATAATTAAATAACTATCACTAACGTTAATGTGCAAATATTAAAAGCTGTATTCATAACTCAAATTAATATGGTTGCTCGTTGGAGGCGCTCACAGCAGATCATAGATTAATCTCATGCAATGTTCGTCGTAATTGGTAATTACAGCATGAATTTTGGAAGCTCTCGGGCTTCAAGGGATTTTGTTTATAATTAGGTAAATCCTTGTTATTCCGCGTATGATGATTTTTTTATATTAGTAGATAAACAACATAAAATCACGTGATTGTACGCACTAACTACCTTGAAACCACTTTGGTATCATTATAAGCGTCAGATTCAGTTTAATGAACATCACAGAAGCTTTGCCTGATTACATCGATGAAACCGTTTCCAGCAGATGTTGTAAGGCTCTACAGGCATTAATATGCAGTAGTAATCACGATTTATTAATAACTTAATTAAAATCTTAATGCCGTTCTTTAGCAGCTTAGCAAATACATATTATTGTATATAAAAGCAAACGGTTTCATATGATATAGAGCGGCGTCAATAAAAACGCGCAAACATTTCAGCAAACATCCATGTTGTAAAATGAAGGTTAATATTACCACTAGCTCGTCCGCCAATCTCGTTACCAACAGAATACACAAACGAACTTCTTTTTACAGAAAAATAGCAAGTTCCCAAGATACGTAGAAGTCGATATAAGAGTATTAAGTATTGATGCGTGAATTGAAGCTCGGAGCACCAATCGACGATTTGTGAACGAAACTGCCAGTAATAAATATTTACGAGGTTTCTTAATAGGATCTGAATATTCAGCAGGTTGCCCTGTCATCTTGTGAATCTGATCTTCATCTGTACGTATATATTATAATGTTTTTTAAACGACGTGTGCGTCTTCTTGAGTTTGGGGTCTTTTCTCAAACATGACATTACTAAGTTATTATGATCCGGGTCAATGCCTCTACCCATACAGCCATATAAAAAAAACATTTTTTTTAAAAGCGGGTTCATACATTTACTACACAACGTAGTTTTTTCTTTTGTATGATATAAAAAACCACATCGCAGTAACCTTTCTGCCGGATGCTCATTGTGGTACGTCCCGTCGTGTGACGTCATCCGCCATATTCACTAACTCGAGCTATATTTTTCCTTGTGATAATGTTAAATAAGCGGATTCTTTTCCATTCAGAGCCTTGAAAAAGTCAACGATATTTTACCAGGAATAGCAAAAAGAACGTTTTCTATAGAGTTTATAAAAATGTATTCCGAGTAGTTTTCGCATGTACGGGTTTACAGAAACAAAGGTGACCATTGTGGACTAGAGAAATCACGCGGACGTGATCCACTCAATGTTTTATTGAAACTGTCGACAACTTCAGAGAGCAGAGCAAATGGTAGCTTAAAGTCCACAATATTAGGGTAAAACCAGGATAGTTGCCACGATTGTTATTAGTCTAGTTTCAGGCATGAATCACATGTTATTTTATTAATCAATCGAAATATTCACCAACTACCACTAAGTTGACCGTATCTCATGTCTCTGTGCTATTGCTTGGGAATACAATGCGGGATAGATGTCTTGTTTCTCGGAGGGGCATCTACCCTAAACCTAATTTACGTGGATTTGGAAAATAGCCCCTATGTGGGATAGATGTCCCAAAACATTAAGGTCCGCAAGAAACGCTAATACTCTGCAAATATTAAAGAAAGTGTGTTTTACATTTTATAATTTGTAGATAAAAAAGAAACTTTTTTAACAAAAAATACAATCAACTTCAAAATAAAAACACTACAAAGTGAAAAATAACTTCAATTTTGGAAGTCAGTGTTCTTGTTTTGGTTTCTTCGTTTTTTGACACCGACTTCCGAAATTGAAGTTATTTTTCACTTTGTAGTGTTTTTATTTTGAAGTCGGTTGTATTTTTTGATAAAAAGTTTTATATTTTTCACTTTCTAGTTGTGGTACATAATGGACCAATTCTCCAAAGTGAAGCGAGAATAGATTAACCCAGAAACATGCAACTTAAAAAAAAACGGTGGAATTAGAGTATAACAGGGTGAACTGTTCACACCTGCGTACCCCTTTAGAGCGTGCTAGTGTGATGTTATGTCATGAAATGATGTAAACAATAAACAGACATCCGATAGCAGCTATCCCGAGTGATTTGCCGTCATTTATTGAAGAGTTCTGATGTATATCTCCAACGTTCTTCATCAGATCTTGATGAAATTTAAATGGGACCACATGACAAGCACCAGCTTTAAAAAAGATTCATCGAAATCGGTCCACTCAGTAAAAAGTTTTGAGGTAAAACACATTTAAAAAAAAGCACCGAAAAAGCAACCTCCTTCTTTTTGCGAAGTCAGTTAAAAACCAAAGTACCGGCCAGTTTTAAGAATATATTTTTTTTTGTTTTTTGTACTAAATGATATAGATTGATATCAAAAAGCGTAGCATATATCCGGCTTTTACCCTACAAAATTTTAAAGTTTGTTTGCAGGTATGGAGAAATTAGACAGTAGATACCTCATTGAGGAAATCGATAATCGTACCGACGCTAAAACTTTCAAATGAGTATTGTAATTTCATTTTAAAGCCCATGTTAAATACATTCTAGATTCTAGAATGTATTTCTAAATTCTATTCTAGAAACTAGAACAAACTAAAATCCCCATGTCATATTTGTAAAGGTATTGCTGTGTCTGTATACATCTAGTACAAAATCCTCCAGAAATGGCCTTACATTTCCATGTGTTTCAATGATCACTTTATATCTCAGGGGATGTGAACACGATGAAAGGAGATCGGGTTATCTGTAGGTACGGCACGAAGAACAGAACGAGTTTTATTCAAACAATGCTAATGTATTCTACTATATTTTTACTGTAAATAGTTTTGATTGTATTGAAAGACAAGGCAGATGTATTTTCGTTTATTTATAGAACTTGATGACACCTAAACTTCAGAAAACTAACGGTTATACCTGTACTACAGGTACGAGTATGTACGAGTAGGTAAGTATAGAGTATTGTTCAGTAGGTACCTTCTTAAATCCACATAGATTTCTCTACGCGGGAAAAGCACAGATTAATAATAATATAAATAAGTCAAGAGAGACTTATAAAAATTTTATCTCCAAATTTTCCAATATAAACTAATATAATAATACAATAGAAAATACAATAGAACAATGTACAAACACACCAATAAAATTAAAAATCAAGAAAATAAAAGAAAATTACAATAGTGACGATAACAAACAAAACTACAACATGAAAAATCATTTGACAAGCAAAGATGAATAAAACATGCTCACAAGAAGCCAGGCCAGAGCACTACCCACACGCCCAACATCTTCGGGTTCGTCGCTCAGCTCCGCCTCGCAGCCGCCGGAACCACCTATAATCGTGAGTGAAGCGATCCCGGACATTGCAGTTGCGTCGAGTTCGAGCGACGAATATTTCTCTCCGCCGACGACACCACCACCTGCGCGTCGACAGGGAGGACGCCGGCCACCGGACAGCCTGGGACCTCGAGGCTCATCGGCCTCTGACAGGGTCCCCGCTCCCGGTGGAAGTGTGCAGCGCATGCGATGGAAGCAATCGATCAACGAAAACGTCATGTGCGCATACTTTGGGGCTACAGAGGGGGGAATTAACCTGACTGCGTACCGTGGTCGGATGCTCTCTCTATTTCAGGTGCTTGAGCCAGCTGTCTACGTTTCGGCCCAACGTCTGTCGGATCAGGTGCGGGTCATCCAACGTAACCGTATGTTGGATGATGCCGTACTTGATAGACTGCGCAATGAATCACGGAATAGCCGTGTCTCGTCTGCCTTGCCACTGGCCGCGGTGCAACTGCAACCCAGTGTTTCACCGCGACCTGATAATGATAGTGAGGATGACGACAACGGGGCTATATCTGTGAGTACTTAATGCAATGCACGTTTAAGAAGCGCTTTGGAATGTGCATTCAGCGAGTATCGCTTCACACCGCCTGAGCTTAGACCTCGACTACCTCGTTTGCCCATGCTTAAGAAAAATAGGGCGCTGGTGTGTGCTCTAGATTCGCAGCTATCAAATGTTTTTGATAGCAGCGAAGACCTTACCGATACCCACTCAATACTGTACTGTGCGGCTGCTGCAGCATGTCGTGTAGCTAACGTCAAATTTCCAAAAAGTGACAGAGCTACACGACCAGCTGTACCAGCTTGGCAGTCCAGGATTGAGCATCGTATCGGTGAGGCTAGAGCACTCGTCGGCAAACTTATCTGCTTCAGGGAGGGTAATACTCGCCCTAGAGTGATGCGCTTTGTGAGGCGGGCGTTCTCGGGGACTGATATCAGTTCCCGAGATTATCTGTCCCGCGTCACAGAGCGTATCGACTTCCTGAAGCAGAAGATCTATGCATGGGCAAGCCGTATTCGTCGGTACAAGCGGCGAGTGGAGCGATACACTCAGAATTGCACATTTCAAAGCAACGAATGGTGGGTTTATAGGGCTTGGGAGCGACCCGACCAAAGTGTGACTGATATGCGCCTACCAGATAATGACGCCATGTGTTCTTTCTGGCGCGATATCTGGTCGGTGCCTGTCAGTCACACCAAGGGTGACTGGACTCGGGCGGTCGAGCAAGCGTGCGATCCGATACCACAAATGGGGGCAATTACTATCAGCCCCCAAGATGTAGATCGTGCAGTCCGTCCGTTGCCCAACTGGAAATCTCCAGGGCCAGACGGACTGCAAAACTTTTGGATTAAGTGGTTTCAAAGGTCGCACGCTCGTTTGGCATCTCAGTTCCAGTCTGCCTTAGAGTCAGGGTCACTGCTCCAGTTCCTAACGACAGGAATAACCCACCTGCTCTATAAATCGGGTAGTACTGCGGATCCTAAAAATTATAGACCGATAACGTGTTTACCGACGGTTCTACGGAAGTTCTAACATCCATTCTGAGAGCTAAAATTAATCAACATATAGATAATAACGCCATCATGTCTGCGTCTCAGAATGGATGTAGGAACGTGTCCAGCGGTACTAAGGAGCTGCTCCTTATACACATTGCCATTAGCCAACAGGTTCGCCGTACCCGCAAGGATCTGGCGACATGTTGGATAGATTACAAGAAGGCCTATGACTCAGTGCCACATACATGGCTCATGGGGGTGCTGGAGTTGTATAAAATTGATACAACTCTGCGCGCCTTCCTGACGTCATGTATGGGGCAATGGAGGACGGTTCTTCACTATCCAGGATGTCGACAGATTCAGGAAAACAGTGAACCTATAAGGATCGAGCGCGGAATATTTCAGGGCGACAGTCTGAGTCCTCTGTGGTTTTGTTTAGCCCTGAACCCTCTCAGTACACTGCTGGAGGGTTCAGGTCTGGGCTATCGTTTGAGGAGAGGTGGTCAGGTCATATCACACCTCCTTTACATGGATGATCTGAAGCTCTTTGCCCCCAACAACTTGCAACTGATGAAGCTACTGAAGGTAACAGAAGCCTTCAGTGACGCCATCAGGATGGAATTTGGTGTGGACAAATGTGCAGTCATGCATGTAAAGCGAGGGGAGATTATGGAATCCGTGGGAATACAACTCACGGATTCCATACACCTTAGATCCCTTTCCTCAACCGAAACTTACAAGTATTTGGGTATGTCGGAAGCACTAGGCATCAATGTAACTGACGTGAAACAGTCGAAGGAACGCTTCTTTGGCCGCCTGAGAAAAGTATTAAATAGTCTTTTATCAGGCGGGAACAAGGTGCCCGCCTTCAACGGCTGGGTCATGCCGATCTTGATGTACTCTTTCGGCATACTCAAATGAACTCAGACAGAACTTGACGCCCTGGATAGGAGGGTCCGGACGCTGCTTACCGCAAATCGTATGCATCACCCACGTTCATCGGTTATGAGACTGTATATCCCTCGGAAGTGCGGGGGTCGTGGCTTTTTAAATGCTAAGACCCTACACAACCGCGAGGTATGCAGTCTTAGGGAATACTTCCAGGCCGCTGACGTGGATATGCATCGAGATGTGGTAGCGGTGGACAAGGGCCTCACCCCGCTCTCCTTGGCTAACGAGAACTGGCGCAAACCTATAGTATTAGATACTAATGACCGCAGGGAGGTACGGCAGAGCAAGGAGCTTCACGGACGCTTCTTCCGGGTCCTACATGGGCCCGATGTAGATCTTTTAGCGTCCGTGGCCTGGCTGCGATTTGGTGACCTTTTCGGGGAAACCCAAGGTTTTGTCTTTGCGATTATGGACGAAGTTATGATGACGAACAACTACCGGAAATACATTGTGAAGGACGGCACGGTTGATATCTGTCGGGCATGTCACCGGCCGGGTGAATCAATCCGTCACATTATCTCCGGTTGTTCTAGTCTGGCTAACGGAGACTATTTGCATAGACACAACCTTGTAGCCAGGATAATCCATCAGCAACTTGCTCTTAAATACAATCTTGTGGAGTCGGAAGTGCCTTACTATAAGTATGTGCCCGACCCAGTTCTCGAAAATGGCAATGTCACGTTGTATTGGGATCGGTCTATCATCACTGACAGCACTATTGTTGCCAATAAGCCTGACATAGTGGTGATAGACCGACTTGAGCGTCGCGCAATGATTGTTGATATATAGCGGTCCCACATGACGAGAACCTCGTGAAGGCTGAGAGAGATAAAAAAAGCAAGTATCTTGATCTGGCTCGCGAGGTTGTCGACATGTGGGACGTGAATACAGCGATCATTGTGCCGATAGTCGTTACGGCCAATGGCATAATAGCCAAGAGCCTCAACCAACACCTTAGGAGGCTTTCGTTGGGCAGCTGGATCAAGGGCTTGATCCAGAAAGCGGTACTCCTGGACACGGCGCGTATCGTTAGGAGGTTCCTCTCTCAGGAGCCCTGACCAGGTAGACCCTGTTCCCGATACCGGTGGGCTACTATTTTTGTATTTTTAAATGTTTTTTTATTTTATTTTTTTATAGAATAATATTTAAAAATGTAAAAATATGTATATAAAATTTATAAATAATAATCTACTTGACAGACGGTTGACAAAAAATTTCTCTACACAATTTATTCCAAAATATTAACTAACTGAATATTCTGAATAACCACAAGACAAAATGAAACGAAGAAAAAAAAAAAACATAAATAACAGAAATATGATCCAAGAAATGCAATTTTTATAACAAGGAATGAGAAAATCGAAAATGTCATGTTGACAAGAACCGCAGCAGCTCGAGCACGCCCACCACCTCCGGCCTCGTCGCCCAGCTCCGCCTCGCCGCCGCCGGAATCCAGCCCCACCGTGAGTGCTGTGACACCGGCCGTGGCAGTTGCGTCGAGCTCGAGCGACGAGTACATCTCGCCGCCGACGACACCACCACCTGCGCGTCGACGGGGAGGACGCCGGCCGCCGGAATGCTTAGGACTTCGAGGCCTACCGGTCTCTGATAGGATCTCAGCACCCGGCGGAAGTGTGCTGCGCATGAGATGGACACCATCCATCAATGAAAATGTCATGCGCGCATACTTTGGGGCTACAGAGGCAGGAAACAACCTGACCGCGTACCGTGTCCGGATGCTCTCTTTGTTTCAGGTGCTTGAGCCAGCCGTCAACGTTTCGGCCCAACGACTTTCGGATCAGGTGCGGGTCATCCAGCGTAACCGTATGTTGGATGATACTGTACCTGATCGCCTCCAAACGGAAATGGGTAACCGTGTCACTGCCCCATCGTCGCAGGCTGTAGTGCTACCACAATCCAACCACGCTGACGAGGAGAGTAGTGACAGGGTTACAAACTTAAGTACCCAGTGCAATGAGAAATTGAGGAGTGCTTTGGAGTGTGCTATTCGGGAGTATCGCAACATGCCACCCGAACTTAGGCCACGATTACCTCGTTTGCCCATGCATAACAAGAATAGGGCGCTGGTAGCTGTTCTGGATTCGCAGTTGTCAAACTATTTTGATGACTGCGAAGACCTCACTGATACACATTCGATCATGTACTGCGCGACTGTAGCGGCATGTCGTGTAGCTCATGTCAAATTTGCAGATGACAGAGCTACACGACCGAAACCAGCCGTACCGGCTTGGCAGTGCAGGATCGAACGTCGTATTGGTGGGGCCAGAGCACTTATCGGCAAACTAATTTGTTTCAGGGAGGGTAATAGCCACCCAAGAATGATGCGCTTTGTGAGACGGGCGTTTTCGGGGACTGATGTCAGCCCCCGAGACTATATATCCCATGTCACAGAGCGCATCGACTTCCTGAAGCAAAAAGTGTATGCATGGGCAAACCGTATTCGTAGGTACAGGCGGAGAGTGGAGCGATACACCCAGAATCGCACATTCCAAAGTAATGAAAGGTGGGTTTATCGGGCTTGGGAGCGACCCGACCAAGGTGTGACTGATACGCACCTGCCGGATGATGACGCTATGTGTTCATTCTGGCGCAGCATCTTGTCGGTGCCTGTCAGTCACACCGAAGGTGAATGGACTCGGGAGGTTAAACGAGCGTGTGATCCAATACAAGAAATGGGGGCTATCACGATCAGCCCCCAAGATGTAGCCCGTGCAATCCGTCCGTTGCCGAACTGGAAATCTCCAGGACCGGACGGACTGCACAACTTTTGGATCAAGTGGCTACAAAGGTCGCACGCTCATTTGGTATCTCAGTACCAGGCAGCCTTAGAGTCTGGTTCGCTACCCAAGTTCCTTACAACAGGAATAACCCACCTGCTCCACAAGTCTGGTAGCACCGTGGAACCCAATAATTATAGACCAATTACATGTTTACCAACGGTCTATAAGGTTCTTACATACATTTTGAAAGTTAAAATTAATAAACACATCGACGATAACGCCATCATGTCGGTCCTTCAGAATGGATGTAGGAACGGGTCCCGCGGTACTAAGGACCTACTCCTTATTGATATGGCCATTAGCCAACAGGTTCGGCGTTCCCGAAAGGATCTGTCGACATGTTGGATAGATTATAAGAAGGCCTATGACTCGATGCCTCATACATGGCTCATGAGGGTGCTAGAATTGTATAAAATAGATACAACTCCACGCACCTTCCTGATGTCGTGTATGAGGCAATGGAGCACAATCCTTCGCTATCCAGGATGTCGAAATATCCAGAGGAATAGCGAACCTGTAAGGATCGAGCGAGGTATATTCCAGGGCGATAGTTTGAGTCCACTTTGGTTTTGCCTAGCCTTGAATCCTCTAAGCATGATGCTGGAGAATTCAGAGCTAGGCTATCGGATGAAGAGAGGTGGTCAGGTTATATCTCACCTCCTTTACATGGATGACTTGAAGCTCTTTGCCCCCAGCAACCTTCAGCTGATGGAGCTACTAAAGGTAACCGAAACTTTTAGTAGCGCCATCAGGATGGAGTTTGGTGTGGACAAATGTGCGGTCATGCATGTAAAGCGAGGGGAGATTGTGGAATCCGTAGGAATTCAACTTGCGGATTCCATAAACCTGAGATCCCTCTCTCCAAACGAAACCTATAAATATTTGGGTATGTCGGAAGCGTATGGTATCAGTACTACTGACATGAAGCAATCGTTGAAGGAACGCTTCTTTGGCCGCCTGAAGAAGATATTCAATAGCCTTCTTTCGGGCGGAAACAAGGTGCGCGCCTTCAACGGTTGGGTCATGCCGGTACTGATGTACTCGTTCGGCATACTCAAATGGACTCAAACGGAACTTGACGCCCTGGATAGGCGGGTCCGTACACTGCTGACTGCATATCGAATGCATCACCCACGATCGTCAGTCATGAGATTGTATATCCCGCGGAAGTGTGGAGGCCGAGGCTTTTTAAATGCCAAAAACCTCCACAACCGCGAGATATGCAATCTCAGAGAATATTTTCTAAACACCGACGTGGGTATTCATCGAAATGTAGTAGCAGTGGACAAGGGACTCACCCCGCTCTCCTTGGCGAATGAGAACTGGCACAAGCCTGTAGTGCTTGACACTAACAACCGCAAGGAGGTATGGCAGAGGACGCTTTTTCCGGGTCCTACATGGGTCCGATGTAGACCAATCAGCGTCCGTGGCCTGGCTGCGATTTGGTGACCTCTTTGGGGAAACCGAAGGTTTCGTCTGTACAATTATGGACGAAGTTATCATGACGAATAACTACCGGAGATTTATTGTGAAGGATGGCACGGTTGACATCTGTCGGGCATGTCACCGTCCGGGTGAATCGATACGCCACATTCTCTCTGGTTGTTCTCGTCTAGCTAACGAAGAGTACTTGCATAGGTACAACCTTGTAGCCAGGATTATCCATCAGCAACTTGCTCTGAAATACACTCTTGTGGCGTCGGAGGTGCCGTACTACAGGTATGCGCCCGACCCAGTTCTCGAGAATGGCAATATCACATTGTACTGGGATCGGTCCATCATCACTGACAGGACTATTATCGCTAATAAGCCTGATATAGTGGTGATGGACCAAATGACCAAATAACTGTCCCGCATGACGGGAACCTCGTGAAAGCCGAGAAAGATAAGCAAATCAAGTATCTTGACTTGGCTCGCGAGGTTGTCGACATGTGGGATGTGGACACAGCAATCATTGTACCGATAATCGTGTCAGCCCATGGCTTAATAGCCACGAGCCTCGACCAACACCTTAGGAGGCTCTCGTTAGGCGGCTGGGTCAAGGGCCTGATCCAGAAAGCAGTACTGCTGGACACGGCTCGTATTGTTAGGAGATGCCTCTCTCTGGAGCCCTGAACGCCGGTAGTTTGGACCCTGTTCCCGATACCGGTGGGCCTCTATTTTTTATATTTTTCAATGTTTTTCTTTTTGTGTTTTTGGTAAAAATATTTAAAAATGTAAACAATAAGAAAACAGTTAAATAAAAGAATATAAATAAAATTATATGAAGTACCATTTTAAACGCTGTTGGTGTTAAAAAGCGCAAAGTGTTTAACTACAACCACATCTTTTATCATAAATTTAACCACGGATTTCTCAAATAACTAGTTGATTCAATTTGCTCATCATCTCGATTTATGTTGAAGATGCAATTCGAGGGGAATCGTATATTTTTATTGGTTGAGGAGAAATGGTTTCCGCAATCAATTTTGTTTGCCTGTGGAGAGGACTATATTGTGCTTACAGATCTTATAAAATTCTGACCCCATCAGACACCCTTATTTTGCTCCTGCTTTAGCTATCCCATCCTATCAACCTCTTCACAAACTTGGCACCCTCGCCACAAAGCACCTACGTTGAGTGTTTGTGAACAAACCGTTTTCCTTCGTGAACGGACCATTGATTTGTAAACGTTCGTCAGTCCCTCGAGACTGACCTTCTAGCAGTCGTTTGTAGTGAGAGACGAGTAGGAAACTAAGCTATCGCAATCAAACTGCAGAACAACACGGATTTAATACAAAGCAAATGCTTTGTTGTGTAAATAAGTCCGTATCACACACACCTTTTGACGATATGTTTTTTTATTTCGATCATAAATTTCACAATCCACATTGATATTTCAATATTTTCAGGAAACGGCGCGCTTCAATTGAACAAATAACATTCAGGAAATCGTTAAGCTTCGAAGCTCCAATCGCATTTTAGAAGAGTTTTGCTGTAAAGTGTAGTTTTTTTTTTTATTATAGATTCATGTGGTACTTCATTTAGTGAATATGATTTTTTCGTGTAACTTTTACTAATGCTTTAAAAATATAATTAACAACTTGATATTTTTCGCTACTTTTGTCTACTCGTCCAAAACGACATGGATGTTTATAAATATTTTTACACAGAAGAATGGATGGTTAGAATTTCTTCTTAACTGAAATAGCTTAAGTAAATCAAAAATATTTTGCTAACAAAACTGTCTTAAAGGAGGTCCAATATTGATATTCTGGCTTTAGTGGGCGCAGGTACAGTACGGCCTTAGCATTTGGGAATATATACGCATTAAGTGCTCGGAACAAATAAGAACAAGATGGAGATGAAGGTATTTCTTTATCAAGGCATTATTTAAATAATTAGATTATTACTTTAAAAACTGTAATTGTGATTGTTGAAGCACATTGTGATTTCTGAATAGTGCCTACGATTTCTCCATCCAATAATTTTTAATTTTCGAAACAAAGTTTGAATTTCCTTTTTTTCTGTATCTGAGCTAATTTCTGTTTCCAACTACATCTGAGGATAATGGCTCCTTTTTTCTTTATAATAACAACATTTTGCTTACATAAACTCCTGTTGAGTTACTTGTTTTATTGTTCTTGTGTACAATTCTTGGGGAAGATAAAGTAATTTATTGTTAGATATTTCTTCGGGAAATGATAGCACAGCTGTTTTTACTTTTTCTTTGAAAAAGTTAGAGCTATTGTTATTCGCAATTGTTCAGAAGCCAAATGATAAGAAATTACATACATGGATAAGCCGTAGCTGAAGTTAATTTAGTTTAGTGTAGAGATGAACTTGTTACGTATAAGTATCAATAAAACATGAAAGTTTATTTAAGCAAATTAAGTTATTTACAGTAAGTAATGATGCGCTTCTTCATTAAATAACTGCGAGTGTTTTTCTTTCCATGTTTGTTTTAATTATCAGCATAGTATCATCTTAGAAACAAATGATTTGTTTTAGTAATAGTTAAAGAACCGAGATTCGAGAACCCCCCGAGATCGAGAAACCAACAAAAATAAAATTTTGTCGAATTCACTACCTACAAACGTAGCAAGCTAAACATATAAATTACCAAGACGGATACGCTGAAAATTCCTGAACCGCTACATTGAAATAAGAATATCGAATAAAAATATGCATTTTTTTCGTGATACTGAAAACTTACCAACTGATTGTAATAGGTTATTTTTTGCCGACTTATTTTTCCTGTATTGAGACCTTATCCCGTAAAGTCATCATCAGCTTTATAGTTGCCGTAATCCAGTGATAAGCTATGGCTCCCTGATAGTGCAAGTCTTTAGTGGTGTGTGAACATCGAACAAAGTAGTTATACAATCATTAAAATACTCGACCATCTCATTAACCTTAGAAAATTTAGAAGCTCGTTCCTTGCTCAATTGCGACAAATACCGAAAAATACTATAACTAATTTGTATGCTTATGTTTGTTATTGCATCTGTTTGTTTCCCAAATAAAATAAAATAAAATAAAATAAAATAACTTTTATCGGCCTAAATTTGATTAAAAATGGAGTAAATTTGTCCCGCTTTATATTAACTTCACTGATTTTATTGGAGTGACCACATAGAAAGGACCTGAAGGTATGTCCACAGCAGGTCGAGTAGTGTCTCACTAGTATCAGTGAAGTGAGTCGGCATCGTGACTAGCTGAACGAGCCTCATACGGTCAAAGAATTGTAATATTTTTATGGTTTTGGCCTCGTAAATGTTGAGCATGTTCAAATTTAAATCACCGAGCAATATGTGATAATCACAGTTACCCAATGATGCAAGAGTGTTAGTGATGGCATCTAGGAAGTCCAACCACGGTGTCCGATACGCGGTACCAATGGCAATATTATTCCCAATTAGTGAGGTAGTAAGCCACATTTGTTCGACAGAATCGAACCTGGGATCAACCATGCCAGTAAAAATACGCGCGCTCAGGCCACGGCGTAGATAAAAACCAACGCCTTCACCACGGCCCACGCGAACTGCTGTTGATCGCGGTGTGTGACGTAGCCGATAGCCCGGTATGACCGGCGCGCGCCCCTATTTGCCCAGCTTAAGGGGCTGAATACTCAAAATAGGCTTTCTTTTAAACATTTTTTAGCCAAATCTATTGAAGTTGTGGCAGCGGAAAAAAGATATGTTAATCTTGATCATATTTCCGAAAACTTTGTTGTGGCCGAAACACGTTTACGCACAAAAACCTCGATACAATTGAATGGCAAAGTAACCTCTTACCGTGATCTTCAAAAGATTTTTCCGGTAATACTGACGAGCGTACATTTGTACAATTAACAACAATAACGTATCATAAAAGGACGCAAAACTTCATTGTCTTATATATTGAAGTTTCATTCATTATTTTTAAGTAATTCATATTATTATGTTTTGTAAAAAAGTCTATACAAATTCCATCGTGCTTCTCTTTCCATCCAGTGCAATTCGACAGTGACCGCTTCGCGGCGTTGCTAGGTGGACGTATGTCGCTTTTTACCGCAAAAAGCAAAAATAATATTCAATTTATTTCTCGTCAATTCAATCTGTCAAAAAAATATCAGGTATAATGCAGCCAGATCATGTAGCCTGGTGGCTTTAATTGGAACTAACGAAATCACAAGTAATATTGTCAAAGTCTGTATTATTTTTATTTTTTGGCACTACCGCTGTCACTGGCATCTATATTTTTGTTGTATTATAAACGACTCACGTCGTTTAATTTACTTACTAAGTCCATAACTAAAAAGTATTTGAACCTCTTTGAAAATACAACAAATGTTATCTCAATTTGAATTAAACAATATTTAAAATATAGGTGAGGTCGAATACTATTTTGAACCTTCTTCGTTCATGTGAAAACAATAGAAGCAAAAAACACAGAACATGGAATGGTCGTACCAACCACGCTGGCAGTGTCTCGAAATGACAGAACTAATAAAATTCTTCGTATCCATTTGTTTCAATCTTTGTTTCTTTCTAACATACGGCACCTAGAACTGACCAAAAAATTTCAAATTCGTGAGAAATAATAATCTATTTCTCACGAATTTGGCATTTTTCGTCGTTTCAACCAAAAATCGTCCACATGTGGACATAAAGCTCACCAAGAATCACCACATTGAATAACGAGCTACAATAATAGTTTGTTAGTCTATTAATATTGTTAAGCTAATTATTAATTGATCTTATCATTTTGCCAAATCGGCACTGACAATTCTTATTTATTAACAAAAAATCCGCCGATCGCCCTGGAGAGTAAACAAAAAGACTTACACTTGGGGATTGCCAGAGATTAACGCAGCATTCTGGATGTAAAAAGAACAGACCGAATACGGAACACGCTTTGTTCCCAAACGGGCATAATAGACGTGGGTAAAAAGGCTGTTCGGCTCAAATGGGCCAATGCCATTACGGTTCACGTTAGTAGCATGCAAATTGAGCGCTGGGCAAGCCTCCACAATCTTGAAGATGGAACGCACCGTTGAGGCTGGCCCAGAAATAGGTGCCGAGATGATTTGGACGCGTACCGTGAGGGCTGGTTCTAGACGGTGGTGTACTCTTATGAATTTAATTGGGGATGGATGAAGAGGGAGGGGATGGCCAAAGAAAAGATAGATGGACGGTGTGAGGAGTGATATTAAAAAAAAGGGAGTCAATTATAGCGTGGTGCGGGACAGAACGATATGAAAGAAGAAAACGTGTTGCGCCGACCCAAGTAACATGGGACAAGGACAGGTAGGATGATGATGATGTTTTCAGACTTTTACCGGTAAGACTTAGTAAATCTGTTTTACCGATAAATAATAAGTTTCATCATGGTTTTTTTTTAAACTGAAACAACAGTTTGGCTTTCACAGTAACATATACGTGGTTGTGAGGCATACACTGTTTTTAGTATTTATGTTTTCCTTTTTAGGGTTCCCTAGCCAAAAGGCAAAAAACGGAACCCTTATGGATTCGTCATGTCTGTCTGTCTGTCTGTCTGTCCGTCCGTATGTCACAGCCACTTTTTTCCGAAACTATAAGAACTATGCTGTTGAAACTTGGTAAGTAGGTGTATTCTGTGAACCGCATTAAGATTTTCAAACATAGAAAAAAATATAAAAAAACTGAAACTCAATTTCTTTTTTCATCCTACCTGCACGTGTGGGGTATCTATGGATAGGTCTTCAAAAATGATATTGCGGTTTCTAATATATTTTTTTCTAAACTGAATAGTTTTCGTGAGAGACACTTCCAAAGTGGTAAAATGTATAAAACCCTGAAACTTCTAAAATAAGAGAATGATAAAACTAAAAAAAATATATGATGTACATTACCATGTAAACTTCCACAGAAAATTGGTTTGAACGAGATCAAGTAAGTAGTTTTTTTTAAATACGTCATAAATCGTAAACCACAATTTAACAAGTACGGAACCCTTCGTGCGCGAGTCCGACTCACACTTAGCCGGTTTTTTTATGGCATGCGTTGTGCCTGGCGCATATAAACATTTTCTTTCTTTCTATATTATCTTTAAACACCTACACTGTACCAATACTTATAGCAAATAAATGATTGATATATAACAAACAATAGCAACAAATAGTTTCAGCCGTTCTCTAGTGAGACGCTTACAATCACATACAGCATTTTTAGGGTTCCTTCTATCTCCCTAACCGTCTGTCACGAGGCTGTATCTCATGAACCGTGATAGCAAGGCAATCTTTTTTTTACAGATGGTGTATTTCTGTTGCCGCTATAACAACAAATACTAAAAAAAGAACAAAATCAATATTTAAGTAGGCCTCCCATACAACATACGTGTTCTTTTCCGTTTTTTGCGATAGTGGTACGGAACCTTTGTGCGCGAGTGCAACTCGCACTTGGCCGGTTTTTTTTTATATAGATAGATAAAGTTTACATGACCGTGTTTTTTGCGCCCTGTCTATTTGTTTTTTAACTCTAATATACAGAAAAGTGGCACCACGTGACCTCACCACAGAGGGCTGATGTATATCAAAACCCAGTAAGTGCTTTGTAATTATTATATTCCAGGATAGCGGAAAGTCATGTTGTATTAGTAACTAAATGATATATTAAGATTTCAAGAGAATACTAAACAAGGAATATGAACCTACTAATTGTACAAATAATATTAATAGCGTCATACATTCTATTGCATATTTTAAACATGCCTAAAAAAGACAATTCCAAACCTAGTAAGTTTTGGATATTTGCTAATTTAAGGTGTCTTTACAATTTGATGTGACTTTCCTATTGTAAATAATGATAAAATTGATTACTGAAAGCACCAAATCTCAATTCAAATTTAAAGTTTCCAGTTTAATATTGCACAGTCCATTTCAGTATAGTAAAACTCATTAAAATAATATAAATAAAATTATCTAGCTATTAAACCAATATAAAAAAAATGTAACGTACTGTGTTCTTATATGTGGTAGTCGCATAGAAGCAGACATAATTATAATATTTATTCAATTTGCACGGCAAAGACTCGTATGATACTAGCCAGATTACCTATTTTAGTGATCTTTATTGTCGTAGCAATAAGGTTGCATTCCTAGGCAAAATAACAGTGAACGATCTGATGTCAGATGCTAGCCAGTTTAAAATAAGAACTTGCGCGGTTATATTTTTTTAAAAAACCATCGGAAAAGTCCGTTTATGATATGGGCCTCTGTGGTCGGCCTTGTGTATTTAATTTTCAAATACTTTTCGCTCCAATTTAAGTTTTCCCCTAAGCTGTCAATGATAGTGGGCGTGGCTTAGAACCTCAGATGTCGATTGTCAACTGTTCGAATACAGCCCCTTAAGCCTCTCCCCAGACGACGATATATACGACACACAGACTGGTTCAACAAAAAACTAGTAGAATAAAACACCATCGTGATATAATGAGCCACACCAAACAAAGGTTTAATTAATAGTGTCCGTGTATGGTCCAATAAACCGCTAAATGTGTTCTTCAGATGTAATCCTGTGCGTAGCGTCTCTAGGCTTATATCGGACCAAGACCTGGCCGTGTTTCGTCCAAATGAAACGCCACCCGTGAATCTCCGCTACAGCCCTCGTTTGGCAAAACAACTGTTGATTTCTCCTGGTCAGACGCTCGTTGAAAAAGAACCATACAGGTTTTCCAGCGATCCCGAGATTTTCCGTCGCAACGCCACATCGCACGCGGGCGCCCGGCCGCTGGTCCCGTCGGGCGAG
This sequence comes from Orthosia cruda, assembly GCA_964057195.1. Taxonomy (NCBI): domain Eukaryota; kingdom Metazoa; phylum Arthropoda; class Insecta; order Lepidoptera; family Noctuidae; genus Orthosia; species Orthosia cruda. Next base: position 11,378,753 of record OZ059848.1, on the reverse strand, counting down.
ACGCACCATGATAGCGTGCGGTCGAGGCTCCATTGATAGTATGGCCTGTCGCTTTTATGCGTCTGCCGCCAAATCGCTCCGCACTTACGACGTCGCGCTCGTCCAATGTTATTCCCAGCTTTGGCATAAGCCTTCTACCGACTTCTCTACCGACTAGTCTTTATAGACTTTATAGTCTTTATAGACAAGTCGGTAGTCAAGTCGGTAGACAAGTCGGTAGACAAGTCTGTAGACAAGTCGGTAGACTAGTCGGTAGGCATGTCGATATACTAGTCGGCAGAGAAGTCGGTAGACTAGTCGGCAGAGAAGTCGGTAGACTAGTCGTCGGTAGACTAGTCGGTAGTCAAGTCGGTAGACAAGTCGGTAGTCAAGTCGGTAGTCAAGTCGGTAGACAAGTCGGTAGACAAGTCGGTAGACAAGTCGGTAGACAAGTCGGTAGACAAGTCGGTAGACAAGTCGGTAGACAAGTCGGTAGACAAGTCGGTAGACAAGTCGGTAGACAAGTCGGTAGACAAGTCGGCAGAGAAGTCGTTGGACTAGTCGGCAGAGAAGTCGGCAGAGAAGTCGGTAGACTAGTCGGTAGACAAGTCGGTAGACTAGTCGGTAGACAAGTCGGTAGACAAGTCGGTTGACAAGTCGGTAGACAAGTCGGTTGACAAGTCGGTAGACAAGTCGGTAGACAAGTCGGTAGACAAGTCGGTAGACAAGTCGGTAGACAAGTCGGTAGACAAGTCGGTAGACAAGTCGGTAGACAAGTCGGTAGACAAGTCGGTAGACAAGTCGGTAGACAAGTCGGTAGACAAGTCGGTAGACAAGTCGGTAGACAAGTCGGTAGACAAGTCGGTAGACAAGTCGGTAGACAAGTCGGAAGACAAGTCGGAAGACAAGTTGGTAGACAAGTCGGTAGACAAGTCGGTAGACAAGTCGGTAGACTAGACGGTAGGCAAGTCGATAGACTAGTCGGCAGAGAAGTCGGTAGACTAGTCGGTAGTCAAGTCGGTAGACTAGTCGGCAGAGAAGTCGGTAGACTAGTCGGTAGTCAAGTCGGTAGACAAGTCGGTAGACAAGTCGGTAGACATGTCGGTAGACATGTCGGTTGACAAGTCGGTAGACAAGTCGGTAGACTAGTCGGTAGGCAAGTCGATAGACTAGTCGGTAGGCAAGTCGGTAGGCAAGTTGGTAGGCAAGTCGATAGACTAGTCGGCAGAGAAGTCGGTAGACTAGTCGGTAGAAAAGTCTGTAGACTGATCGATAGAACACCACCAGACACAGACCAGTCGACAGACCAGTCGACAGGTCTGTCAGTCGACAGAGTTCATACTACGTTCGTAGTACTAAGGAATAGAACATAGCGGCGCGGTAGTGGTGTGGATAGTTAGTTAGAGCGGCGGTTGGTTTATCATAGCGTGTTTGATACATGTGTGAGCATTATAAGGTTTTCGTTGCCACAATAAATGAGAATTTTACTTCAATTAATTTTACATTTATCAACTACCAGGGTTTTGAGAGAATTGACCAATGACCCGCGCAATTCGGGTTCTTAACGATCTTCACGTCAAGATCGATGTATTTACATGCCATTTGAGTGAATTCGCAAAAAACTGTTGTTTATTTTATGTTATAGTGAAGATTAGAGTAGATATGTTTTTGTTTTGTATTTAAAATATTGTATTTTTATATTTACGAAACATAGTTTATAAGTTATTTTTGTTAGTAGAAGGACTACTATATTTTTACGTTTTCTTAGTTTTATTTTGTAAATAAGTTAATTTTAAGACCGCGCTGTCGCATTAGGTATACCTACCTGTAATGATAGTTGTAAGGGAGATTTGAATAAATAAATAAAAAAATATTTTATAGGAGACATTTTGACGACGTGGTTGGCGCAGTGGCTGTTTAAGCTGCGAGTTGCGGTTTCTATTCCCGCACGCAAACAATATTTGTATATTCCACAGATAGCTGTAGTATTAGTCTGGCATGTGAGTTTATATGTTTATAAATGTACCCATGTACAGGCGAAATTCTTGGTGTGAGGTGTGAGCAACGTTAAAAAAAAGAAAAAGAAAGGTTACATAAATATGCCCAGTGTAGACAGTGTGGGCGGATCAAAGTCCGAGTAAACACATAGTTAGGGTTACTTGAATAGTTTTTGTTTGAGTATTAACACCGTCTAGACCTATTGATATCCTTTGCTTGATGCTATTAACTACTATTTTTATTCTGTACTACTAACTGTACTTTTTATTCTGTGTTTTTAGGTGTAATACTACATTTAAAAATTAAAACTGAAATATACAAACGTATTGACTATCTGTTCCTAATTTAACCCATAGACAGCCGCAAAATCAAAACCTCTCAAGTACATAGTTCAAGCGAATACTTCATTGTGTGTATTGTGATCACAATTTGTGACATGTCCGTATCACGTGACGTTGTTTATCAAACGAGCGTTTGTGAACTCGGTACAAACAACATGCATACCGCACAATGGTGGAGATGAACTTGATAAATGAATTTGATTTGTATTGCTCAAAATTATGCAGGTTTGCATACTATGCTATCCATTATGCGTTTATTTTGTAGGATCAATAAAATCAGCATTTCACTATGGATATAAATTACATCAACAGCATGCTTCGCAGTCCGCATACCAAATTACATCCACAAGAACATTATTTCTCTTGACTGAAACTGGAAACTGATGTTGCAGCAATACGGAATTCCAATCTCTTGCGGTTTGGTTCATTATGTTGAAGAAATAAGATTTTTATGTGATAAGTCTGCAGAAAGCCAGCGAGAGCAGGAAGAAGTTTTACGTAAGCTCATGAAATATGTTTACATACATAGGTACTATTTTTTAGAGAATTTTAGCATTTAAACGTTTGGAGATTAGGCACAGAATTCGACAATAAAAGGAGTCTATTACACGAAGTTCCCTTTACAACAGTTCTTTTATATCGTGATATTATGGAAAATGGGTAAATGGCAGTTTTCCTATATTTTTCAATTACTCGTAATGGTCGGCCGTCTCAAGATTAAACTTGTTCCTGCTGATGACTTTGCTCAAACGTTTTGAAGATTGTTTACAAAACTTTACTGTAAACGGCTATTAGGGGAAAAACTAAAAAACCGAATTAATTTTAGGTGTTGTTTGAAAGTTAAAGCGATTGTTACGCGGAGTTTAGAGCCGTTTAATTTTGGGCGATGTTGTTTCTTTTCGGAAATATTAGTTCATTATTATAACCATTGTATGCCGTTAAAGATAATCAGACTTTCTTTTTTAAAATTTTAAAGATTCAAAAATAAAAGGAAATGGAAGTTTTAAAACAACTTGTGATGGAAGAATTTTTTTGCACCGTCATCGTCATCCAGTAAAAAAATCAAACCGACTTCCGGAACAAACAACTACAAAGCAAAAAATAACTTTCTTTTCCGAAGTCGGTGTCTTTTGTACCCATTTTTTTTCCGTGACATCCTTAGCATTTAGGAGTTCTAGTGGCCATCTGTGGTCTTCTTCATCAGTTCCACTTCACCAAATTATACTTTCTGAGTGCAAGTTATTGCATTGTTGATGAAAATACCAAAATCACTATATGTATGTGTCTGACCTATGGAATGGATGACTATGGGACCAACTAGGAAGTATACCCATCAAAACAAAAGAAGATTTTTTGAAATCGGTCCAGGCGTCTTTGAGTACAAATACACAGTCTTTGAGTACAGTCGGGGAACATAAATAAAAATAAAATAATGTTAAAAGAATTTTTATTCGAATTTTTGACGCGAGTGAACTGATGTATCCTTACGATAAGTCCTTACCTTCATTTAAATTGATTCTTATTTAATACATTTTTAAATATAAAAAAATACTTGATCAAAAAAAACAAAAAGCCCGACGAGCTTAAGAAATGAACTAAAATACGTAAACAAGAAGAAAATCATGCTGTGCATTTGGAGGATACATAATCTGCATGACCATGACCATGTGGATCCTAATAAAATTATCCTAAACAATATGGCAATAACAATATTTTCATGGTTTTCGTTCTAAACACGGGCAGACGTGCTTTATTTTAGTAATAAATCTAATACATAATGTCATTTCTTTAGGGAAAAGCAATAAATATAATTATGGAATCAAGATAGTAGCCTCTCTGAGTTACGATTAGTACGTCAAATAGGACATTGCTTTAGCTAGGTACCCTAAATTGAACCAGGAACTTATTAACGTCAATCAAGTTGAATCTCTCATTAGCTAAACAGCCAATCAAATCCAAATGGTCGCAGCGGCCGACTTACTTCATGCTTATCATTCATGAAAGCACTTTATTTACATTTGAGGTTTAAAAGATATCTAACATTTCTGTGAATAATGATGAATCATCATCATCAGCCTATTAATGTTCCCACTGCTGGGACACAGACCTCCTCTCTGTGAGAGGGGAATAATGATGAATAAATGCATTGAATTAGATTTTGACTCGAGATTTTAGTGTGATATTCACTGTCAACCGAGGTTATGATCACGTGATAAACAAGTCAAAATCCGCCGACACATTTTTGTTTCATGTTACATTATTTATCTAGTAGTAGACACGTTTCGATCGACAATATATTGAACACGTTATTATAACATCATATCTTGCGAAAACACCCCGATTCAAACAGTATAACTTTAGAACGGGTAAACCGATTTTCTTCAAACATAGCATCCCCTCGATAAAGAACCCTCTCGATAAAGTCACCATTCAAACAAAAAAAAACGATATCAAAATCGGTTCGTTCGTTTAGGAGCTATGATGCCACAGACAGATACACAAATACGCAGGTACACGCGTTAAACTTATAACACCCCTTTTTTTTCGTCATGGGTTAAAAACTTATACGGTGGATCACAGATTAAAGGTCTTCAAGAAATATATCAGTATATCTACTACTAATAAGGCAAGCTAAGCAAACATGATGCGTTTACCCAATCTTAAATCCAAAAAACCTCTGTATGTATAATTAATAAACTGTGGCTTCCCTGAACTGTTAATGAATACTAGCTTCAAGAGTATATAGTCAATTTATCTGCTGGTGTCAGATAAATGATAATGATGATAATTCTAACATCGAAAGCTTTGTTAAAGATTAAGTTATCATTTTAAATAGACATCTCACAATTATTTTGATCAACATTATAATTTGTGTTTAAAGTAATTTTTATAAATGTTTCCTATTAAAAACATAGCCATTTGTGGCACTTATCATAAAACAACGTAAAAAGCCACCACTTCGTTACATTTATGAACGTTGCTATGAATAAATCTACTCCCCCCAGGTACGTAAGTTGTTAGTAGGAAGACATAACTCACCGCCAGTACTCCCCGGCTCTTCACCTGTAAAATTCACTTCCTCACCAAGTTACTACTAATATTTTTGTGGTTTATTTTATGGAGATTGTGAAGTAAAACGCACTACTCTCAACTCACTGTTATAATAAATGAGTTTATTTGTAATAAATGCGGTAAATATAAGTTTGTACTGATACAGCTACATATTGTTAAAATGGATGCCAATCCAACACAGTTGGGTACCAAAAGGTAGTTAGATTGATTATAATAAATCGTAGACGCGTGATCAGTTGTATTTGAAAAGTTTATTAAAGGATCAAAATATCTATAAATATTTCAAAGCAAGATAAGATAAGATAAGATAAGATAAGAAGTTTTTATTTGTATAGAATGTAGGTATTACAATAAGGTGTTAACAAAAGTTCAGGAATCCATGTACATTCTGCCTTTCGGCATACAAACATTTATGGGTTGACACCGGTACATACATAAAACATTACAGGTTGCCAGCGCAGAAAAATATTTACTTATATACTATCACAAATCATCACTCAAAAAATCTGATATAGAATAATAACATTTTTGTAACAATAAATCTGTAAGTCGTTTTTTGAATATTCTAAATGGTTGTTCTTTAATAACTTTAGGCAACTTATTGTATATCTTTGGCGCCATACACATGACGCTTTTCTTTAACAGTGTGGTGTTGTAGCTACCTTCGTGCAATAGACTTTGATACTGAGATCTCATACAATTTGTCCTCTTTCGTACCTCACATAACGATGGAAACAGATGCGGGTTGGTTTTTACAAAAATGGCTATTTCTAGAATGTACAGACATGGGAAGGTTAATAATTTATGAAATTTGAAAATAGGAACACAGCTGTCTGTAACCTGTAAGTTAAAAATTGACCTAACGCATCGTTTCTGGGCTTTGAAAATGTTTTCTCTTTCACTACAATTACCCCAGAATATGATGCCAAACCTCAACGTTGAAATAACGAAGCCATGGTAAGCAATAAGGACTGTATTAAAATTAACTTTTTTAGATAGATTGTATAGCATGTATGCGTAAGTACTTAACTTTTTACAAATATATTCAGCTTGAGGTTTCCATGTTAATTGATTATCAATTAATATTCCCAAAAATTTAGCCACCTTGACATTTTGAATCTTATGACCATCATAATTAACGTTTAAGTCTTCGGGATTAATACGTTGGTAAAAATGCATGATTTATTTATTTTATTTATTTATTTATTTATAGTTAATTAAAACGATACAGATACCAATTACATTAATTAACATAGAAATTGTGAAACATAACTTAACAATGTTGACACATAAGATAATTAAATAATTCACACATACAATTAACATGGCACAGTGGAGCGGCAATGTATCAATAATTATATCAAATTATATTAAAATATAATGTAATCAATAATTCATAATTTAAAAAAAAAAACAAAATTAAACAATAATAATACATAAAAACAATACAATTAACATGGAACAGTGGACACCCTCGCATATTTTCTCTCACAGAACACGAGACATGCACGCATTAGTTTATGCCATTCGTCCGCAAACACATCACATTCAGGGTTGGCAGTCAAGACGGCATTGAGCATCTTCAAAGCACGACACACTGGGGATTCAGCTCTGATGAATGATATTAGTTTTTTGTATATTTATTTTTAAATTATTGTAATTAAGCCAATTAACTAAAGATTTAAGAGTGTTGTTGATATCATTTTCATAGTTTTCTTTACTTGTGCATTTAACTAGTGCTGTACTGTCATCAGCAAACAATATAATTGTATGGTCTATTTGGAGTGGGAGGTCGTTGATATAAATTAAAAATAAAGGCGGACCGAGAACGCTTCCTTGCGGGACGCCATGTTTGATGTTTCTAAGAGAAGATCTGAATTTTATTTCTCGTTTTGAATTCAAACAAATATTAGAAATTTCCGTATATTGTACACGATCAGTAAGATAGGATTTAATTAAATTTAATGGATTGCCTCGAATCCCGTAAGCTTGAAGTTTATTTACAAGTGTCTCATGATCTACGTAGTCAAAAGCCTTTGTCATATCCGTGAAAATGGCGCAAACTGGTATTTTATTATCTTCGTTTACCATAATAGTTTTTAATAAATCGAATATAGCCATATTAATGTTTTTTTCTTTACGGAAACCTTTTTGTTCGTCGCAAAGTAAGTTAAATTTTGTCAAAAAATTGTACATTTGTTCGTATATAATTTTTTCTATTACTTTAGAGAACACAGGAATAAGAGCAATGGGTCTATAATTTGACATATTTTCTTTATCATTTTTTTTATAAACAGGTTTCACAATTACTGTTTTGAGACTCTTACGAAATACTCCGGAAAATATGCTTGCATTAATGATGTGACTCAAAGGACCAGAAATCACATCAGAAACGAATTTTATGACTTGTGTAGAAATGCCGTCGTAACCAAAGCTCTTTTTATTTTTCAATGATCTTATTACCCTTGATACGTCTTGCGGTACAACTGGGGACATGAAAAACGAATTTGGATTATGATCTATTTCCTTAACACGATGAGACGCAGATTTTGGTGAATCCGAGACTTGGTCAACGAAAAAATTATTAAATGATTCAGCTATATTTTTAGGGTTAGTTATTATAACATCATGATTATTTATCTTAGAGATAGGTTCATTAATATTATTATTGTTGTTTATTATATGCCAGGCTGTCTTTGATTTATTTTTTGAGTTTAGAAGTAAGTAGTTATTTTGGGCTTTTTGAGTCAGCTTGACGATTTTTTTAAATTTTCTAGAATAATTACGAAACTTTTGTTTATTCTCCTTTGTGGGTTTTTTTCGTTGCTGCCATAGTAGAAAGCGTTGTCTTTTACTGCATACACGAATACCCCGTGATACCCATTTAATTGATTTTCCAAATTTAACAGTTGTATATTTTATGGGGAAGCACAGATTGTATAGTAAAATAAATAAATCAAGGAACATATCATATGCTAGGTTTGGGTCCTCGCTATTATATACTTCTGAAAAAGTCAATGATAGCAGATGGTTTTTAAATTTGAGTAGATGTTCATTCGAAACATCTCGTGTACTTTTACGCCAAGATTGTATCTGAAATAATTTCTTAACCTTGACCTTTAGAATTTGCGCTGTGTGATCGGACAATGCTAAGTCTATTACTTCCCATTTGCATTTTTGTTTGTAATTGTGAGCAAAATTATCTAGACAAGTTGAACTGTTAAGCCTAGTGGGAACATTAATTTCTAATTTGAGGTTGTAGCTCAGGAGAAAGCATTCAAGTTCCAATGTAAATCTGTTTCTCAACATTGTATTTATGTTAAAATCACCACACAATACTATTTTAGAGCCATTTTTAGTACATATAATTTTTAATATACTGTCTAAGTTTTCGTAAAATTTACTTAAGTTACACATTTTAGGAGGTCTATAAATACATAGAACGATGACATTTTGTTTAACCAGTTTTATGGCACAACATTCAATTATACCTTTTACAGAGTGTCTCATTATGTCTGGTAGTTCCATGTATTCAAGCGATTGTTTTATCAATATGCAAGCTCCTCCGCGCTTTATGTTATTTCTAAAGTAACATGCTGCTAATTTATAATTTGGAATGAGTAACAGTTTCTCGTGACCAGACATTATAAAATGCTCTGTTATACATAAAATATCAATGTTTATTTGTTTGGATAAAAGTTCTTGAATGTGAACTGTTAAAATATCTCACTTATTTAAAAGACCAGCAATATTTTGATCAGACACGAAAAAAATCAGAGTTTGTGTTTACAATGGAATCATCATTAAGGTTAAATTCTGATTCACTATACACACACGATTCCTTTTGGTCAATCGTAGTTAGCATTAATATATTACTCATTATATTCCTCATACCACTATTATTAAGTCTTCCAGTATATTTTGAGAACATAGTGCCATCATAGGATAGATTATGATTAGAGTCCAGTAGCGTAGCATAGTTGTATGTATGAATGTCCAAATAAAGTAGATTACTAAACATCTCAATACGTGAATTAAACATTACGGAAGATGTAAAGAATTTAAAAGTTGGTAAACAAATAATTACATTTGTGTGTTGAATTTTTTGTAAAGAAGATCTTATCTCTAAAATTAAATTTAAATAGTTCATGGATTTTTGAAAATCCTCTTCTCCGATCAATATGACACAGAAGTCATTTTTTGAAAAATCCACTAATTTAGTATGTAAATCATTAAGAAGCTGCATGATCCCACTGTTTGGATATAAATAGTGACATATCTGTGAGTTTTTAAATGTTTCTTCAAGTGAAACCTAAATTCAACCTACTGAGTAATAATAATTTTGGCGTAGCAACAATACCAAGCAGCTGCTCATCAAATGACTGCTGTTTTTATGAATAATTCTCACCTTTTGTGCACTTTTTCTAAATTTCATTATACTTCATGACGTATCATATGAAAATAAAGGTTTAGAAAGTGTAATTAAAATTTTATAGCCATCGAAACAATTTTTTTTTTTTCATATTTGCGCTTTAATTTCAGTAAAAGCGAAATTCGTAATCGCTTTTATTGCTTACGACAAAAGCTCCTTCGTTTTTATAAAGGTATTGTTAATAACCTCCCAAACCCCAATACTAAACCGTCACCAGTCTTATATACCTAAGAATCTTTAGAAACTCTTACTTATTATTGCTTTAAGATACCTAAAATATTTTTCAAAACTAATGATACGAACAGCATAAATAAAATAATATCTGAAATATAATATTGTTTCAAGAAACCAATTGTAAGATATTTGTTACAAATTGCTCACAAACAGATTTAGTTCCACTCGTTGAAACATTCTGTAGCAAATGGGTTTTTCAAAACGGTTTCAAAAATAAAAGTATTTCTTCGTTGTGTAATTGCGATGAGCGTAAATTCGCAGTCATCGTCTAAACGTTGCACGTCTCGACCGGACGACGATGGAATGGCAAAATATATTCAGTTTTTAAAAGCTGGTTTTGTTAAATTGTTTTCAATGTTTTTTTAAATTATTTTTGATATAATATTTTATAAGAACTGCAAAAACTTCAATGTAAGACTTAAACAATATCATATTTAGATTTGATTTGTGCTACGATGACGTAGCTCTCGTAGCAGCCGCGTGGGTTTACTACGCCGTAGAAATTGTTCAAAACATAAGTTCATGTTCTCAATTACACTAATTCTAATTTATAACATTAACATAGCACTAAAGTGGCTTGTATGGCTATTAACTCTTCAGTCCAACTTGTCGGCTCGTTACTGTGTTCAAGTGTTCTGCATAATGTAGTAGTGAGTACACTCTTGAGGGTACCCTTGTTATTAAATTACGTTACAACGTTTTAATAGTATGTTGTTTTTGAGACCCGTGGTGGCCCAGTGATAACGGCCGCGACTTACAAGTTGTAGGTCGTGGGTTCGAACCCAGACAGGCACTATATTTTGTGTAAATAATTTCATCACTACTGTTCTCAAAACAGTAAAGAAAACATCGTGAGAAAACTGGCATATCTTAGAACCAAAAATTCGAAAACATGTGACCTCCACCAACCCGCACTAGGCCCGCGTGCTTCATTTCGGCCCATACCCTCTCACAGAGAGGAGGCCTGCACGCACAACAGACTAAATGAACGACTTTTTTATTATTATGGATAAGCTCGCGCTTGACCACTATCTCACCAGATGCTAAGCGATGATATGGTCGACGATGTACTCGTAGCATGCTTGCCTAGATGTAATCTATTCACTCTTGACTTAAAGACCCCGAGGTTGCAACTATCGGGAAACACAGATTCTGGCAGGGAATTCCACTCCTGAGCTGTACGCATAATGAAAGTATTTCCAAAACGTTAAGTGCGTATGGGTGGGATGTCCAGCATGTACCGATGGCGCATTGCCGTAAGTCTTGTAGTCCGGTGATGAAATGGGTTTGCCTTTTATCGTCACCATTTCTTTCAAATGAATTTGGTTTTACTTGATAAACTTATATGTTTGGGATTAACTATCAAATATAAATTTAAATTCATTTGATTAAGGTAATTGGGGCTAGATATTACCAGGCAACCCAGCAGAAATCTACTATCAAGTATGAATCATGAAATTTGAGTATAATAAAAAAACCCTTATTTCTCAAATTTCTGCAGTAGGATATTAAGCTATTAGTGAATCAAGGAGCTTTGGCCGCTCTTATAATCACGTACCTTGCCTGATAATGTGTAGAAGACTACAGAAAAAGACAGAACCCCGTCACAAACACTCAATTTACCATATTTAAGTAGCTCAAGTTAAAAACATGTAGTTAAAAAGCTATTTCGTGGTGAGTGTCGCCTCTTTGATCTACCCCGCCTCGAGCAATTCAGAGTCGCTCACACTCGCTTGACTGACACACAGCGTACAAGTGAGGCACATGGGATTATATAGTTTCAGTTAAAAAAGTAGAAGTAACTGAAAGGACCGAGCAGTTTTATTACATAAATATACTGTGTATAACTACATAAATTTACATTTAAACTAATAACCCTTACTAAAATGCACCGAAAATATATAAAATAATACAACTACGTTAACACATTATTAAACATACAGGATAAACTACAGTTATCAATAGCGTATTAATTATTTTTAATATTAAACAATATTTTCTCTACCTTTTTTTTTGCGTGGTGGAATGCTCATGCATACTGCGCTACTACGGCGAGATAGCACAGTTATTAGGGGCCTACGGTGTCCTCCTGTGCCACGTATGGCGAGAACAAAGGCACGCGTTAGCACTCACCGTGAATCCGCCACGGCTGTCCATCGATGGAATCTCCTCTGGGGAGTAATCCCAATCACCGGCACACATGAACACAAAAAAAAACACATGGGCACCAGACCAGCTATGGCACCCTTGGTCCCCTTGTGACGGATCAAGATCAATGGCTCCGCCACCTACCATTTTTCGGCCTCAGGGTATAGGGAGAGCGGCTAGTGCCATACCGACACTCCTCTTACCCTGCGGCCCCACCGCGTCCGGCATCAGACGGTGGTGACCATATCTAGGCCGCGGAAGGTAGGGAGAGCGGCGCACCGCAATACCGGCACTCCTCTCCTACCGCGGCTTCCAACCCTCAGCCGCGATATCGTATGGTCGTATGGGTATGGGAGGCCCCGTACGACATCGCGGCCCGCCTCCGTTGCGATGTCGCCCAAGCGGCATCGCAAACTTCTTGTTGGCCGCTACGTCGTCTCCTTAATCAGCAAACGCCCTGATGAGCGGCCCCTCCTCTGGTCTCTCTTTGCTTCACCGTGGTTTACCAAGCCACGGCTACTGAGCCTCCCCACCTCGACAAAGCGGGGACCCACTGAGGGGGATATTTTTCTACCTGAGTACCCTCAGAGTATTTTGATATTCTTTGCCAGAAATTTGGTTATTCAGTTTCTCAACTGTTTCTGCAAAGTGTTTACATGGGATCTTCTAATTATAAGTTGTCTAGTCTTAGCCAGAGCAATTTGAATCAGAAATATTCTTCGTCACCCCTTCAGCATTTGCCAGGTTATGTGGGTAACCTGCTAACTGCAACCTAATGCTGATGCTGAATCCTTGCACACTATCCTCACAGCTAAATAAACTTTCAAAATAACCCTTCTAGCGTTCCAAGACCTTTCGTTTGTTAGAATCATGAAGGAACTCCACACAAAAGTACTGACATCAAACAGGATAGCAAGCTTGGAATGTCAAGATGGCTGTTGGTTATTTACTGTATGTGGTGTGTAAGAGAAGGGTTTTATGAAAAAAAATGACAGAAAGACAAGACTAGGTATTTATTTCAATTAGGCTTTTCAATTAATTAAAGGCTCAAGAAGAAGGCTCAGAGAGCTACCATCCGGTCGCTAAACTAGTTCTCTTAGAGAAGAAGGGCAAGAAACTTCACGGAAGCTCTTCTATAGTATTTATAGATATCTTTTACAATCACATAAAAATCGTTTATCACAATAAAGATCTAATTTTGTGATTACCATAATATAATGAATCTTGTAACGTTTCACAATGTTACAGAATCAAAACGACAAGGATAAGGCAGAAAACATGACTAACCCTTAAATATTAAACGAATTTAATAACAGGGGCACCCCTGTTATAAAGCTTTATGCTGTAAAGCTTCACAAAATTCTAATATTCAGCCTCATCTCGTTACGCAGAATACTAATTCTAACTTAATTATGAAAAATGTTAAACAGTATGATGAGGTCAGAGCCTCCCCCGTATGGAAGCAAAAAAGAAAGATATAATGAAAGCTGCGGGATTATTGTTCTATAGGCACATTATTTATTTAATTGGTGTTTTTTTTTGGCTAAATTGGAGCTTGCTGTTCGGATCTAGGTATCTTGTGTGCCATCATTCTAGGAGTATACAGCTTCTTGTTTTATTTGTAGCCCTGGGGGGTAACCACAAGCTCTTAGAGTAAGGTTATTTTGAGTGTGTGTAAGGGACAGATGTATATGATTTGTATACATCTGTCTCTTACTCGATCTCAAAATAACCTTACGCTAAGAGCTTGTGGTCACCCCCCAGTTCTTTACACTCTCTTTCATCGCTATGTTCTAAAATACCCAAAGCATAAAGGCTTCAGAATATATTATCTTCATCAGTGTGCATGAACTATAAATTATTGTCTGCAAGCGATGCATTAAAACCGAACGGAATTTTAGTTTGTGTAATAAATTCGGAACATAATCTTCAAATACCTAGGTGTCTCCAAACATGTTTTACCATCAGTAATATCCTCATCAACAAGTTGACCTCTCTTTATTCTATCACAAAATTAAAAATAAAACTGTCAAAGAGAATCAAATTAAAGACAAGTTTTTTCTTGCTTTTGCTCTAGGTTAGGTGTTATGGTGTTTCATCGTATTATCATTACTCTTTCTCTGTTTGAAAAACCCCACTATCTCATAATTGCTCAGAAAGCATATAAACACCCAGGCTTAACGAACGATCGTGAATCATTAGCGGCTTACATCGTGAGAAAACAATTATAAAGTTACTTGAGCAAAATTTTTTGTACAAAAGGGTGTCTTGAGTGGTGCGGACCGCACTATGGTATAGTGGCTACATATATATTCTGTCAGGACACGATATAATACAAGCAGAAACAAAACATTGAAGCTAAACAACGAGATGGTCCACAATGTGTACTGTATGAAGATTATGTTCGGGATCAGTGTTTGTGTAATTTTGTGCTGGGTCAGTTAATATACTTTTCATCTCTTTTTATATCCTAATTTTGTGCTCTCGTATGCGACGAGTAACAAACGTGGGTTAGCTCGAGATGGCTCTAGAAAAGAATAAGTAACTGAAAAGATTTGACCAGCAATGGGAAAATGAAGATGAACACAAAAAAAAAACAGTAAAAGCAAAATACTATAAACAATCAGTCACATACACATTCTTACTATAGGGAAATACTGCTAAGTATAGCAAAAAAAAATCATTTTTAAAACTGCCGCGAAGCAGCACTCGGGTGTTTACAAGTGCTTTGCGAATGCTGTATTAACCTTTTGATTGAAAAATGAACGAATGGATTTGTATGTTGTCAACACACTTGATCATAAAGTGTCTCTAATTTCACCGCAATTAGGCACATAATGACACCTGTTATCAAACTGTGACTTTTTCATTACTATTATTCACAAGTGAGATAAAGAGTTTATTTTTTAATTTATTGGTTGAGTTGCATTATTCTTAAAAAAGCTATTGCATAGCATTTATTCTAGATCCAGTCCTGGAAAATGCGTCAAAAAAATTAAAAACGTTAAAAACTCGAAAACGTAGCGAGCCAAACCCGCATTTATTTACGATTAATAAAACTCTAAAAAACAAAACAAAAATACCCTTATTCACATTGAAATAAGTTCGCTTTTCTTTGACAAGCAAAAGTCACCCTTATTCTCATTAGCATAAGGTCCACATTGATCACCATTGTCACAGAAACAGCTCAGAGAGACCGATAAAAGGCAAAAAAATTACGAGCAACAAAAATTTTAAAACCCTCATATCTCAGAAACGGTTGGAGTTAGCGCATTTCTGACAAAAAATTTGTCCCCCTGCCCGCCGCTTCTTCATCCAGGAGAACAAGATAGGATTTACCCCCCCCCCCCCCCTTAACCGTTTACCTCCCCCCGCAAAAAAAATTTTCATTCTAAAAATACCAACACGGAAATCGAAAACACGTGCAACAAACCTCCCCCGACGCCCCCCTACCCCTCACCACTCAGATTCCACAGAATTCAAAAACCTTATTAATTTCTGGATTCGGTCCCCGCGCTCAAGGCCCGCGATAGAAGCTATGCGATAGCTTAAAAGTTTCGATACAAAAAAGATCGTGCTCAATAGTACAAATACAACACATTTCATGCAACTTCGTATTTAAATAGATAATTTTAACTTGTACGTGTTTAATAAATAAAACTTTCACTTAAATATAACTTTTGTTTTTGTCTATAATAAAGAAAACTTGAAATTCCCCATTTTGTACGTGGCTCAAACGCTATCCGCGAAAAGCCAAAAAAAAAGATATCTCATTATTTTTAGTCTATGGCCGATCGCCATTGTTAGATGCGCGCGCATAGTAAAACTGATTAAGTTTGCCCGCCATTGCGAAAAAAATTCACAACTCGGTTTCACTGTTGGAAATGATTTTTTAGTATTATTTTTTCACAAGTGTGTTGAAAAACGTCGTATGATACACGTGTGTATTGATGATTACCGTCCTCGGCACTCTTAAGACCCTCACCTAACGGCTCGGGTCTCAATGGCGCCTCAGCGGTAATTACCAACATTACACACTTATACCATAGTGTACTATTTCATCATCATCTTCCCGCCCTTATCCATGTTCCTTGGGGTTGGCGCAACACGATTTCTTCTTCCATATCGTCCATCGTTTCTTTGTGCTTCCTCTCCCTCTCCATCCATTATTTACAGTTTCAGTTTTAGTGTAGGAAAAGGACAGAGAATTAAAATAAGATTTACTGTCCATCGAAATTTTATTTCTAATACTTTGGGTTAAAAAACAATCTCGATTTAAGTTTTCGTAGCCATAAGTCAACCAATTATTTGTAAAAGTTTTGCCCCCAATTTCATGCTCTGCAATTCCATGGCTTGATCGTAAACTTAAATATCATTGGAAAATATCTAATGCATTTTGCAGTTGATTTGGTTCTTGCTTCGATTCTCAATATAAGGCGATGTGTTTGGCGTGACACACATAATATAACTTTGCATACCATCACTAACTTCTTTTCTCGTTCACGAGCGTTAAGTAACGAGGGCGGTAACATAATTTCTTAAAGCCCGTAGTGTGTTTACATTATAAAGCGTTTTTTAAACTGATATGGTTAAAGAGGAGCTCGTGGCTAAATAATAACAGCCGCACTGGTCGATCATTAAGGTTAAGCATCGCTCGACAAGGTCGGTCCGTGAATGGGTGACCATTTGAACATACCGAGTTTCGTCCGTGTCTCGGAAAGCACGTTAAGCCGTTGGTCCCGGCTGTCATTTGAAGATCTTTGACAGTCGTTACGAGTAGTCAGAAGCTTGAGATCTGACACCAGTCTTGCCAAGAGGGTACCGTGTTACCCAGTTACTGGGTTGTGGAGGTCAGATAGGCAGTCGCTCCATGTAAAATACTGGTACTCAGCTGAATCCGGTTAGACTGGATGCGGACCCCAATATACACACATCAACACGGTCAAGGGATATTTCATACTCAATTAAATAACTCGAAAAGTACTGGCCGCATTGGAATCTTTTATACACCGATTTGTTTGTAATTTATCTCAGACTAATTCCAAATTAAATTTTTTGAAGATTCTTTTGTTTCGGTGGCATAAAAATGTCTTGATGTGTAGGAGAGGGAATTTTCATTTGTACGAAATTTAGAAAACAATACGAATTACGTTTAGTTACAGTTTTTTTTCATTTTTTAACGAAGGATAAAGTTAAAATTGAGGTATTGTAGCCATGCAACGCCAACATTTGACGAGGGTGGAGATGTTACGAGCTGTGGGAATGCTGGAAGCTGGGTCTGTTCAGCGTAATGTTGCTGAGGCCATAGGGACCCACCAAAATGTAATTTCAAGATTGAGGACACGCTATCGTTCCACAGGTGAAGTAGCGGAGAGGCACCGGGGGCCAAGTCGCATCACTACCCCCAGACAAGACCGATCTTTGCAAATTACTGCGCGAGCTCAACCAAATGCAACGGCGACTCAATTGGTCCAAAGGCTGCGAGTGGAACACCAAGTGCTTGTGAGTGACCAAACTGTAAGAAGGCGACTGCATGAAAGCAATCTACGCTCTCGTAGACCACTCCGGGTCCCACTTTTACGGAGAGGCAATCATGGACGACGATTAGAATGGGTTCGGAACCACGTGGACTGGGGCCGTGAGCAATGGTCCAATGTGCTGTTCACGGATGAATCCAGGTTCGGCGTCCATCCAGATTCACGAAGGACGCGTGTTTGGCGAGTTCCTGGACGATGGAGCCGTCTTCAGAACCCTCAGGAAGTTCACCCATACCAAGGAGGAACAATTATGATTTGGGCAGGAATTCGTCTTGGAGGACGGACGGATCTCGTTTGGGTGCGGGGCAATATGACGGCAGAACGATACGTCCAACAGGTGCTGGGGCCCGTAATCTTGCCCCACAGAACACAAATAGGGCAAGATTTCCTGCTCATGCACGACAATGCCCGGGCACACACGGCGAGAACGGTAGCAGCTTGGTTACATACACACAATGTTAGGGCCTTAGACTGGCCTGCTCAATCGCCAGATCTAAATCCCATTGAGCATGCGTGGGATATGCTGCAAAGAAGAGCTCTGAAGGAAGTTCCTGAAAATCTGGCTACAGAAGATCAACTTTTTGCGCACCTCAGAAGGACATGGGACAATATTCCGCAGCAAGACATTGACAACCTTGTTCTGAGCATGCCGAATCGTTGCCGATGTGTTATGAACATCATGGGCGCTTTCTCAGACTACTAACTTCAAGTTTATAAACACAAATTAAATGATTTTTCATTTTTTTTTAGTTTTTCTCATAAATTAAAAGTTAATTCATATACGGTTTCCGTCTATGCTTCATTTTTTTTCCCTAAAATCCTGAAATTTTTATCGAAGTACCTTAACCATTATTAAAAAATGGTAGAATATTAAATAACGTATCTTTAAAATATATACATGTCATATAAATAATTAACACATTGATAGTAATTCGCTTTTTTAAAAATATCCCTAGACCGTGTTGATGTGTTTAGTTGGGAAAAGGCTAGGCAGAAGAAGATGGTCGGAAGCAAACGTTGAGAGTCGCTACTTTAATACGTAATGTTGTACGACTAGAAAGAGTAAGGGTAGACCTTCAATGTTTTACCTACTACTTAGCAGAGTAAGTAAGCCGGAAACTTTTTCAGAATTGTATTTCATATTATATTTTCCGAACCAACATCAAAGAGGGTGTTTTGCAGGGCTTAAAATTCTCTAGAACTTCCAGACTGAAGCAGTAAAATGAACTACTTAACAAGTTTTCTAAAGATTTTGGAAATTATTTATTGCGAGACTAAACTACTTTAAATTGATATCATTGATCAGTGGCAGAGCTTAAAATATACCTATCGAGAGTGAGTGAGTAATCTTATAGTTAACCGGCACGGGTCGGTATTTGTGAATTAGTACCCATTGATCGTACTCCATGATACCTGGAACATCGGCAATCAACAGATGGCGAGTGAATGGAATTCCTTCCCGAGCTACGCCTGAATTAATTCGATTTATCCCCTTAAAATACTGCCCCGTTATAAGGGAATTACCGTCTTGTAATGTAATTTTAAAAGTCGGTGACCGACTGCTTTGTTTTGTTACTTGACACGGAAATAGAATAAGTTTTCAGCTAAGAGACTACAAATAGAAAGTTTGACTTTCAAGATGGAAAACTCCGCAAAGTTAAAAGTGGAATGAACTTGGTTTGATTCTGACGTGATTCATCCTCCAGGGTATTACTTAAGATCATAGAATCTATATTTCTGTTTGATAAAGATAACGATAGAAAATATTTGCTGTCATGTTCATGCTTTAAAACAATCCGCCCTCATGAAGTCTTGTTCACTCAGTAGTAAAAAGCTTATCTGTAATAACTACTGAGAGGTCTCTATTGCTTGGTAATATTATGTCCTATCTCAGAATATGAGTAGGTACTTTTCTGTTTGCATAAAATTAAACAGCCTACGTTGCACGTTGTTGACCAGTTTACCTGTGATAAACATCTCGCCACGTAAACAGGTATTTTTATGGAAATAGAATAGAATATCTTTATTTCGGACACAAAAATCCATAGAGTGTTAGTAACATAGAAAAACTTATTACCTAGTGTTAGTAACATAGAAAAAACTTATTACCTAGTGTTAGTAACATAGAAAATCTTATTACCTAGTGTTAGTAACAATCAACCGCCGCACAAACTGCTGCACAATCGGAGAGCCGAAGCTCTCAGCTACAGTTTTCAGGATGCCGTTCCGATAGTAAAAAAAAAAAAAAAATATCTACAAAAATAGAAAATAAATAGAAATATATCTACTGAAAACGTAAAAAAAAACCATACAACCTTGAAAAATAACTTCTCGCTTTAAAACGATGTTGGTACAGAAAAAAAATAATCAGTATTTTTATCAAAAACGATAAAAAGGTTCGATTTTTAGAAAAAATCATATCTTCTTTGCTAAAAGGACGAAACTGTGAGTGTTTGGAGTTTAAGTGTAGTATTGGTGTCATGAATACTAATTCTAGGAACGTACAAGATATAGGTATAAGCAGTCTCTTGGAACAGTTGAGATTCATATTTATTTCTTAGCTGATATAAAATGCTTAATGGCCTATGCTTTTGAAAACTAATATTAGCCATATGATTTTTTTTGTCAAAGTTTTGAACACTCTGAACGGACAATTTAGAGAAAAGTAAAATTTACTATTTTTAGACGCATTTAGCATATTTTGGCATTCTTTCGTAAAAAGAGAACTGGTCTGCGGTAATATGGCTCACTTTAAAGTAAGCTGCTCATTATTCTTGAGCCGTAAATGAAAAAGGTTTTTCTACCAGCACTTCACCATTACCGTTTAAGAAGGTATTATCTATACCTTGAACTTTAGACATAATATCACATGGCATACTTTTGATTATCCTAATAATATTTACGCATAACATTATTTTCGCATAACAGCCTACGCAATTTTTTTTTTAGCATAATTACTCTAATCATAATAATGATATTAAAACATATTTTTTTAAGCATAACAAATACGCATAATAATTAACAAGAATAATGTTCTTTTTCTGGCTCCTCGCTGCGCTCGTCGCGCTCGCGCTCGCTTCGCTCGCATTTTTAATTGTCTCTCGTTTTCTGTCAAAAATGTCGTCGCTCGCGCTAGACTGCACTCGCTCCTTTCTGTCAACTAGGTTTTTGATACCCTGGGAGCCAAGTTTTATTTGAAAGGTAAAAAAAAAAATACTTCGGAACTTGCATATTTACAAGCAATTGCTAATTTAATATGAACGTAAAATAAATCAATAAAATAATTTAAAAGTTAAAAAACACGCCTACCTTGTCAAAAAGTGATTATTGTCAGATGCATGACTATTAATTAATTAAATAATAATTTATAATACATGACAGTTACATAATATCCGACAGTTATAAGAAATTTCTAGTGTGGGGCAACGTTACATAAAAAAAATGAGCATTATATATAATAAATCATTTGCATGCAAATTCAAAATAAAATATATTTTTACAATAACTCAAATTTGTTTCCGTTATTCTTATTATGTTTTATGCTTTAATACTATTATGCTAATAGTCATTAGAGCTAGTAATATTATGCGAATTAAAATTATGGCAAAACAAATTAGCCTTCAAGATAATTTTGCCAACATAAACAGTATGGCAAAAAAATATGGCAAGGAATTATTATGGCAAAATAAATTATGCCAAAACAGTTATGCCAAAGTATATTAGGAAAAAGAAATGTATGCGAAAAAAAGGGATCCCGTAAACGACACTAAAAATAACAACAAATACCGGTCTAGTTACTGTAATGGCAACTACTTACTTACAAATGTATTTAAGAAAATAAGCTCTTACTAAAGCGCTGAACAACAAAGCTCCCCAGAAATAGATATTCTCAAAGTAACATGATGAAAACACACGAGAAGTTGCAAAAACAGTTTAAAATTAAGCAATTTTCAGGTAGCACTGCATTGTGTGTCGCTACAACAACTTTGTAGTTTAGCTGCAAACTTTTACCTAAATGTTACTATTTAGTTACCCATGTTTAGATATAAAACTTCTAGTTTCAGCCAGCGGCTCCATTCGCGTGAAAGTCAAAAATTATACCTAGGGCTCCCGGGACAAAAAGTATAATAATATGTGTATAATCTATCTCCGTGCCAAATTTTGTGTTGTATCGGTTGTGGTTGACGGGTTTCAAAATTCAGTTGTAAGAATTGACCCTTTCATATTAACATAAAAGGCTTTTTATTCTATTAAATTCTTTTAAATATAAATAAAAGCATAGAAAACGGAAGTTAAACAAAACCTTGTAAAAAGGTACCTTGTAATAATGCCAAAACCCGAAAATAAAATACAGGAGGATTGCGTAAAAGAAATTATATCCCTTAGTATATACTAATATTGCTCGTTTAATAGTTTATGATAGGATATGAAGACTGAATACATTCCTCGGTCGTGTACACACTTTTAAAAATATAAACTTAATTTCGGTAATAATTTTAATAATATAAAGTTTGGCAAAGGCATTTAGAGGTTGAATTCGTTCATCAATTATAAGCACAGTCACGAACCGCATCCGAGCAGTAGATAGAATCAGGAAAAACAAATTATTCAATTAGTAAGTTTTACGCCAAACTATCCTTGTCCGCCGAATTTATCACGCTTTCAATTAGACTGGCTTTTCATTAGTTAGTTTAAGGAATTCCCTTTTCATCTCTTACATCATTAACAAGCTTGAAGTTTGGAAAAGGGAGAAAATAAATATTTTCTACGTCTGGTGATTTGCCAAGTTATCGTGTCTAGTTGGTAATTCTCGTTGTTTGTAAGACACCGGCGAGGGGGTGACTGTAATATCATTAAGGAATATCTTCATAAGTAATTTGACAGGGCGATTCTTTGATATCTTCTTTGTTGTTGAATGTTTGAATCAAAAATCCAGTGGGGCTGGAAAATAAGCAAGAATTGTAACACTGACCCGTTCCTGAAAATGTGTTCGAGAATACACACTTACTTACTACTATAAATATGAATAATGGATGAATTGATGCTGTGATTTTGTTCCCAGGTGCAGATTCCCGTACTGGTGGGGGAGCTCAACCTGGACAGACTAGACGGCACACAGATCAGGGCGCAACGTGATATATGAGTTGCGAGGAGCAGTGCCGTCACTGGGAACCACTTTATGCAGCGCCATCGAGTACGAAGCGGACGTTCTAGGAAATTGTTACGCCACACACGATGATCAATAAGTTGCGTACGAATTTAACGATGAAGAACTCTTAAATTTATTAGTTATATATATTTAATGCAAACAGCATCACAGGAGCAGTATGATTTTAGGAACTGCGAGAGAATTTGGTTTATTCTCACATCTATGTTTTGAGAGCGATAAGCTTTTCTTTAACCTTTCATGCAGGATAAAAGAGCAAGCAAAGTGACCACAGATCACTAAAATATTTGCACCCCCATCTTTTATGCAATTTTCAACCTACACTTTTTCGACTATGCAGAATTAAGAATGAAATGATATGTAAGAGTGATGGAGGCGAGCTAGAACATTTTAACCCTCCACCTCTGAAAAGTAGACCATTCATTCAGAAATAACAGTTACTTTGTCGACTTATGCAAGAAATATTCTGCAGTATTGGCTATATAACCCAAGAGCGAGCGAAGCGAGCTCGAAAATTTTTGCTTGCTACGTTTTTTATTTGTGTGTATGGGCCCCCCAACGCCAAACTGCCTCTAAGCCTTGCTTAGAATTTGATTAACTTATCAAGATTTGAAGGCCCCCCAGCACCAGGCGCCCGGGGTGGAACGTTTGCCAATAGGCTATATTGTTTTTTAGGACTTCGGTTATTTCTTTTTTACTATTGACATACCGATATTATTATATTAATATTTTCTCCGTTGTGGCACGAAACTTTCAACAATAAAAAAATATTCAACAATGGTGTTGAATAATCTAGAACAGATAACTTAATGGATTAGCGGAGGTACACTTTACGCTTTTTAGCACACAAATCTGTTTAGGAAAATACAGAGATATGAAAGCTTAGGTTTATTAATGATAAAATAAATTAAACAAAAGATTCCTCAAGATATAACATATCTAGATTGAAAATCTTTTATGGCGCGAAATAAGCTTCAACGTTTATTGCCTAATCCCTATTATGCCTGAAAAAATCTTCACAGAAATAGAGACAATGCCCAGTGTAGAAGGTAATTTCTTGTTCTACCAGAAAATTATTTCATTTGCGAAACACTTTGCGTGATTGTGGAGATTCTTTGTTATAATTTTCTTTTATATATTTGTTTTATATAATCATGTTATCCTACACAAATATTTTCTGAGCTTTCGTTTTCAAAATTTAATGGTTAATATTAATAAACAATACCTGCCTGTCTACCTGCGTATCTGTCAACCAGTCCGTCTGCCTGATCCTGATCCCACCTACCCCGAGCATCCTGCGTCGGCTCGCTGTTCGGCGTGTGACGCCGCAGCCTGACTCCTCCACACTCCTTGGTACCTGCATTTTTGCCTACCTGTCTACCTGCGTATCTGCCTACATATCCGTCTGCTTGTCTGTCCATTTGCTTGATCTTGACCCCACTTACCCCAAGCATCCCAAGTCGTGCGAAGCCGGCCCTTACTTTTTTAACCCTTTACCTATTCTGAGTCCTTAACCCTTAGTTTTTATATCTTATCTTTTTATATTTAATTTTAATAACGTGACATCCGTTTAGCTTGAAAATTTAAATGTAATGGATACAGTTTGATACATTCGTGACCTTTAACCAGCATTTACTATACTGGTGTTAATAGTAAAAGAACAAGATTATCTATCTAGACTTTAATAAATTATACAAGAGTTAATTCTTGTACTTATCATGATTCGTGAAATAAATAATTATATAATGGCCAGTTCGTCATTGTCCAATTAGGGACAGACTGATGAGACTTTCATTGTTTTGACTGATTTATACTGTACCGGTTGAGAGGTCTTCCAAGATGTTTATTTACTTTGAGTATCGATTTTTGAGAAGGATATTCTTGTTCATTGTTCCAAAACAGATATAATAACCTCATCTATGCTCAAGTTCGAATATTCTTGTGTAGTTATTGGATCGTAACACGAGTAGTGTGCGGCCGATTGGTTTTTACGACGAGGATCAAAGTATACTATACCGACCTGAAGTACTACCGCATGTCAGTAAGTATAAACACAACCAAGAAGAATAGGAGGCTCTTTGTTATGATACCGTCACAGTCTTAGTAATTGTGTCCATTGAAGTTGTATGTACTGTGACAAACATTTAATGAAACTAACAGTTATGTTTAATAAACTCTACCACAATAGATATATCATTCATGGTTATAATGTTTTTTTACAGGTAAAATGGTCAACAATGTGCATCGTCACCGTCGACTGTATAATTTCCTGCAAACAGCAAAGTAATAATGGCCTGAGTTGGGACAGAAGATTACCTAAGCAACTGTAACCTCTTAGTAGTAATAACAAATGTAGTAAATCAGTATTAGATCAAGTTCTTTCCACTTATGACTTTGCGGAGTTTTCCTTCTTCAAAGTCAAACTTTTCGTTAGATATTTGCTCAGCTGAAAACTACTCGTAATTATATTTTCGTGACTTGTAACAAAACACAAAGTTTTATCTTTACCTTTTAAAATCACATTAGGAAAAGGTAATTAAAGGAAAGTGTTTTAATGGTACTTAATTGTAGTAAAGGTGAGCTGAATTTTTTGAATTAATTCAGAGGCGGTTCGAGAAGGAATTGAATTTTCACCAACTGTTGATTAAGGAAGCTCCAGGTAACATGGAGGACGACCAATGTGTATTTATTTTCAAATACCGACCTGTGGCCTAAATTCGAAGACATGTGCCATCACCAATCTCAACTGGGCCCGCGTAGTGGATTATAGCCCACTCCCTCTCTATGAGAGGAGGCCTGTGTCCCAGAAGTGGGAATATTAAAAGGCTGATGATGACGGACCCGTGCCGGCTCATAATAAGATAGGTATGCTAAGATTAGATAAATTTAAAAGTCAATTAAATAATAGTGATTTCGTTTGAATTACGTTCTATAATAACCTCCTTTTTTACAATTCAAAATTGCATCGCACTTCCCTCCGCGCGCTCGCATTGGTTAGCGGTGATCTGTTCGCTCCCTGTTTTTAATTGCAATTGTCGTGTTCCGAAATTTATTTCCGGCTTGTGATTTGCTGTCAATTGTGTATCATTGTGATAAATGCTGGTATCGTAAGTTTTTAAACGTGTTTACGTCCGTTATTTAGTTGCAATTAGTTAATTTCGTCAGCTATCGGTGAGTACATTTACTTTTCTTGACGTGTGGGTATATCGAAATAATTGTATCGTCCGTTAATCTTTCACTTTTTACGTTCTAATACGCTTATTAGTTTAATTTCCAAAGTAATTATGTTATCTAACAATGATGACCCACCTGATCGTGGTGGGGAAATATTATTCCGCCGAATAAATAAACCAAGGTCGCCGACGTCCTCCGCTAATGCGTTTATTTAGTGAAATGTCTCCTTCTTACATTTCACCCGAAGATAGATCTAAGCGAATGCAAACATCAGAGTCAATTGTAAGGTCTTCGCCGATATTAAATGCCACTAATGTAAGCAATGACGACTATTGTGATTTGGTTACTCAGGCGTCTGCGTACCTGTCTAAAATTAACGATCTTGTCAATGACCAAGGGTCCCGCATTAATGTTGCAAATAAATCCGCAATTATGGACATGACTCAGCGCATAACGGCTATTGTCTCACTGCTAGCCATAAAATCATCCGCCAACGAGACTAAGTTGGCCAATACGGAACGCGAATTAGAAAAAATAAAACATAATACCGGTGTCGATATTGCCAAGTCTGATGTCAATAATACCTCATATGCTGACAAATTAAAACTTCGTTTACCTAAAGTAGTTCCACAAGTGAATGCCCGTGCCAAACTTCCGTGTCTTGTGGCCTACCCCACTGATGAGCGTTCAACTGATTTCGCAACTTCTTCCGCGACTAAACAAGCGCTCATGAAAGCAATAGATCCTAGTGACGGCTTTCAAA
The DNA here is from genome assembly GCA_964057195.1 of Orthosia cruda. Taxonomy (NCBI): domain Eukaryota; kingdom Metazoa; phylum Arthropoda; class Insecta; order Lepidoptera; family Noctuidae; genus Orthosia; species Orthosia cruda. The sequence continues at coordinate 11,351,908 of OZ059848.1, read as the reverse complement.
TTGTAGGTGTCAAGAAGGCTGCGAAGTCTGGCGTCGTGTTACGTATCGCTAACGATTTACAAATCAAAAAGCTGCAATCGGTCGATGCCATTAGGTCCGCTGGCTTGCGACTTGAAAAACCAAAAGGCCGTAAGCCTCGTATTTTAGTTAAAGACGTCCCATTCTCAATGGAGGACAGTGCCTTTTTGCATGCGTTGTACTGTCAAAACATTAAAGACGAGTTGTCATTAAAAGAAGACGAATTTATTAAATTCAACAAAAATCATACGTAGGCGTTCGTTAGACAACGGTCGGAAATGGATAGGCATTGAACTCGAGTCCGCGGTCCAGAAACATTTAGTCTCGACCAAGGATAAACTGTTTATTGATTGGGCCACTTGCCGTTTTATTGATGATGTCGATGTAGTACGTTGTGCACATTGTCAACAGTTCGGTCATGTTAAGAAACACTGCACTATTAAATCACCTACCTGCGCTAATTGCTCTGAGACACATGAAACCAAAGACTGTCCGCATAAAGACAATTTAAATTATATACCGTCTTGCGTGGCGTGTAAACGCTCTAAGAAACCGTCTGACCATCGATGTGGATCAGATGGGTGTGCCACTTATAAACTTAAACTCGAACAACTTATCCTCAACACCAACTACTAAAATAATGGATAGATTAACCATAGGACAATTAAATCTCCACAACGATAGGGTAGCGACTTCTGAACTGGACAAACTAATTATCGATTATAACTTAGATATCGTGCTTGTTCAAGAACAATATCAAAACGCGCGTTTACGTCACAAAGTAGTACAGTTGGATGGCAAAGCACGAGCTGGAATTTACGTGGCGCATTCTTCTAACTTCACAGTAACGTCTTTACGTAATCTAATGACACCCCATTGTGCCGTTGCGGAGGTCTCATCGTCTTCTTTTAAAGTTTACGTTGTGAGTTGCTACTTTCAATATTCAGATCCTGTTGCTCCTCATACACATAACCTCCGTCACGTCTTGCAGTCGCTCGCGGGCTGCAAAGTTATCGTTGGCGCTGATGTTAATGCGTCATCATCACTCTGGTATGGCAAAGTTCGGTCTACGGATTATGAACGACGCTGCGCTGTTGAAGATTTCATTGCTGAAATGAATCTGACTATTCATAATACCCCTGACGCACAACCAACTTTTTGCAGCCAAATGGGCGAATCTTGTATTGACGTCACACTTTCTAGTGCAGACGTACGCTTGGATAGGTGGCGTGTCCTACCGGACGCGTCTTGTAGTGATCATCGGTTGATCGTGTACGAATTTGTTCCAGTTTTTACTCAGGGTACGTCACATGTCATTGGTAACTTTAGGTATAAATGTAAGGGTGCGAATTGGGAATTATTTAGCTCGCTTGTTGTGTCTCACGCCAAAGACTTCACTCGTGATGGGCTTTCAGCTGAAGAAAGTGCTGAAATTATGTCAGACACCTTCACTTACTGTGCTGACATTGCCATTGGTTGTGGATCTTTGACCAATATACGTAGATGTGATTGGTGGTGTGACTACCTAACTGAACAGCGTAAAAATTATCGCCGAGCGCGTAAACATCTTAACAAGCTTAAAAAACGTAAGGTTACCGGTGACCCTCTTTCCATTGCGTTAAATACGTTTAGAGTTGCCAGGACCCGCTACAGAGCATCGGTGGAAAAATCAAAGGGTAATTTATTGCGTAAAGTAGTAGAAAAATTAGATAAAGAAGGTCCGTGGTCTCCTTTATATCATGAATTTAAAGCCAATCGATCTGTCGACCTCGCGTTTGTTCAGAATATTAAAGTAAATAATAAACACACTACCGGTATTGAGGAAACAACTGAAGTTTTGCTTAATACTCTTATACCTCATGATGTACTAGCTAATGAAAACGAATACCATCAACAGATCAGAGCGTGGGCAGCTGTACCACCTGAATCACCAGCGTCAGACCTTCCATCCACTGACGAATTTATTAACGTTGTCAAGAGGTTATCACTCAACAAGTCATCAGGTGAACATAAAATATCTAATCGGATGATTATAGAAGCGTGTAAAACAGCCGGTGATGCGATTTTAACCGTTTACAACCGTTGTATTGCGGAGGGCATATATCCTCGTATTTGGCGACGCGGATTTATACGAATAATCCCGAAAAGTGGCGACAAACCCCCGGACGATGGAAGATGGAAGTAATGTTATGGGTCGTACCGGCCCATAACATTACTTCCATCTTTGGGAAAACTCCTGGAGCGCCTTATCGTTCCACGGTTGCTACCGGACGGACCAAAATTTCATAATAATCAATTCGGTTTCACTATTGGAAAATCTACCGTAGAAGCGGCCCTTACTGTTAGGAAAATAGTTAATACATCTGAACATAAGTATGTAATTGGGATTTTTCTAGATATTTCTGGGGCTTTTGATAACGCATGGTGGCCAATGCTATTACTTAAAATGAAAAATCGAGGCTGCTATAGAAATATATACAATTTAGTTTACTCTTACTTTTTAAATGGTTCCGCGAAACTCAAACTCGGCCATCATTCCATGTCGAAGTCTCTCACCATGGGATGTCCTCAGGGTTCGGTTATTGGTCCACCTTTATGGAATTTAGGCTTTGATGATTTCCTCGCGATTCCTCTTCCAAGCGGCTGTTCATTAACCGGTTACGCGGACGACGGTCTTCTGCTCATTCAATCAAGTACTCGAGCTGGACTCGAGAACTTGGCTGACACTTGCCTACGATTAATATCTCAGTGGGGCGATCGTAACCGCCTGACCTTTGCTCCGCATAAAACTTATCAGCTCATTTTGAAAGGTAATCTTAAATCGTGTCCTACTATTAAATTTAATAACGTTCCGGTAAGAAGGATGCAGTCCGTGTGCTATCTTGGTCTTGTGTTAGAAAGGAATTTTGCATTTATAGATCATATTAAAATCGTCGGTGAAAAAGCAAAAAAGAACTTCTATGCCTTAACGAGAATATCTAAATCTACGTGGGGTCTGTCTTTTTTGACTTTAAAGACTATTTATGGGGCTACTTACTTGGGTTGTATCTGCTATGGGGCGCCTGTTTGGGCTGATAGGGCCACAATAGGGGCGGTACGACGTAAATTACTTCAGAGTCAGCGTTTGGCTTTGATATTCTTATGCAAAGCATACTGGACGGTTAGTACTGAGGCCTTACCGGTACTTGCTGGCGTACTTCCGGTCGACCTTGAAGTGCAGCGACGTGCTGCAATGTACTATTCCGCAAAAGAGACCATGGACGCGGACTTTTTAACGCGGAGTGACCGTGTCAAAATCTCTAGATTATTTAAACCACATATTGACGTCTGGGAGGAACTTTTATCCGAATGGCAATGTAGGTGGGATAATTCCATCAAGGGCCGACACCTTCACCAATCCTTTCCATCCGTTCGCGTGCGGCTGGCCAGGACGTGGCTGGAGGTGGATCACTGTGTTGCCCAATTTCTCACAGGGCATGGTAACTTTAAAAGTAAATTATTTTCCTTCAAGCTTGTTGCCTCGCCATTATGTCAGTGTTCTACATCTGACTGTGAATATGTACAATCTGCACATCATATCTTATGGGAGTGTATTCTTTGGCAGAATGAACGCAATACTATGTTGAATAATGTACAGGCTGTATCAGGAGCTGTTTACTATACGGACCTTGTGGAAACTAGAACAAATTTCCGTGCGTTCAAGCGCTTTTGCCATACCTATTATTGGAATCAAATATAACAGCTCACAATGTTAGGACATATTAATATTAATGCTAATTTATATCCGTGGTGCTAGGCAACTGGGCTTATCCCAGTTGTAAACGACCCTTTGTGCCTATTGGTCTTGTTTGTTCTGTCTCCTGCTTAAATGGAGGGAAGTGGAAATTTGTATTTTTCTTACTCCTCCATTTTCTTTTCTGATTAATTTCGTTGCGGGATCCAAGACAGTTAAATTCATTCTCCAGGACTTCGTCGAGCTTCATTGCCTCGGCGCTATTTTGGTGGTCGCCACTGTTGATTCTGGCTTTCAGGAGTTGCAGTGGTTTGGGAATAGTGCGGTGGGATTGTCCCAATTCAAAATTGAGCGACTTCCGCGTCAAGTATTGCCAACATTTCCAAATTCTTGAAAATCTTTTTAGTTTACTTTTACTCAAAGACTAGCTGTCCCACGCGGCTTCGCTCTCGTTAACTGGCTACCTACCTACTCATCTACCCTACCTACCCTGCATACATGACACGCAACGGAAGCTCTCAAAAAGGAATAATTTTGCCCGTTTTGCAATTTATGCTCCGCTCCTATTAGTTGTAGCGTGATTTTATATAGCCTATAACCTTCCTCGATAAATGGACTATTCAACACAAAAATAATTTTCAATTCCAACCAGTAGTTTCTGAGATTAGCGCTTTCAAACTAACAACCAAAGAAACTCTTCAGCTTTATAATATAAGTATTTTTAAGTGTGTGTTGTGTTTTCCGAATTCTTTATGACGGTTCATTACATATTATCGTAGCCTCTCTCAATTTTTCTTCCGGTCATCTCAGCGTTAAAAACGCTTTATAGTTTAACACACGCGGCGGGCTGTACTGTAAGAATATTATGTATTGCTACTGTTCTCATTACTTATGGAGCGCGAAGAGAAGCCAGTAATTGTATACAAAGTTATGTGTGTATATGTACCAGTTGGACGCACTCCAAACACGTTGTTTTAAAGCCGAGAATCGAAAAAAAGATTAAAGTCAACTGTAAAAGCCACGACATCGAAGTGGGCAAAGTTCGAGGGTAGCATAGCAGAAAATTGAGAGCAAAACTTATGAGAATGGCAATTCAACTAGACTGTCGATATCGGCTCTCTATTGAAAAGCTTTTATATTTTCCTCAGTGCTTTTCCTAAACAAAAGTTTAAAGTACCTATATGTGCCTACACATACAACTCTGATTTCTTATGTTTTGTTATGAAAGACTTGCTCATTATGATGATGTACACGGTAGCATCTGTGTCTCATGGTCTTTGATAATTTCAAGAGATGCTACTTTTGGTTACTTAACTTACAATAAAAACGTAGTCCCGAAAAACATGGCTATTTGATTGTGTATATTGTGATTGAAGTCAAACGGAATTGCCCAAGTAAATGAAGTGCGAGGTGGTGTAATAAGAGATGTAACGCATTTCTACTTTATAGACGAGGCTTGAGTGGGTTCAGAAGAGCTGTAAGATGTTCCAGATGGGCGCTATACAGCACACATGAATAATGCAGGTTATTCTTGGTGACGCTCGGACACGGGATACAATTTAAAATCGGATGTAGAAAGAATCTAGACACTGCCATTGTTTAATTCAGATGTTTAGAGATTTTGATGTTTTGAGTCTTAAGTTCTGTTTGATCTGCGAAAATTGGTGAATAAAGTATACTGTATACGTTTAAAATATTGTTTGGGATTGTTTAGTAATTGCCAATCAGCATAAGTACTAGTAGTAATGATTGTCCTTCAAAGTGTAAAAATATCGTTAAAATTATATCTACGTGCACAAATTTCACTCTAACAACTGACGTAAAAGATGTGCATCCTTGGTGCGCAGGGTGCGGGCCAGCTCCAACGGCATCCTGGCCATGATTGCTGATAGGCTGGACTGTGTTCAAATGAATCGTTGCTCCAGTATTGCAGCTGGAATGCTGAAGCAATGATCATTGATGATCATTTAATCTTTGTGAAATTGTAATAGTTGTTGAAATTGCTACTAACATAGGTATAAGTTTGTATTGTTACTAACACCATTCTTATGTATGTTTAGGTTTAAGTTATTTTATATGGGCCCTGTAGCCTGAAATAAATGGATTAATAATAATAATAATCTGTGGCTCAACTTGACAGACGGTTGCCAAAAATTTTTCTCTTCGTAATTTCTTACAATATATTTAATTTTAACTACCTAAATTCTAATAAACAAAATGAAACCAAGAAAAAAAAAAACTAAACAATAATATAATGAAAGCTGACCGAATTAACCGAATTAAAATGACCGAATTACAACAAGAAACGAGAAAAATGGAATAGACGTCATGTTGACGCGAGCTGCAGCACGCAATGCACGCCCACCACCTCCGGCCTCGTCGCCCAGCTCCGCCTCGCCGCCGCCGGAACCCAGCCCCACCGTGAGTGCTGTGACATCGGCCGCGGCAGTTGCGTCGAGCTCGAGCGACGAGTATTTCTCGCCGCCGACGACACCACCACCTGCGCGTCGTCGGGGAGGACGCCGGCCGCCGGACCGCTTAGGACTTCGAGGCCTACCCGTCTCTGATAGGGTCCCAGCACCCGGCGGAAGTGTGCAGCGCATGAGATGGACACCATCCATCAATGAAAATGTCATGCGCGCATACTTTGGGGCTACAGAGGGAGGAAACAACCTGACCGCGTACCGTGTCCGGATGCTCTCTTTGTTTCAGGTGCTTGAGCCAGCCGTCAACGTTTCGGCCCAACGACTTTCGGATCAGGTGCGGGTCATCCAGCGTAATCGTATGTTGGATGATACTGTACTTGATCGCCTCCGAACGGAAATGGGTAACCGTGTCACTGCCCCATCGTCGCAGGCTGTGGTACCACCACAGTCAAACCATATTGCCATCAATGCTGACGTGGAGAGTAGTGACAGGGTTACAAACGTAAGTACCCAGTGCAATGAGGAATTGAGGAGTGCTTTGGAGTGTGCTATTCGGGATTATCGCTACATGCCACCCGAACTTAGGCCACGATTACCTCGTTTGCCCATGCATAACAAAAATAGGGCGCTGGTGGCTGTTCTGGATTCGCAGTTGTCAAACTATTTTGATGACTGCGAAGACCTCACTGATACACATTCGATTATGTACTGCGCGGCTGTAGCGGCATGTCGTGTAGCTCATGTCAAATTTGCAGATGACAGAGCTACACGACCGAAACCAGCCGTACCGGCTTGGCAGTGCAGGATCGAACGTCGTATTGGTGGGGCCAGAGCACTCATCGGCAAACTAATTTGTTTCAGGGAGGGCAATAGTCGCCCAAGAGTGATGCGCTTTGTGAGACGGGCGTTTTCGGGGACTGATGTCAGCCCCCGAGACTATATATCCCATGTCACAGAGCGCATCGACTTCCTGAAGCAAAAAGTGTATGCATGGGCAAACCGTATTCGTAGGTACAGGCGAAGAGTGGAGCGATACACCCAGAATCGCACATTCCAAAGTAATGAAAGGTGGGTTTATCGGGCTTGGGAGCGACCCGACCAAGGTGTGACTGATACGCACCTGCCGGATGATGACGCTATGTTTTCATTCTGGCGCAGCATCTGGTCGGTGCCTGTCAGTCACACCGAAGGTGAATGGACTCGGGAGGTCGAACGAGCGTGTGATCCAATACAAGAAATGGGGGCTATCACGATCAGCCCCCAAGATGTAGCCCGTGCAGTCCGTCCGTTGCCGAACTGGAAATCTCCAGGACCGGACGGACTGCACAACTTTTGGATCAAGTGGCTACAAAGGTCGCACGCTCGTTTGGCATCTCAGTACCAGGCAGCCTTAGAGTCTGGTTCGCTACCCAAGTTCCTTACAACAGGAATAACCCACCTGCTCCACAAGTCTGGTAGCACCGCGGAACCCAAAAATTATAGACCAATTACATGTTTACCAACGGTCTATAAGGTTCTTACATCCATTTTGAGAGTAAAAATTAATAAACATGTTGACAATAACTCCATCATGTCGGTCTCTCAGAATGGATGTAGGAACGGGTCCCGCGGTACTAAGGAGCTACTCCTTATTGATATGGCCATTAGCCAACAGGTTCGGCGTTCCCGAAAGGATCTGTCGACATGTTGGATAGATTATAAGAAGGCCTATGACTCGGTGCCGCATACATGGCTCATGAGGGTGCTAGAATTGTATAAAATAGATACAACTCTACGCACCTTCCTGATGTCGTGTATGAGGCAATGGAGCACAGTCCTTCGCTATCCAGGATGTCGAAATATCCAGAGGAATAGTGAACCTGTAAGGATCGAGCGAGGTATATTCCAGGGCGATAGTTTGAGTCCACTTTGGTTTTGCCTAGCCTTGAATCCTCTAAGCATGATGCTGGAGAATTCAGGGCTAGGCTATCGGTTGAAGAGAGGTGGTCAGGTTATATCTCACCTCCTTTACATGGATGACTTGAAGCTTTTTGCCCCCAGCAATCTTCAGCTGATGGAGCTACTAAAGGTAACTGAAACTTTTAGTAGCGCCATCAGGATGGAGTTTGGTGTGGACAAATGTGCGGTCATGCATGTAAAGCGAGGGGAGATTGTGGAATCCGGAGGAATTCAACTTGCGGATTCCATAAACCTGAGATCCCTCTCTCCAAACGAAACCTATAAGTATTTGGGTATGTCGGAAGCGTTAGGTATCAGTACTATAGACATGAAGCAATCGTTGAGGGAACGCTTCTTTGGCCGCCTGAAGAAGGTATTCAATAGCCTTCTTTCGGGCGGAAACAAGGTGCGCGCCTTCAACGGTTGGGTCATGCCGGTGCTGATGTACTCTTTCGGCATACTCAAATGGACTCAAACGGAACTTGACGCCCTGGATAGGCGGGTCCGTACACTGCTGACTGCATATCGAATGCATCACCCACGATCGTCAGTCATGAGATTGTATATCCCGCGGAAGTGTGGAGGCCGAGGCTTTTTAAATGCCAAAAACCTCCACAACCGCGAGATATGCAATCTCAGAGAATATTTTCTAAACACCGACGTGGGTATTCATCGAGATGTAGTAGCAGTGGACAAGGGACTCACCCCGCTCTCCTTGGCGAATGAGAACTGGCGCAAGCCTGTAGTGCTTGACACTAACGACCGCAAGGAGGTATGGCAGAGTAAGGAGCTTCACGGACGCTTTTTCCGGGCCCTACATGGGTCCGAAGTAGATCAATCAGCGTCCGTAGCCTGGCTGCGATTCGGTGACCTCTTTGGGGAAACCGAAGGTTTCGTCTGTGCAATTATGGACGAAGTTATCATGACGAATAACTACCGGAGATTTATTGTAAAGGATGGCACGGTTGACATCTGTCGGGCATGTCACCGCCCGGGTGAATCGATCCGCCACATTATCTCTGGTTGTTCTCGTCTAGCTAACGAAGAGTACTTGCATAGGCACAACCTTGTAGCCAGGATTATCCATCAGCAACTTGCTCTGAAATACACTCTTGTGGCGTCGGAGGTGCCGTACTACAGGTATGTGCCCGACCCAGTTCTCGAGAATGGCAATATCACATTGTACTGGGATCGGTCCATCATCACTGACAGAACTATTATCGCTAATAAGCCTGATATAGTGGTGGTGGACCGAATCGAGAGGCGTGCAATGATTGTTGACATAACTATCCCGCATGACGGGAACCTCGTGAAAGCCGAGAAAGATAAGCAAATCAAGTATCTTGACTTGGCTCGCGAGGTTGTCGACATGTGGGATGTGGACTCAGCGATCATTGTACCGATAGTCGTGTCAGCCCATGGCTTAATAGCCACGAGCCTCGACCAACACCTTAGGAGGCTCTCGTTAGGCGGCTGGGTCAAGTGCCTGATCCAGAAAGCAGTACTGCTGGACACGGCTCGTATTGTTAGGAGGTTCCTCTCTCTGGAGCCCTGACCGCCGGTAGCTTGGACCCTGTTCCCGATACCGGTGGGCCTCTATTTTTTATATTTTTAAATGTTTTTCTTTTTTGTGTGTTTTGTAAAAATATTTAAAAATGTAATAAATAAGAAAAAAGTTGAATAAAAGACATAATAATAATAATTGTCTTGCTCTTCATCATCATCAATGACACGTGGTCGGCCTAAGTCTGCTCGTCGCCTTGAAACAGAGCCAGTCTCTCTAAGTCGCCGGTAAACTCCGTCAAAGACACTGACATCCGGTACTCGGCGGCCGGGATAACGTGCAATGTATTCGTCACGAGCTCGTGCGGATACGCCATTGCAGTACCCGTAACAAAGCAGAATATCTGCATATTCCTCGTTCGTGAAGGTTGCCATCTTCAACAGTTCCAATCACAAGCACAAATCAAAGTCCAGTTAACAAGCACAGTCACAAATCGTAGAAGAAATACAAGCCAAGTCGAGTAAGAAATCAAGAGCACTAAATATCGCATCTACTACAGACGAATCACGGAAGCAGACTAAAAATAAATTCCACAACAACAAAATGGCCGGGAATAATTTATCTCGCTCGCACTTGCACAATTTGTCCCGCTCGCACGCATCACAGCCCCATGGAAGGACAATAGGGCAAAAGAACCCTTATTTTTACTACTACCTGTGAGCTTTTTATTAAAAAAAAATTCTAAGAATTGTGATAAGACCCCTAGCTTGTTATACCTTGTTGGATGGCTAATAGAACAAAGATATTATTTAGCATATCTGCAGCACAACTGCCATACATTTTTTTAAAAATTTTGCTAAAAGGAAAAAAATGATTTTATAAATTTATTTCCTTTTTACACTTTCAGTCCTCTATTATGACTCATATGGTTCGGATAACCATAGGAGACATAGAGAAAGATTTGGACTTTTTGCATTTAGAATAAACGAACTTCTCTAGTACTCAAAAATCGGAATTAGAAAAAAAATAAGGCCATAGAAGACAAAAAAAATGCCAATTCTTAAGGAATTGGCATATTTTTTAAAAAAACCTAAGTCCAATATCTCAAAAACGGTTAGGTATAGGCTGGGGTGTTTCATAGTCAAATTAGTCAGAAATGATGGGAACTATAACCTCTTAATGGATCTAGGTCGACTTAACCAGTAACCCTGTATATACGAATATAAACTGAATATGACTAACTGAATATAAATATACCTACTAACTAAATATTAACTAAAACACAATTTCTATTTACTTCAACTCGAACCCAAATGTGTATAATCAAGACATCGCGCGATCGTAGAGATCGTAGAGATCCGAGGTATCCAATTTTCTCGAAACAAAATTAATCCTGTAATACCAACACTCGCGTCGTCAAGCCACACGTCTAGCGAATTGTCTCTTAGTAATGAATAAATGAAATTAACTTCATCGTGTTGGTATTTATTTGACGTGGATTTTCTAATTATTAATCTACTATCTTAGTGACAAATTGTTTCATAACTGCTTCGGTATTTTAGAGGTGAAAAATTAATAATGTGGACATTTCTGTTAAGCCTTTCGTGCTTTAATGATGCAATCATATCTGTGGGTGCATTTTTGTCTATCAAGTAATTTATTTAAGGCTTATTAGGAGACGATAAAAAGACTATTAATTGTGAATAAATACCAGTTTAATTAAATAAATTGTGTAGAACAAATTCCACGTACAATTCCGTTCCTCGAACAAGATTATATTGCTCCCGAGGCAGAGGAACGTTCTGTTCACAGAGAGAAGTTTATCCCACTGCTTCCAGTTCATTAAAAGTGCTTACTTATTCTCTGAAGTTGTTTAAAATACTTTATTTTGGACAAACAACATCATATTTAGCAATAATAATTAAATAAATGAACTTGCTAAACTCTGAGCTGATATACAACAAAAAAATTTAAATAATTAATGTTTCCGAGTTCCTTTTCCATGAAAAATTAAAGCACAAAGGGATCTTTTTCTAAAACTTTTCTAGTTCATTATAATTTGATAGAAGATTTATGCGTTTCACAAGTTAAATTGTGGACTAAAAAACGGTTCCCGCAGAATATCGGATTAAATTGGTCCAAGTTTAACTTGAGTTTGTGGTAAAATTATACGCTGGTTTATTCCAAGTTCAATGATTCTTTGTTGCAAGTTTTAAAACAGTTGGTAATTGTTGATAAATGAAAAAGTAATGGAATGATCAATCAAGAACAAATCACTTAAAAGCAATATTATTTGGTGGAAAGCTGTTAATACCTAATTAGCTTACTTTCCATATTGATTGAAACCAATCCAGCAGTTTATCAAAACAGGTATTTACATTCACACAAATGTGTTTGTTGTAAATAATCACTGAAATCCATTAATACCACAACTGAATATCTATTTAATCATCAGGTGTAATACCGCCGCAGAACGTACTGTACAATAATATTTCATGAACGATTTTTTGCAGGTAAGTCTAAACTATTGGTTTTTTAATTAAAATATCTTACTTATGATATTAATTTGGATTGGATAATAGATCGGTGTAGTTACCTATATTGACTTAACTGTTCACATCTGCTTGTCAGGTAGCCATGCACAGAAATAAGTAGGCAAGCCTACCTAGGCATATTCTGTGTGTTAAAAACTATCAGTTGAGATGAAATTCATTCGGTTATGAAAAGAGTGAAGGTCTTCTTCTTCTTCTTTTGGTGTGAGGTGTGGCCACCTCTGGTGTCAGAGTTAATTAAGCCGCCTCTGGAAAACCCCAAAGGCATTGTAACGAATAAATATCCGCAGCGGCTATCAGCGACATCTGGTGTCAGACACTCTTTCATCTGGGTGTGTCACTAGGTGATTGAGTTGTACTTTGATTCTATATGGCGTTGAGGTCGGGGCGGAATTAATAAAATTCTTTATAAAACCTATTAGATATTGTGTGTATTAATATAATTCAACAATTACACAATTTCCCACATATCTAGGTTATTAATTTCTGGTAAACATAATTACTTAAAGAAAATATGGACATGACGTGTCTATTGGTTAATAAAATGCTTAGTGTCTATGGCTGACAAGAGTGACATTAGCTTTCCATTGCTAATTCTTATTGAGGAGGTCACGGAAAAATCCAGTAAAGAAAAAGTTAATTTAAGACAATCAGAATGACTCGGAGGCGACAGGGAAACAGCCCTAAATACAAAAATATAATGTGCCAGCAAGCGCTGGCTCATTAGGATTATTTAATTTACACAATAAATATGGTCAGCAACAAATAAGAGCGACAGCTACAGCGTTCAACAACAGGCTCCGAATACCCATGATATTTTGACCGGTGAGAAACTTGATGCAAGCTGCACAGGGGAGCGGTGCTGATTGAGATATCATACTGGTACTATGTTTTAAGGGTATATTATAGCCCATACACAAGTAAGTGTAATATGCATAAATTATGAAGCTGTAGTGCTGCTGATATAGATATTAAACTGGTTGACTAAATAGAAAGACTTTTGCTTCTGTCGACCCTCATGCGAGGTCATCCCTGCTATTGTCTCATCCTGAACATCTACCCGAGCTGGCTGGTGAGTAAGGGAAAATGCTACCTTACAGCATGACTCTCTATTCTCTGACTTGACTATTTCAGACTTACATTAACTATATAAGTCCAGGTTTCCTCACGATGTTTTCCAGACTTACATTAACTATATAAGTCCAGGTTGTCAACTGTCAACTTTTCGATAGACAAGCTATCATAGGCATGTTTGTTAATAAGTAAATTATATTTCATAAAAAATACATCTCGTCAAATTATCTGATGGGTGAAGGTCGATTTCCCACGTCTCCTCTACTAAATTGTTATGCTTTGTCTTGTCACAGGTAAAAATAAAAGAATCTAGACGTTTAAATCACGACACAATAATCAATATCAAACTGCATAAATCTTAACCATGTCAGTCAATAATCCTGTTCCGTAACGTCGAAACGGCTTCGTGTATTCCTGAAAAGGAAATCAAATTCTTCGTCTGTCATACTAGTTCAAATTATTTTCTATCTTCTAGCGGTGGAAGCCGACCCCAACATAGTTGGGAAAAGGCTAGGCAGTTTTTTTTAGCGCTGGACTCAACACAACGCTGCAATGTATCACGGACGTGTTCACAGACTGCGCACTTTTATGCCTCCTCCGCACATACGAAATGAGTAAATGATATGTATTGTTCAGAATTTCGGTAATAGTTGGTAGAAAAAAAACAGGTTTGTAACTACACTTATAACTTACTAGCTTCTGGCAGCGGCTTGGCCCGCGTGAAAAGTGTTTTCTTATCCCTGTATCTCCTCATTTTTGAAGTCGGTTTAAAAAGACGAACCGAAATGAGCCTATTAAACTTAATACCAGAGCAATGACGAGGGTCAATGATTAGAATTAAAGGATTCTGAAAAGACAAATGAGGTGAACATAAATCACGAAAAGGAAGTTTTAAAGTAACGCAAAAGACATCTAACAAATGACTTCATTTTACTCTCTGTTTTTTTCCATTACTTTTTCACGAAAAGTTTAAAACCTTTTGTGGAATCTTTCAGTAGCTTGTAAATTTGCAATTCCAAATATAATAAGAAACGGTGCAAAAAGATTTCAGTAGAATATTAGTAAGGAATGGTCTGCGGTCAAAAATACTAAGAGTGTTCGAACAATGTCGTCAATTTCATAAAAAAACCTTTACCGCCCTTTTGGAGTAGTCAGATAAGTAGTAAAAACTTCCTATTTTAAACCATTGTTTTTCTCTGTTCCAGGCTGGTGACTTGTCGCCTGGTGGTGCTCGCTCTGCTCAGAGTGTGCGCCAAGAACGTGAGCACGCCTTAGCGCTCCCGGGAGCTCAAGGGAACACAAACCTGCGACGGACACTTGAAGTAACACGGGGGCACGATCAGGACACCAAACTTCCCCAACACTTTCCCCGTCCCGATCAAGTGTAAATGGATAATAGAACACGATATAGCGAATGGGACTATTTCGATATACTTTACTCCGCAGTACACTACCAGTGGATTGACGTTCAATGTGTACATGTATTATGCTGAGTCTTACAAGTTTGGCGAGAGGAGAGCACTCACTGTAACCGCGGACAACATGCCCAGGATCAAGTGGCTATAGTTGTTTTTTTTGGTACAAATTAAACTTTTTGTAAAACAATATTTACATACTTACCCTTCCAAGATAACCTTTGTAGATAATTACTGTGTATTGGCAAATGTGTCGGTGCCTTAGTATGCCGGTGTTTTAGTAATTAGAATTTGCTTCTGTGCACATATCACAAGAATTTTACAACCTATATTACTCAATATAAAGAAAATAAAATGCACATTTATATCCTTAAAATCGTTATGCGAGGAGGTAGTACAGGTACGTAAGACAAATAATAGAGATAGATTGTTAGTATGGCGGCGACAATAGATCCCAATGGGTCGAAGTGTCCGAGTTGTTTCTCGGACCCTCCACAAGATAAGATAAGATAGTATGGCGGCGAAAATAAAATTGTGCACGTTACTACGTCAAGCGTCTCATTGTGGGAAGGAGGGCAATAATATGCCACATTACTGTAATTATTGCATATAATTACGCGTTGCGATCAGAAAATAATATTGTTGACTTTTATACGCCTGGAGCGAACATAATGCTTGAAGCCGAGTTTATTTTACAAGCTTTTATCTATTTTGCAGTGTATGTATGTACATATGTATATAAATGTGTTCGGGTCAAATCTTGCAACTGAATTTTAAAGCAGTTATCCTCCACCGATTAAGATGAAATTTTGCATACACGTTAAGTTAGGATGACAATGCATGATTAGCTTAGTGACGTCATTCTAAATCCAATATGGCAGATGGCCCAAGATGGCGGGCTAGTTATTTTTATGCGCACTATCATAATATGGGCATCTAATGAAAGGGTATTCTCAGAAGAAAACGAAAAAAGCATGTTTTAAAAATAGATTATTGATGATTAATTTTACTTTTCTTCTTTTGGTTAGAGCTACTTATTTATTGTTTGGTTTTAATTTTGCTTCATTCAAGTGTCTCTCACTTGTGGACATCAAACAACCTAGGTGGCTCGCCTTCACGAAGCCGGATTAATACGTCTTGGTTTGGCCTTCTGGCTAAACTTTATACCGCATTCAACCTTTTTACACCGTATATTTATATTTATGCAACACTGAACTAAAAATCTGAGTTGTGAAATTGGAACTTATTACCCTGGCTTTACTAGCGGAAAATTGGATACTTCCTCAAAGAAAACCACATTTTATGATAAAACTGAAATTATATTTATACCTGCCTGCCTGTTTTAAAGTATAGAAACGAATATAATTTATAGTTTATCAAAAAAATATTACACATATTGTCATGTTCATTTGATTTAAATTCGGTATTTGGCAAGCTTGCGTGAATCATTTAGTCTATATTTTCGTCGGTTTCTACAAGTAGCACTGTAGCAGAATGGTTAGCACCGTTGCATCAGCCGAGGAGTCTTGAGTTCGATTCTGGGTCGCGCGAGTTCTTTTTGTGTTTTCTCGATTTCCAAAATATTACATTATTCTCATGTGGGTTAGGCCATTTGCGACATTTCTCTTGTATAAGACGGACCTGTGTTCTTATGCCATAAGGTCATTGTGAGCTATTATCTACCGACATAGTAGAAATATATAAATAAATAAAGTCACAGTGATTGTGCATACATAAGTGTCATCCAAATAGGGGTAAGTTTTAGCTTTAATGGGAGCAGCTTTTGTTTGTATTTATGATCATAATTAGGTACTTTACAGTATTTTGTTATCATTGTTATAGCCTCACGCTACGCCCTTTAAGTTGGATATTGATTGAGCGAGCTATTTCGTAAGAACAAAAACCCTGAGTAACAGCTAGCAGGCAAAGGTGTTGGCAGAGTTCACCGAAAACCATAACTCTCCTGGCGTCCAAATTAGATTAGGTTTACTTTAAGTCTAGTTAGATTGTAAGGTTGGGTACCCCTTAATTTAGTTCTAGTAAGTAAATAAATATATGTAAAGGTTGATCAAATTGCCTAGTTTTATTCATACATGATGAACCCGTAACAAATAGCGCCCAACGTAAAAAAAAAAAAAAAACGGATTCAATAGTCTTTTACATACTAGTATTCTTCCACCGTCTTTTCTTAATTTTTTTTATAAAATACTTTTTGTTGTAGTATTAATAATTTAGATTGAAGAATTGTACTTAGAATGGTATATTCTGTTACATACTAGTGTTCTTCCACCGTCTTTTATTTTTTTTGTTGTATAATTAATGATTTAGATTGAAGAATTGTACATAGAATGGTACACACACTCTGATTTTTTATGTTACCTTATAATTATTAATAGTTGGTTTTATTTTCACATGAACGTTGATTATTCAAAATCAATATTGCAAATTGTAGTATTCTTAAAGTAGGTAATCTTTTATTATTATTGTAAGTTGATTGATAATAGCTCACATACATAGCGTTACTTATTTAATAAGCCATTATGGATCCTTATTATTTATTGAAAGAGGAATTGGAGTATGAACTTCAGTCGAGGGGTGTTTCTATAAATGGGAATGTCGATTTGTTGAAGAAACTTTTAAAAGAACTGCTTGTTACTGAACAGTCTGGTACAGTTAATTATGAGATCAAGGCTCCTCGATGCGTTTTAGCAGCGCCAGTTGTGGAATTGGATAATTGTAAATCAAAACTAACAACTTTAGCCGCATACATAGACGAAATTACGGGGAAACCTGATAGGCATTTATTTAAACGACTAGTATCACGCTTGTATCATGTAAAAAATCGATTGGTGCTTATTCCAACTGATTTAGAGGCCGACGATAAATTAAAGACCGAACTCTCTACGCGTTGTCTCACCTTATTGAACAAACTTGAATCGAAAGATGATATCGAAGATCAAAAGGACGAAATCACTTCGGAAATTAGGCAAGTGTTACAGGAAACTTTAGGTGATATAGGGGACAATATTATCAGAAAATTACAAAATGATTGTTCATCCAACAACAGTTATCAGGATCCGGCAGAAAATAAACCAAAGTTAATAAGAACTTCAACTATGGATATAGATTTTCCGAAACGTAAACTGGTACCTATTAGTCAATGGAATGTTTATTTTTCAGCTGACAATAATGTCAGTGTTAATGCATTCATAGAGCGTGTTAATGAAATTAAAGAAGCTAGGAATGCAACCGATGAAGACTTGTGGCGTTATGCGATAGATTTCTTTAAGGGTGACGCCTTGATATGGTTCAGAGCTAACAAAGTTTATGCTACAAACTGGAAAGAGTTAGTGATTTTGTTAAAGAGAACATTTCAATCGTCATTTTATCAAGATGATTTATTAGCTGAAATTAAGGCTAGGACACAGGGAAAGGATGAGTCAATCACAATTTATATGTCAATTCTTCAAAATATGTTTAATCGCTTACCATCACCGATTACAGAACAGGAGAAAATCTCAATTATCTTACGTAACATACAGCCATATTATCAAAGAGCTATTTGCCGAGATGTATTTTTTTCTGTGTCGGATATAGTGGATGTTTTGAGGATAGTTGAAAGGACTAAAATCAATTGTGATAGGTTTGAAGAACCAAAGGTTCAAAGAATCAACTTAGAACCTGATTTAGCTTATAAAAATACTTCCAACAAAATCATTAACGAGGTTTCGGCTAAGATTGAAATTGACAACGTCACATCCAACGCGCAAAAAGTGGTTGCCGGTAGATGTTGGAATTGTCGTGAGGTGGGACACTTATTTAGGTCATGTAGTGTACCTAAACAGCGTTTGTTTTGTTACAAATGTGGTCGTTTTGGAGTGACTTCTAAAGATTGTGTGTGTAAGGGAAACGCTGTAGGGGAAAGTATGAAACCTGCCAAATAAACTTTCCCCTAGATAGAAATGGTAAGGAGTGGCAGGACTGGCTTAGGACGGTAAAAGTTTTTATGTCTCGCGGTGAATTGAACCCAGTAGTACTGGAAAAAGATAATGATAACAGGGACTACGTACTAATAGATATTTTAGGCATTTCATATGTAGGTCTCTTAGATTCGGGGGCTAATCGCACTGTCATTAACAGTGATTTAGCTCAAACTTTAAAAGGTTTAGGGTTGAAAACATATCGCTCAAAGGACATTCATGTTGCTACCGCCGATGGTAATCGTCATAATATTACAGAAATCATAGACGTTCCTGTCAAATTCAACGGACATTTTAATGTAGTAAAGATGATGGTTATGCCAACCTTGTCACAAAAAGTTTTATTAGGCAAAGATTTCTTTGCGAAATTTGGCATTTTCATAGATTTTAGAGGGGAAACTTCTGATTACTGTCAAATGGTTAATGCTTTATCGTCACAAGAACCAAGTGTGATTTCAAGGGAAGATCTAAGTGAAAATCGGCAGGAATCTTTAAGTAATTTGATAGATTCAATGAAACAAAAAATTGGATCAGGGTTAGGCCGGACATTTATTATAAAACATGAAATTGACACAGGTAGTTGTAAGCCGGTACATCAAAAGCAGTACAATTTTTCTCCAGTAATTAGAAGAGAAATAGAACGTGAGTTGGACGAAATGTTAGGAAAAGACGTGGTAGAACCGTCACATAGTCCTTGGTGTTCTCCAGTTCTGATAGTAAAAAAACCAAATGGTGAGAATAGATTGTGTTTGGACAGTAGACAGATCAACAAAGTCACTAAGAGAGATACATATCCGTTACCTAGGGTATCAAACATATTGGACAATCTTAAAAATGCCAAATTTTTAAGTACGATTGACTTAAAATCAGCATTTTGGCAAATTCCATTGAGCGACTCAAGTAAAGAAAAGACTGCTTTTGCCGTACCAGGTCGGGGTTTGTTTCACTTTAAAGTTATGCCCTTCGGTCTGGTGAACGCTTCTCAAACACAACAAAGACTTATGGATATTTTGTTGCATGTGTTGGAGGGGAAGGTTTGGGCATACCTGGATGACATTGTTATTTGTTCTCCAAACTTTGAAGAGCATATGGAGACATTAGAGAAGGTCATGCATATTTTAAAA
The DNA here is from genome assembly GCA_964057195.1 of Orthosia cruda. NCBI lineage: Eukaryota > Metazoa > Arthropoda > Insecta > Lepidoptera > Noctuidae > Orthosia > Orthosia cruda. The sequence goes on along the minus strand of OZ059848.1, from coordinate 11,332,144 downwards.
AACGCAAATTTGACCATTAATGTTGAAAAATGCAAATTTGCAAGGCCAAGCTTGAAATTTTTGGGGTACATCGTAGACAAAGATGGACTTCGCACTGATTCCGATAAAGTGTCCGCTATTTTGAATTTCCCTAGGCCTAGAAATATTACAGAGCTAAAGAGATTTATTGGACTGGCTAGCTGGTATAGACGTTTTGTGAGGGATTTTTCTATGGTAGCAGCACCTTTGCATAATCTCACCAAAGTAAAGAAAAACAAAAAGTTGATATGGGATGATGAAGCTGAAAGGTCATTTACAGAGCTTAAAACTCTTCTCACAACGACACCCGTGATGTCTTGTCCTGACTATAGTAAGCCTTTTATGGTCCAATGTGACGCGTCCAGTAAAGGCATTGGGGCGGTTCTTTGCCAAAAGGTTGAAGGAAATGAGCAAGCTATAGCGTTCCTAAGTAGGAAACTCACGGACAGGGAAAAGCAATATTCAACATCAGAACGAGAATTATTAAGTGTGGTATATGCAATTGAGAAATTCAGACCGTACATAGATGGGACAAAATTTACTGTGATAACGGATCACAGTGCACTTCAATGGTTACATAAAATGAAAGATCCTCACGGGCGGCTGGCTAGGTGGGCGATGAAGCTACAGCAGTTTAATTTTGATATCGTTCATAGACCGGGCAAAAGTAATACAGTGCCTGATGCGCTTTCCAGATCTATCGAGTTATGTACAGAAATTAATTCAGTCAATATAGGTGAAAGTGATAAAGACGATTGGTATAAAACAAAAGTTAACAAAATTTTAAGTGGTGAGGAAACTGATGCAAGTTGGAATGTCAGAGATGGTCTTTTGTATAAGAAAGTGAAACTTAGACAGTATCCTAATTGTGAGTCTATGTGGAAACTTTTTATACCAACCGACCTGCGAAGCAAAGTAATAAAAGAATGTCACGATGAGGCTAAAGCGGGACATTTTGGCATCTGAAAAACACTTTTCAGAGTAAAGCAATTCTATTACTGGCCCCATATCATTCGCGATATCAAGCAGTACATTAAGTCTTGTGAGACATGTGCAAAATTTAAAGTTTCGCAACAGTTACCCTTGGGCCAAATGGGTCAACATAGGGAGGTTACAGGACCTTGGCAGGTTATATCACTGGACTTGATGGGTCCTTTTCCAAAAAGCAAACTCTGTCATACTATGCTTTTGGTCATTACCTGCTGGTTCAGCAAATTTACTCTAATATTTCCTCTTAGAACGGGCAAAACAGAGAAAATATGTGAAATATTGGAAAATCAGATTTTGCTTTTTGGATCCCCAAAAGCTATTATATGTGACAATGGCAAGCAGTTTGTCTCAAAAATATTTCAAGATTTAGCGCTAAAATATAATTATAAAATTTGGTTTACGCCAAATTATCATCCACAAAGTAACCCTACAGAACGGGTTAATAGGGTTATAGATACTATGATATCATCGTACGTTAAGTCAAAGAAGCATAATGAGTGGGACGTCAACCTTAAAGAAATTGCGCACGCCATCAGAACTGCAGTACACGAAACTACCGGGTATACGCCTTCATACTTATTTCTAGGGAGAGAAACCTCTACTTCCAGCTCCGATACCGGATGGGACTTGATTCCAGATATTAACAATTTGCTAGTTAATACAAAACCTTTCATCGAAAGACAAATTGTAAGAAATAATGTATTTAGGATTGTGAGTGATAATATGAAACGATCTCACATGAAGAGCAGCAAATTTTATAACAACAAACGCACTGTTGGATCTTTTCAAGTGGGCGATGTTATCTGGAAAAGAACCAAGTACCTTTCGAAAGCTAAAAATAAATTTATGGCCAAGTTGGCACCAAAATTTGAGAAGGCTATAGTGACTGCAAAGCTATCAGATTCTGTTTTTCGTTTAAATAATGCTTTTGGTAAATCAATTGGGATGTGGCATATTAAAGACTTAAAACCAATGTAAAAGAAAAGAAAAAAAAAATATATAAAAGAAAAAATACATTTTTTTTTTGTTTTCGGTGGAGGTGTATGTCATGTTCATTTGATTTAAATTCGGTATTTGGCAAGCTTGCGTGAATCATTTAGTCTATATTTTCGTCGGTTTCTACAAGTAGCACTGTAGCAGAATGGTTAGCACCGTTGCATCAGCCGAGGAGTCTTGAGTTCGATTCTGGGTCGCGCGAGTTCTTTTTGTGTTTTATCGATTTCCAAAATATTACATTATTCTCATGTGGGTTAGGCCATTTGCGACATTTCTCTTGTATAAGACGGACCTGTGTTCTTATGCCATAAGGTCATTGTGAGCTATTATCTACCGACATAGTAGAAATATATAAATAAATAAAGTCACAGTGATTGTGCATACATAAGTGTCATCCAAATAGGGGTAAGTTTTAGCTTTAATGGGAGCAGCTTTTGTTTGTATTTATGATCATAATTAGGTACTTTACAGTATTTTGTTATCATTGTTATAGCCTCACGCTACGCCCTTTAAGTTGGATATTGATTGAGCGAGCTATTTCGTAAGAACAAAAACCCTGAGTAACAGCTAGCAGGCAAAGGTGTTGGCAGAGTTCACCGAAAACCATAACTCTCCTGGCGTCCAAATTAGATTAGGTTTACTTTAAGTCTAGTTAGATTGTAAGGTTGGGTACCCCTTAATTTAGTTCTAGTAAGTAAATAAATATATGTAAAGGTTGATCAAATTGCCTAGTTTTATTCATACATGATGAACCCGTAACAATATATTTTACAACAACAAACATTTTAGAAAAAAGTTAAAGAGAAATTTATACGAGTTTTTGTCGTATTAATTTCACCTGAGTAAAAACTTGGTTCCAGATACAATAAAAACATTATTATTGATTTCTCACACATCATGTGTACGTGATTCAAATAATTGTGCAGCATCACTCTGATTTTTACCAAATACATTTACGAAACCAAAAACTATATTTTACATAGTGGTGCAAACCTGAATTATTGCGTAAGCTAGAATATTATTGCAATCAACTAAACATTGTGGTACCACAAATATTTGTGACTGCTAATTAAATTGATTTATATCATTTGAAATTGTCTGAGGCAGCTATTTAACAATTATTTTGATATGTTTTTTTATATTAACTGACTTTTTTCATTTATTTATTAATACGGCACTACAACAACGTACAACTGACTTATCGGAACCATTGAAACCTCTATTAATAACCTATCAATACTGGGCCATAAGGCCAAGATTAATTACAGTCGAGTAAAATCACTAAGATGACGATATGTTTCACAGTGTGTTGACTGGTACGCTTGATAATTTTCTTAGCGCACTCTGACATGTTTGTAATAAAGAAGCCATGAAAATTTTGTGTCTACGAAATTGACAAGAAAAAAACGAAATGAAACGTCAAAAGGAATTGATAAATTCAAATTATTCGAGCAAGCAAACCTTTGCTGGTACAAATCCGGTTAAACATCAAATTCGTTTCAGTTCGGCATCAAATCTTAGTGCTGAACGAGCAACGAATATTAAATTCAGCGAAACATTGCTAAACTGAAACTCGTCTTGAAATCATACAGCCTAATATTATTAATTCAGCCTCCATACGTAGTTCTCAATACATAAATTATGTTGAAAATATAACACGTTTTCATAACTGGAATTTGAAGGTAAATTCCCGTAAAAGCCTTTGTCTTTCTCTTTTGGGAAATTCACCCGTTGAATTTTAAACTGAATGCCTAAATCCTAAATTTGTTAAAAATAATGAAAAGCTCTTCACTACACGAGAAAACATACAGACTCACTACACACTACGACACAAAAATAGACTAAACCAGCCAGGTTCTAAACTAAAAATACACTCCACAAGCACTTTAGTAATGTCAGTTAAAATATATAATAAATTACCAGATGACATTAAAAATGAACAAAAATTTAATATCTTTATAAATAAATTAAAACAATTTCTAATCCGTAAATGTTATTATAATGTACATGAATATTTCAATGATAAATTTAATAAATAAATAATAATACCGAAAAACGCAATAATAATCTATAATACAAATAATAATAAAAACATGTATAAATTAAATAGTTATTGATGCATAGATTCAATATTTAAGTCGCAAAAATTATTTGATACATTTAATTATAAGCCCACCTACCTACATTATATTAATTGAAGTTGTGAACAAATATTTATAATAGCCCTCCTCCTAATTTTTATGTTGTTATGCCCGACAGGGCCCACAATGCTCCAAAACTATTGTATGTATCTTTATGTACCTACCACCTAAGTTCACATTGTGGAATGCAATAAACGAATTGAGTATTGAGTATTGAGTATCCATGATGTTGAACTTTTTAACCGACTTCAAAAAGGAGGAGGTTCTCAATTCGACAGTTTTTTTTTATGTGTGTCACCTCAAAACTTTTACTAGGAGAACCAATTTTGATGATTCTGTTTTTATTTGAAAGTTGGTGCTTCTTTTGTGGTTCCATTTAAATTTAATGAAGATTTTCGGAGATATACAACAGAACTCTTCAATAAACAACGTCAAATCTCTCGAGATTGCTGCAATCGCATGTTTATTTATTGTTTACGCTATTTCATAACATAACATCACGCCAGTACGCTCTAAAGGGGTAAGCAGATATGTACAGTTCACCCTGGTACTGGTACTCTCATTTCATCGGTAATTTTAGTTTTATGTTATTCGGGTAATTTATTCAGGCATACCTGTTGGTTGTTAGTTTGGCTGTAAAACCAGTGTGACAGATGACGGACAAACAGACAAACCCGTGAGTGATATCAATAGGGCTCCATTTGACCCTTAAGGTACGCAACCTTAAGAATGACGATTCCTACATAGGGAGTACGTAGGTAGGTAGGTACATAGCTCATTCACTCTCTTTGACAAATGGAATATAACGAACGCCTATTTGTTTTGCCTCTATTGTAAACACATATAATTATATCAATAAAAAATATTTTATCAGAAGCTCGAACAACAAGCTTATAAAAAAGACCCATGGAAATATTCATAGTTTCTACCTGCAACCATAAATTGCATTGCGGGTGAATATCGATCCAAAATCTCTACAACACCTACAATCTTCAAAATAAGACGTTATTATTATTTTAAGTTTACATAGAACTTCTTTATTTAATAATGCACCACACTAAAACATTGCCATTCGTCCTGCTTAGCATGAAACAAACATAAAAGCCATAATTTTGCCACATCTTTAACACCTCACTATGAATGCTCCCTTCAGGTACATAAATAGTTAGTAGGGAGTCATAACTCACCGGCAGGAATCCCCGGCTCTTCGCCTGTAAAATACACTTCCTCACGAAGTTATTTTGTTCTTCAGTTCATTTATTTTTGCGGTACATTTTATGATGCTGTTGAAGGAAGGTGCAGAATGCAAATCGTCCAAATATTAAAAGGCTGTTTTTATAAATAGTGGATGCGTGATCAGTTACAGCTGGTACCTTGTGTTCATCCATGTTCATTGCCTTTCAAACTATTAGGAATGAAAATCTAATAAACGGTCATAACAGCCATTTTAATTATTCTTGTTCTGAATGGCTTACAAATGGAATTAGTACCGCTCGATGAAATTAAATCAAATTTGATTGTTAAGCAGGTTAATATGGTTTTCCTCTGTGTACACAATTTTTTTACGTTTATAAAATAAAATGTACCTACTATACTTGCAAACTAACTTACACTACAAGAAGCCCGTGTTACAAAACATAACAAAAAGAAAATGCGTTTTCCAAGAATCAGGAAGGTATTAGCAAGTGAAGAGATTGTTGCTAACATAAACTTGTTCTTGCATAATGCATGTCTTGAGACTTGGAGAGTTTTATCCGGGTTTTAAAACAAATGGAAATCTGGGAATTATAAGCGCTTTGCGAAAAAGGTTCGCAAGAGTTTTATAATCAGGCTGTCATGATGTTATTCTACACTTTTTATTTTTGATTTGGATATCTGATGTTATATTATGATCATATAAGTTCCAGCAGAACTAGTTCAATAGAAACTAACTGTCGAAATTTTGAGATAACTTTGGCTATATTCAACTGTAATGTTTGTGCTACGACAGCGTAGCTCTCGTAGCGGCCGTGTAGCCTTGCTACGCCGTAGCAATGGTTTCTATCCAGGCAGTCGTGAGTCTATTACGTCCAACCTGTCGGCTCGTTATTTAATGTTTCAAATATTTTCCCGTTAATTATCTACATTGTATGATGTGTACTCGCCTGAGGGTATGCCTGTAATTACATTTTGTGCCGCCGTTTTAGTAGTGTGTGGTTCTAGTGAGATACATTATATAGGGTATTAAAGAGCATTGGTTACTCTTTGAGATTCACCTACATTGCCTATCTACACTACAAAACTACTACTACAAAAATGGGGCGCATCATATCACTAACGTTTGATTTAGCTTCCCTCTTGCACTGATTGTGTTTATAAACTAATATTTCAGTTCACCATATTTTATGTAGCTCAAAGTTAAATCATGACGTAGTTAGCCAGATAAAATCAAACAAACTTGACCGTCTTCAAAATTACTGTATTCGATTCGTTTTCAATTTGCGTAAATATGATCATGTTTCTGCGCATCGATCGCTTCTAAAGTGGTTGCCTATACGCCAGCGCAGAGAGCAAAGGGCACTAACTACGTTGTTCTCATTTCTCGCCTCTTCTAACTCCTCTAGTTATCTGGCACCTCACTTTAACTACATTTGCGCCAACCACAATAAAAATCTACGGTCATCCCATAACCGCCTTCTTCAATGTCCCACTCACCGTACTGACTTCATTCACTGTTCTTTCTTCGTTCAGTCTATTTCTCTGTGAAATGCGCTTCCCCAGGAAATCAGGATGGCAACCAACCGCTTAACCTTCAAAGTTAAAGTTCGCGAGCAAATTCGCAAGAAGTTTGCAGTAGTATCGTCACAACGCTAATGTTTTTCAATGATTAATCTAATATTACTAATGTATAAGTATATCTATATATTTAGTTTATTCTTTTGAGTATATATGGTATAATTTTCTTGATTATATTGTATTTGTAATTTATATATATTTTTGCATAAACCTGTTTCGTTTAATTGTCAACATTGCACCTACCACTAGTTGTCTCTGCATCATCCAAAGGTTGACTGGTAGTAAATGCCTAAGGCATTAAGTCCGCCTCTGTACGTTTGTGTGCATGAAGTATTAAATATATAAATAAGTGGATAAAACCAAGAGTACTTCTATTAAAGTATTTGTAATAAGGTCACAAGCCTCTAATGACAATTTCATTCTAGCACTGATAACTTTACAATTCCCTAACACTGCCGCATCTCGTTACGCTGAGTGCTAATTCATACTAGGTCAATAAAAAATACAGCATGATGAGGTCACGGCGTCGCTCCGTATAGAAGCAGAATGTTAGTTCTCTGAGTAAATGAAAGCTCTACCGGAATATCTGTTCTTTAGGCACATTCATCTTAATAGCACCAGTTAAAACCTCTTTAAAAGGCCGTTGGACAACCGCTCTGTAAAAGGCGGGCGTGATGTTTTTTGCTCAAGGTATTATCCATGACTATGTAATTAATGTATCACACAGATTATTGTTATATTTGTACCTCTATTTTTATACTCTCTAACATCGCTACATTCTAATAGGTACCTGAAGAATATAAGCTTCAGGATATTTTAGTTTCACCATTGTGCATAAACTATAAGTTATTGTTTGCAAGCGTTACAATACATAAACTTGGGTCCTAAATTTGTGAGAATTTCGTGTGGACTTAACAACAACTGCATTAAAACTGAACAGAATTTTAGTTGGTGTATTAAGTTGGAAACGTTAACTTCAAATCAAATCAAAATTTCTTTATTCAATTAGGCCATTAAGCGGTACTTTCGAACGTCAAAAAAAAATTAAATCTAATAATAATTGATTCTAACGTCCATCCGGAAAAGTAGCTTGTTATGGAGAAGAACGGACAAGAAACTCCAAATGTAATCTTTAAAAAAAATAATGTGTTTGACAAGTATTTGGTTACAATAATCTTATAGGAAAAATACATATATGTGAGAACGACGTAAAAACAAAAACGCACTTAAAAGCGTCTAGAGTAAAACAAACAATTAAAAATACAATAAAATAGGTAATTAAAAACAGGCGGAGGCAGCTAAGATATGACCAATCCCAACTGATGGCGCCCGTTCACGAACATGACACATGGATCGGCACCACTCAGCTCAACCATGATGAAGGGAACCGAATGATCCAACATATGTGCCACCATCAGAGAGACATTAGAGAGAGCATGACACACTCAACTGCCAGGGCACACTGAAGTCAACGAACGACACATAGGTACAGTAAATGGTAGATTTACAGTTGGTACATAGTACTCACATATGTGCTGTGCAGTTATATAATCCAAAAATAAATTGAGTTTATACAACACAAATATATTCATACAGTCTTCAGCAGGTCCAACAATACTTCAGAACTTTTCTGCTTATCACTTGTTTTTGTGCCCTAGTGGCTGTGGAGCTGGAATAACGTTGGGGCAAGCATTTTTATCAGCGATGTAATCCCCTAATCTATAATATGCCTGCCTGCATAGTGTGCGTTTTATACAAGTTTTAAATTTCGTCTCAAATAATTCTAGAATGTGTGGCGGTATTTTATTGTAACATTTTATACAGTACCCCATAAAAGATGACGCTACTTTAGCCAGCCTGAAACCTGGTTGAATTAATTGGTCCCTATTTCTAGTAACATAACTATGTCTATCGCTGTTTTTACTAAAAAGATGTAAATTCTTTCTAACGTACATGATGTTTTCGTAAATATATTGACAAGGTACCGTCATTATGTTAATGTCCCTAAACAGTTCCCTTAGAGAATCGCGCCGGCGAAGATTGTATATCGCTCTGATGGTTAGTTTTTGCAGAACAAAAATTGATTGAATGTCTGCAGCCCTTCCCCATAGTAATATGCCGTAAGACATTATACTATGAAAGTATCTACATCAGTAAATTGACGAATTTTTCTAACAGCATAAGCTGCCGAACTTAACCGCCCCGCAAATGATATTAAATGAGGACCCCATTGTAACCTTGAGTCTAGCGTGATCCCCAGGAAAACCGTTTTGTCGACGAATTGTAGCTTCTCGTTGTTTAATATAATGTAACAATCATAACTTTTGACATTCGGCAAGGCAAATTTTACACATTTAGTTTTTTTAGCATTCAAAACTAAATTATTAGCAGTGAACCAATTTAGAACTTGCCGTAATGCATTATTTACCTCGGCAACGCTACTCGTATTTCTATTTATCATATAAATCAAAGAAGTGTCATCAGCAAATAACACTATGTTTAGTTTGTTTTTCAATAGATGGGGTAAATCGTTAATGTATACTAAAAATAAGAAAGGACCTAAAATTGAGCCCTGGGGTACCCCCATTTTCACGTTCAACCCCGACGTATTGACACCGTTTATTTGAACTAATTGCCGTCTATCATTCAAATAGGCTTTTACTAAACTTAATGCTGATTGGCCTAGCCCGAATTGCTCAAGTTTCAAAACCTATGGCATCTTGTCCCTCGTCCCACGCATCAAAAATATGTTTTATTAAGGTGACACCAGCGTCGGTTGTACAGCGTCCTTTAGTGAAACCATACTGTTTCTCGTGTAGGATGTTTTTCGTATTAAAATAAATGATCATTTGATTTAGCATTATCTTTTCAAATACCTTGCTGAAAACCGGCAACACGGATACTGGTCTATAATTATTTGTGTCTTTACTGTCCCCGGATTTAAAAAGTGGTGTAACATTACTAACATAGTAAGGTTATACCACTTTTTAAATTTCATTCATGAATTAATTTCAATTTCATTTCATGAGATCTGGAAAGACTCCTTGATCTATACACAAATTAAAAATTAAAGCTAAGTACGGCGCTATAGTCTGAATAATGGAGGTACAAACTTTGATGGACATTCCCCATAGATCTTAGGTCAGTCTTATCTTTATTTGCTTAAAAGCTTTTATCACTGTTATTGGGTTTATATGTGAAAAGTTAAATTCAGTCGGGCAGGCTGAAACGTTAGCGTGTAATAAACCATAAGCGAGCGACGGCGAAGAATTTAAGGTTTCACTAGTTTTAATTGGGATGCTGGTAAGGAAATTTACAAATTCTTGAGCAACTTCTTTGTTATCTCTAATAAGTCCATTTGTAGTCTCAAGCGTGTAATCAATATTATTTCTTTTGTTCCTGTTTGTTTCATTGTTAATAATTTTTAATAATTAATACCCATGAGTCTTCACTACACGACATTGGCAGGAATTGTCTTCGGCAAATTGCCGTAAGAAGAAACTCCATCGACTTGTGTTTATTTTTTGCGGTAGTAAAACTACAATGTATGTTCTATTATTTGACTTCCAGTTAATTATGCTCATTAATATATTAAAATAATGTGTTAAGTGATATTTAACATACCCGTACAGTACAGTACTGATGAAATATAAGAATCTTAAATAACTTTTAAATACTAAGTTTTTGGGAATAATTTCTTTAACTAATTAATTATTTGAATTGCTCCCTATTATTATCACGATTTTTTATATGTGTGCACTAGCGGGCCTACGTTATTATTGCGACTTGGCATGCCCTTTGATTGTTAACAGGGCGCTTAAGAATGTAGTGAGTTGATGTAGTTGTTGTGGTCAGTATCTCAACTTGCGTGTGGTGGAAGGTCGCGCTCGCCACTGCGCTTGTGGAGCACGCAGCTCGCAGGCGTGTGAGCTGTGATACCGCAGCACAGACACGTCGCGTGCCGCTGTCGCGGACCAGCCGCCGCCACCTAGGCGCTCTTCACTCAACACACAGGGGCACTCGTGAGTAATGCGAGGAAAGTGACATGATGGTCATTACGTCGCTGATACGACAACCACTCATTAATGTTTTCGTCAGACAGGTACAAAAAATGACTTAAGAGACGAAGTGTAGATCAACACTCTTAACGTAAAGAAGAGAAACTTATAACACTTTTTTTCTAACAAAATAATGCAATAAAACATTTTTTTTCTATTACGATACAGGGCAAATCCAAGAAGTTAATATCACCAAGGAGTTTCTGTAATTTTTTTTTTGTAATGGAAAGCTTACGCTGGGCGCGCCATTTCTATAGTACCTAACTATTATAAAAAGTTTTGATTCCAATTTTCTACTTGTCTGTGGCAACGCCCGCTTTACCACATGCGTGGTTAATACGGTGATATGCTGGGTTTTGGCGTCATGCTAAATTTTGCTGTACTGAATGTCATGAGTTTTTTTAATGTTTGATTGAAAATGTCTGATATTTGTGAATTTGAAGAAAATTTTACTCCACCCGATATTTTAGATGCGACGACGGAAAATACTCATAATCTATTACCAGCAAAGTCAAGAAAATTATATGACAAATGCTATCACGACTTTATGGCATGGAAAATGCAAAAAAAAGGTATTTAGTAGGTTCAATCCCAATGTATGAGTGTAGATAAAGTAGTGTTGAAACTGCACATAACTAGGTATTAACCATCGCATGATATTATTTTAAACGCACGCTCATGTTTTAATACCCCTTATTATGCAACAGTTTCATAAACTACTATTTTTGTCGTGTTTTCCTCCGAGTGTGGGCCTCCTTATAGGACCTTACATGATAGAAACATAACATATTTATTTTTGGACAATAATGTTTATTTTCAGGGATTGTAAGAAATAACTCAGCTATATTTTTCTTTTAGGCCGACATACATAGGTAAAGAGATAGATAGCTTTTTAGAACAAAGGAGCGCTATTAATTAATTGTATTTTAACATAATGTTATAAACCTATCCAAAACACAGTGTTCTAAACTTTTTTTTACATCTGCTGCTTTCCGTGTTATTAACGCTCAATAAACATGTTAAGTACCCCACTTACCCCGCGCATGTATAGCTGTATATAACAATTATGCTGTACTAAACATTATTAATAAATGATACACATGGATTCACACCGTCCACCCAAATGTTACGAGCGATAAAATGCGAAATAAAAAATTTAATCTTTTTATTCTGGCATTTGAATGATTGATTTTAATCACGCTGACTTTACATAGACAATGACCAAGTTTTTCACATACAGGGTTACATCACGCGAACGTGATTTGAACAATATTGTATTGATATCCTCGACAAATTGGAAAAAATTGAGGAGAATTGAGGAAATGGATTCTGGAAGTCCACAATGCTACAAAATGTTAAGGTTTGTAGCATTGTGAAAGATGCAAGAAAGTACAAGTAAGAAGAGATTAGGCAGTAAACACTATGTTGTGGAAATCGTCTATAAAAGCTTTATAATTTAATTTTAAATTGTAAAATAAACTAAAATCTCCGTTGCCATGTTTGCAAATTTACTGAAGTATAAACATTTCGTACGAAATCCTCTAGAGATGGCCCTCAGATGGAAGTAGAATGGATCACTTTATATCTCAGGGGATGTGAACACGGAGAAAAGGTGATCGGGTTTTATGTAAGTACGAAGAATAGAATTCGATTTTTTAAAACAACATCTTGTAGGTAAGTAAATTGAGCATTTTATTATTTATTCTAGAAATCAGGGATTGAAACTGAAAGCAACACAATATAGTCTGAAACTTTTGCTAAATAATAATAATTTAAAATATAAAATTATTATTCTTTAGCAAATGTTTCAGTTAATTTTTAAATCGTATATTTTGATTGGTTAAGGAAAATTGAATTTTGCAGTCAAGTGCTTGTCTGTCAAGTGAAAGGTATTTACCTAAGTAGATATTATTTTATGGTGTTCCTATTACAACATAATCGAAATGTTTTTGTAGAACAAACAATATTTCAGAATACGAATTTTGTATGGCATCTGTAAGGCTTCAGGCTTGCCCAAAGTCCCAACACTACATCTCGTCCTTTTATACTCTCCAAAGAATTGATATAGTCTCACCTCGAAGCGCTATCAAAACGTTGAGTGTGTACTTTCTAGAACTCTGTCATTGGGTTAACGAATTTACGTCAGTCACTCAAAATTAACCTTTTAGCAGTCATGTGTAATGAGAGAAGAGTAGGAAACAAAGGTCTCACAATCAAACTGCAGAACAAAACGGATTTATTTGCACAACAAATCGTTTTATTGCTATTTCCAACTGTACATAACAGGAGGCGTACTTTTCCAGAGCACCAATCCCAACACCCGGGGCTGACTCAAAAAGTATTTTAGAAAAATTACATAAAAACATACCTTTTGATGATTTTCTTTTTAAGTCGGCCCACAAGGTGCTGTCATGAATAATGCCCACGTGAGAGAAAATCTACGATTAAAACAAATATCGCAAATAAACATGAAATCGTTGAGTTTTTATGACATCCCTTTGAGTATGATACAGTACTGAAATATTATCTTCATTATGCTACTAATATTCATGTTATGCGAACAACATTTAACATCACAGATATGATTCGAATGTCATGGTTTTAATGTAAATAAATGTACACGTAGATGGTAGGTACACTCAAAAAAAAAATATCTCTGAATATATTACTTTAAACAAACTTTTAGTTATTAAATCTCCCTACGTTAGAAAGTTGCCCTTACGGAACCTTATAGCCCATGACCATGACTGCTTGCATGCCGTCAATGTGACCAATTGTAACTGTCCTCAAATAGATGTTGTTAATAAACAAACATACCTTGGAGTAGTTATAGATGATACGTTTAACTGGAGTCATCACGTAGAACGTGTTTGCGATAAACTTCGACAATTTCTTGCTAATATTACAATATTAAAGAACCGTTTGCCCTTCAAAGTGAAGATTATGCTATATTACGCACTGGCTGAATCCTACATCCAGTATGGGCTTAGTAGTTATGGTCGTACCTACAAAACCTATATTGATAAGATTTACAAAATTCAAGTCCAAATTTTAAAAACGGTAGTGTCTCCCAAAATTAGAAATCAATTTCACGACGATATAAATGGCCTCTTTAAACACTGTAAAGTCTTACCAGTTCATACACAAGTATTTTTTTTATTATTAAAATAACAGTTTTTCAATGGATCTTTAAGGAACATAATTGAACATCCTGTACGCATGCGGGCAATTTCTCAGAATAGGCTTCGTACACAGCGCGCAAACAACACGTATGGTGAGCGAACTACTGCTTATATTATACCGAGACTTATTAACAGTCTACCCTCAGAAATAAATAATTGTATATCAGACAAAAATATAAAATTTAAGCTTAAACAATATTATTTAAGTATTATTTAGATAATGCAGAGATGTTTGTGGTACAAGCTAGTTAAAGACCTAAATAATAATATAGGTCTTTGACTAGTTTGAGTTGTTATTAATTGTTATCGCTTTTAGCGTTCTTTTTTTATATATAGCACATAAATAAATACTAATAGACTCACGATAGCACAAGTTTAAACCTTAGTGGTTTTTGGTTGCTATCTAATACGAATAAACCTGTAACTTTTTGTATAATTGATAAATAAAGGAATAAAATAAATAAAAAAAACAGGTAATTGCCGCATGTTTATGTTAAGTACATTCTTCATTTGAAGGTATTTCTTAAGCGATGGGATTTATTTTGATATTCAAACTCATTAAAATACGATGTAGAGTTAATATACACATTTATACGTGTTAAGATTATCTCTTCAAGCAGATCTCTCGTCAAGACGTAACAAACTGTGCACAACGAGCTGATACTAGAATTCCCGTAAATAAATCAAAGAGGTGTTACGGTAATACAAGTTTATTAAAAGTACTTATTCACAAATTCAACAGATTTTATAATAAAGTACCGTAATATTACGATTATTTAATAGTACGAAGGCCCCCGCTAAGAGGTCTCTTCGCGACTGTCTTCTCCTGCGATTCCATATAATTCCCTCCAAACCCACCTTTTTGTTCTTATTCATTATTTTTGGATACCTAAGCTCATTATTACATTGCCAAGTCCTATTTCGCAACTTAGCTAGACAATATTATAAAACAAGTCTATCTACGATTATTGTAATGGTATATTTTGCCAATAAACTTGACTACACTGTAACACAGGTACTAGTGCTTTAGGGCGACAACATCCGGCCATCCTCGCATGTGTTAGGTCTGGTCCATCAGCTGAGAACAAAACCATGTTTAAAGGTTATTCGTCAACCATCAATCGGACAGGCAAACGAACAAAGAATAAATATAATGGTTTTATTGCATCTTCATTACAATCATTATTAAAAAAACACTTGTATATCTAAACTACATGTTCCTTCAATGGCCAGGTTGTTCAGATGATTATTAGCCTCAAACACCTTGACATTATCCGAGTTATTAACATAGCCTCACCAAATTTACCCCTTTTTTTCATCAACCCATATATCGTGTACCCAGATTCTATATTTGCTGTTCCATCGGTGGCCAGCCACATAGAATCTTCCTGCCTTTGGCTATTCTATCGTCTTCGAACCATTTAACCAGATTCTCAATTTGTATAGAATCTTCCTACCCTTGGCTATATCATCATCAGCCAGCCATTTAAAATCTAACCAGATTCTTTATTTGCAGTTCCATCGGCGGTCAGCTGTACATAATCCTTCTACCCTTTGCTGTTCCAAAATAAGAGTCCCAATCCGTGAATTTCAGTGAGGTACATCATTAAAAAAAAATATGAAAAAAAATAACGAGTATTATTTAATCTAAAATACCGTAGAATATAAATGTCACTTAGCCCTTTTTCAATTTGATTAAATATTTATTCATTAAATATTTATTAAATATTTGGACGTTTGATAATACATATTATTAACATGCGCTTGGTCGTGGAGTTGCGGAAACCAGCCCGTTTTAACCTTTAACCTAACCAAATACATTTTTTTAAATTTATGTAATACTACATGCACTTAAACGTTCAGAGGTGGAATTCATGCCTTGATTAAAAATAAGTAGGTCACAAATGAAATACAAATTCACATCGAAACATTTCTAATAAGCTAATTTTATGTAAATTATATATCTCTTACCAAAACCTGCTCACCTCATAGCTTTTTGCGACGTTTACATTTTAGATTAGACAAGTAATTCCATGTGATATGTAAAAAATGTATTACAATTTTTATTTTTATTTTTTTTTATATACTTGATATACAAACAATGTTCATACAGAATGTCTGGCAGACGCCGCATGTAGCTTAACAAACAAGATAACCATATATCCTTTTGCCTTCTGCTTCGTTTTTTAAAATTCTCTTTACTATGTATCAAAGAATGCTTTTAAACTTAACTAACACTGTGATGAATTAGCGGCAAATTAAGGAATCATTAGGTTCGTATACTTTAAACCATTCTCATAACTCAGCCACTTTGTCAGGTCTGTTACCTCATCCAACATCACCGAATCCGTCTGATATTAGCTAAGTTTCTGAGTCACGGCAGTTATGAGACACATCTGTCACACCAGATACTTATTAATTTTCACTTGATTTATGGTATCATTATTCATGTATTCCTTTGTAGTTTGAAACATGTAACAGGTTGACATTAATCTGATAGAGGCCTTATTAATAAAGACCGAGGGCCGCTTGTAAGACTTAATTAATAACATCCGAGTAGATCAAATCAAAATATTTATTTAGCCAGTGGATATTTATTTTCATTCTCCAGATACAAAAGATGGAATCAAGTCTCGATGCATAAATTTAACTAGCATCTACTTAAAAAAAACTCTTATCACAACATACATTTTAGCTTGTGTGCTTGTATAAAGGTAAAACGCGAGTGCTCAGTATTAAACAAACCACAAAGTTCTGATTCACTATTGCGGTAACACATTATTACTTGTTTAAAATGTAAATGATTGATTTACTCTCTGTGCATTCGTCATGTCATCATCAGTGTTCAATAAACACATTTTCATGTATTTATAAATTGGCTTCGATTCCTATAACAAGGCACTACTATTTACCTGAGCTATTACCTAGAAGACTGACACATTTATTGTATACTGCTTAGCATCCACTTGAATTATATATTCGGTCGTGATAACCGAGATACACTGAGAAGCTGAGCACGCGAGGTGAGCTCCGACCACATCGTTTATAATTCCACAGAAGTCGTTATCCACAACGATTACCATGATCAAGAGAACTAACTACTTATGTGGCAGAATGTTCAAAGTTTACAACTTAGAAACTTACGTAATCTAAGTTACGGTGATTGAGTTTCATTTTGATTAATTTCTAATTTTAACTTGAGTAGGTTAGAGTATTTATTAATAAATTATATTTTTGAAGCATATTTCTCGTTTAGTATCTAATAGAAATACATGCAAAAATATTTATTTTGAGATATGTTGTATATAATGAGAACATTTGCTTTCATGAACAGGCCTTATCTATTAAAAAATATGAAGTTCCTAGTCTTCTCTTCTTTTTATTTTTGAGACATCCTCCGTGTACATCAGTGAGGCTCCTAAAATTAATAAAATATAATGATCGCAATTTTAATTATCAAATTGTTTAGCAAACAGATTTACCAAAACAATAATTAATGCTTTAGCTCGTGATTACAGCTGCCGTGTTTGTAGCTGTACAAAACTGAGTATTTAATAATTTAATAGTAATTAAATATATTTCTATCACTAACGTTATTTTGTAAATAATTGTTTTAACAGCTTTTTACATAACTGCTCATTGGAAGTGGTCACACGGTACTGATATTGATTAATCTTTTGTATTCTTCGTCATAATTGGTAATGACAATATAAATGTTGGAAGCACTCGGGTTTCGAGAGATTTTGTTTTTAATTAAGCCTGTATTCCAGCAGTGAGAACATTAATAGGCTGATGATAATGATGAAAGCCTTGCTATCCCGCGTATGATAGCTGGTGATATTGGTACATAAATCGCGTGATTGCACTTTAATGCAAACACGGATGATGAAATTAAAACCATGAAACAGATGTTGCAAGTCTGTATAGACATTAATATGCAGCAGCAATCACAGTCTATCATTCTATTAATTTAGATATTAACGTGGGTTGTATAGTATAGCATATGAGAGGACTTTATTTTTATTAAATTAAGCCAGGAATCAATTTAAACCTGAAAACACGTTCACATCTTCCTAAATTAAAAGGTCGAAAGCATACCATCAGAAATTATTAGTCCAACGCACGGGCTACCGCGCCTCAGATCCAGTCTCTCCGTAAGGCCATGGTGGATCTTTTTAACTTCACCGAATGGGGCGATGCCAATCTGGTCAGGTTGAATGCTGCTAAAACACAGGCGTGTCTTTTTTCCGCAAAAAGAGCCAATTTGAACCGGCTCCAACTTGCCGGGATGTGACCGTGCAAATAACGGACCACTTTGAGCTTCTTGGCGTTACGTTGGCATCGACTCCCAATTTTGGGCCCGTATATTAAGGCAAAGGCACAGCTGGCTGCCAAAAAGTTGGGGATCCATGCAAAGGTGAGAAGGTACTTCACGCCAAAACAGCTTCTCAATTTGAATCAAGCGCAAGTTCGATCATGCATGGAGTACTGTTCTCATTTTAAAGCGGGCTAAGAGGCTCATCGGTGACGAGGTACTGGTCAATTCAAAGCTCCAGAGCCTTGAACACCGTCGCCGAGTTGCCAGCTTGTCGGTTTTTTATCGGTTACATTTCGGGGAGTGTGCGTTGGAATTGCACAATCTAATTCCACCTAGCCTGTTTCATCATCGGATTTCGAGACGTACGGCGATGCGCCATCGGTAAATGGTGGACTCCCACCCATTCGCAAAAAAATGTTTTGGAAACACTTTTATTATGCGTACTGCTAAGGAGTGGAATTCCCTGCCGGAGTCTGTGTTTCCCGACAGCTACAACCTAGAAGTCTTGTCTCACCGTCGACCACATCATCGCTTCACAACAGGTGAGATAGTGGTCAAGTACTAGCCTATTGTATATACAAAAACACAAAATAGACGAACGAAATTCTTTTACCAAAAAAAACAAATGCCCAAAATTAGGCAGCATGCGTAACAGTCGATATTAGAGTATTAAGTATTGATGCGTTAATTGAAGCTCCGAACACCGATCGACGGTTTTTGAGCGAAATCACCCGTAAAAGAGATATGCGAGGCTTCTGCTTGATACAAACTGAATATTTAGCAGGTTGCCGTATTTCTTTTTGAACGGAACTTCATCTGAAGACATTTTGATTATAAAATTGTATAAACGAGTTACGTGCTCTTGAGTTAACCTAAAACCAAGCTACTTTTCATTAAGTTTAGGGTCAACGCTTTCATCCATATCCATATAAAATACCATGATGTATCCGTATTTTTAAAGCGAGTTTTTTTCTACACAGCGCGCTTTTTTCCTTTTATGTGATGTAATAAACCACAGCGCAGTAACCCTTCTACCGAATGCTCATTGTGTTTTATCCCGTCGAGTGACGTCATCCACCACAGTCACCACTAGAGCTATTTTTTTTTCATGTGGGTTTCACAAAAATGTGAAATGAGCAGATTCCTTTCCTTTAATAGCTTTAAAAAAGATAAAAATAAAGAAGGCTTAACACATATTACCGGGAACAAAATAAAATAAGGACTTTTTACGAGCTTTAAAACTGTACTCCGAGTGGATTACCACATGTCCAGGCTTATGGTAACAACGAAGTCCATTGTGGACCAGTGGAATCACGCGGAGGTGATCCAAACAATGTTTTATTGAAACTTTCGAAGAATTCAGAGAATGGAGAAAATGCAGGCATAAAGTTCGCAGCTGTACAAAACATTGTTTTCGTGTAAATGAAACACAAACATGTAGAGTTACATTTAGGGAATGAAAATTAATGTAACCATGGAATGGAAGCATTAGAAAGAAGGCAAATTGTAATTTAAAACCTGTGCCCATGCCAATGGGAAGTTATTGAAGTATTAACATATTGTACGGAATCCTTATTTTACATCTCGGAGATATGAAAAAGAGAAACGACGATCGTTAACCATAATGTATGTATGGTACGAGAAATAGAATGAAATTCGTTCAAACAAAACTTCCATAATGTGTTGTATGAAAGTAATTAGAGATTTATATTTTATTACCCAAACCAGGAACCTAATCTAATAGCGAACTTATAGCTAAATTATAATTATAAATTAATTGCATAAATTTATCTCTTCTTATCGTTTCCTCTATGAAGTTATGAGTAAGACAAGGATGAACATTAAAATACTGTGTACTTATAAATAACCAACTTTTTATCATAATGCTGTTGCATCGAGTTTTGAAATAACTTATTGATTTCATTTGCTCGTCGTCTAGATTTATGTTCAAGATGGAATCCGAGGGGAATCTTATATTTTTATTGGTTAGGGAATAATGTGTTCCGCTATCAATTGTGTTTGTCTGTGAATAGGAGAGGATATTAAACTTAATGTTGAGTTAGTGCCAGTGTAATAATGGAATCGCAATTGTATAAAGAAATCATATTTCATGATTTTCGTGTTACTAAAATGTAGAAGCCTAGTGCCTAGCCTATGGAGGTGACTATTGGTCGTAAAGTTGGTCGGTACTTCTTGCTGTGGTTTATAGTGTTTTTAATAAAATAACCCATTTACTGAGAACAATTATATTATAGAAAGTTTCTACATACAATAATAAAGGACACGAAACGTTATCCAGTGCGCAGGTGCAGTGTGTAAATAGTAACTATTGTGTAAACTTAAATCTGTACACTGGTGACTAAAATCTACCCTTAACATTGAAAATATTGAAACATTTTAGTGAATATACTTAAAATCGCTTAAATCAAGTGTCGCCTAAGAGTGTGCTTCAACTCTGTTTACCCAAGTGTAATTTTATGGTGTCAACAAACCATTAAACTCCCATCAAACTATAATTTGTATATGTTCGAAACAGCGCCATCTATTGACACTGCGCGGAACGACTTGTATTGATCGATAACAGAGTGTATGTTAAGTACGAAGCACACAATGCCTGCAGCGAAGTGCGGTGGTTGCGCCAAATTTTTATCGCCGATAGAGGCCGCTAAATGCGGCCAATGCAATGCCTTTTATCATCGCGCTTGCGTCGCCTTGCCTGGTACGGGTATTATTGCACCCACCTGGCGCTGCCATGAGTGCGGAAAAAATCTGGTCAGGGACAACAAGACGGAGATGCCAGTTCGAGGTAGGGCGGAACCTGCCCAGGAAGAAGTGCACAGTGGCCCCGAGGAGCTCAAGAGCGATCCATTACATGGCGCTGAACGCTACTATTAATGTATCCCCTGACTTGGCAGACGAGCTGCGGTTATTTAAAGAGGAGCTGCGTGCCGAGTTTCGCTTGATGCATCAGGAATTCCAACAATTTCGCACGGAAATGGCTCAATTAAAGGATTCCTTAAATACTTCTGATAAGCGTGTAGATAGCCTAGAAGCGCGAGTGGGCGTCCTTGAACAGAAACTGGAGCAAAAACTGGACGGGGATCCATTACAAAACACCATAGCTGAACTGTAATGCCAATTGAACGAGCGCGATCAGGAACTCCTGCTCAACGACATTGAGGTGACCGGAATACCGGAGTGCAAGGGTGAGAGCGCCCTACACCTGGTTGGAGTTCTTGCCATAAAGCTTGGCGTTGCTGTTGAAGAGAGGGTAATAGTTCATGCTGAGTCCACAAAGCTACAAAATGTTAAGGTTTGTAGCATTGTGAAAGATGCAAGAAAGTACAAGTAAGAAGAGATTATGCAGTAAAAACTACGTTGTGGAAATCGACTATAAAAGCTTTATAATTTAATTTTAAATTGTAAAATAAACTAAAATCTCCGTTGCCATGTTTGCAAATTTACTGAAGTATAAACATTTCGTACGAAATGCTCTAGAGAAGGCCCTCAGATGGAAGTAGAATGGATCACTTTATATCTCAGGGGATGTGAACACAGAGAAAAGGTGATCGGGTTATATGTAAGTACGAAGAATAGAATTCGATTTTTTAAAACAACATCTTGTATGAAAGCAAATTGAGCATTTTATTATTTATTCTAGAAATCAGGTATTGAAACTGAAAGCAACACAATATACTCTAAAACTTTTGCTAAATAATAATAATTTAAAATATAAAATTATTATTCTTTAGCAGTGTTTCAGTTAATTTTTAAATCGTATATATTTATTGGTTAAGGAAAATTTAATATTGCAGTCAAGTGCTTGTCTGTCAAGTGAAAGATATTTACCTAAGTAGATATTATTTTGTAGTGTTACTATAACAACATAATAGAAATGGTTTTGTAGATATTTCGCATTAACTGAATATCACGAATTTTGTATGGAATCTGTAAGCCTTCAGGCCTTCCCAAAGTCCCAACACTACATCTCGTCCTTTTATCCTCTCCAAAGAATTGATATTGTCAATTCTTTGAACATTGAGTATATAAGTTTTATCATAAAACGTTGAATGTGTACTTTCTTGGAAACTGCCATTGAGTTAACGGATGTACGTCAGTCGCTCGAGATTCACCTTTTAGCAGTCGTGTGTAGTGAGAGACGAGTAGGAAACAAAGGTCTCACAATCAAACTGCAGAACAAAACGGATGTATTCGCACAACAAAGCGTTTTTTTGCTATTTCCAACTGTACATAACAGGAGGCGTACTTTTCCGGAGCACCAATCCCAACACCCGGGCTGACTCAAAAAATATTATAGAAAAATTAGATAAAAACAAACCTTTTGATGATTTTTTTTCAAGTCGGCCCACAAGGTGCTGTCATGAATAATGCCCACGTGAGAGAAAATCTACGATTAAAACAAATATCGCAAATAAACATGAAATCGTTCAGAGATTTTATGACATCCCTTTGAATATGATACAATACTGAAATATTATCTTCATTATGCGATTAATATTCATGTTATGAAAGCAACATTTACCTATATTACAAACATGACTCGAATGTCATGGCTTTAATGTAAGTAAATGTACACGTAGGTAGTACTCTCTAACAAATAGTAATATCTCTGAATATATTACTTTAAACAGGTAATTTCCGCATGTTTATGTTTTGTACATTCTTCATTTACAGGTATTTCTTAAGCGATAGAATTTATTCTGTTATTTAAACTCATTAAAAATACGATGTAGAGTTAATATACACATTTTTACGTGTTAAGATTTTCTCTTCAAGCAGATCTCTCTACAAGACGTAACACACTGTGCACAACGATCTGATACTAGAATTCCGGTAAATAAATCAAAGAGGTGGAACGGTAATACAAGTTTATTAAAAGTACTTATTCACAAGTTAAACAGATTTTATAATAAAGTACCGTAATTTTACGATTATTTAATAGAACAAAAGCCCTCGCTAAGAGGTCTCTCCGCGTCTGTCTTCTCCTGCAATTCCATATAACATAACTCCCTCCAAACCCCCATTTCTGTCCTTAAATATTATTTTTTGGCCAACGAAGCTCATTATTATATTGTCAAGTCCTATTTTGGAACTTAGCTAGACTACATTGTAAAACAAGTGATCTACGAGTGATATATTAATGGTATATTTTGTCAATCAGCTTAATTACACTGTAACATAGGTAGTAGTTATTTAGGGCGACATCATCTGACCATCCTCGCATGTCTGGTGCAACAGCGCAAAAACTATGTTTAAAATGTTATTCTTCAACCTTCAATTGCATTCATGTTGTATCCTTGATTTGATTTTCCATCGCCGGCAATCGAACAAAGAATAAATATAATGGTGTTATCTGACATTATTTTATTTCAGTAAAATCTTCATTACAATCATTATAAAAAAAAACACTTGAGGATCTAAACTTTTTATTTTTTTATTGTAGATAGGCTTGCGCTTGACCCATTATCTCACCTGATGGTAAGTGATGATGCGGTCGAAGGTGTAGCACGCTTGCCTAGAAGTAACCTATTCACTCTTGACTTAAAGACCCCGAGATTGTAGCCATCGGGAAATACAGACTCCGGCAGGTAATTCCACTCCTTAGCTGTACGCATAATAAAAGTATTTCCAAAACGTTTAGTACGTATGGTTATAAACTACATGTTCCTTTAACGATCAGGTTGTTCAGATGATTATTAGTCTCAAACAACTTGCCATTAACATACCCGGTATTTTGGACGTTCATTATATCAACATAAAGGAAAGACGCAATGGACGCCTAATAAGGTTTTATTAGATATACCTATGGTTCTTTGGAAACAACAACTTCATCACGTAAAGTAAAAACAGTGTTCACTGAAATCCTGGGTATAGATAGTTTATCAAAGTCAACTTCAATTTATATTCATCAAAGTGTTGTTATATTTAAAAGTAGGTTTATTATCTAAAATAAGATACAAATTGCGTGATTTTAAGTCAGGTACTTAGGTAGTAAAATTAGTAACAAAATAATTATTTAATCTAAAATACCGTGGAATATAAATATTTTGGCTCTTTGCTTTGGCTATTTCAATTTGATTAAATATTTATTCATAAAATATTTGGACGTTTTTAATAAAAAAAATACTTCATGCACTCAAACGTACAGAGGCGGACTTCATGCCTTGATTAAAAAGAAGTAGGTCACAAATGAAAGACAAATTCACATCGAAACTTTTCTAATAAGCTGATTTTATGTAAATTATACATCTCTTACAAAACCTGCTGACCTCATAGCTTTTTGCTACGTTAACATTTCAGATGAGACAAGTTATTCCACGTGATATGTAGAAAACGTATTACAATATTCATACAGTATGTCTGGCAGACGCCGCATGTAGCTTCACAAACAAGATGTTGTAAGGTAGTATTTTCTGCCTACTCACCAGCTAACTCAGGGGTAGGTGATCAGGATGAGACAATTGCAGGGATGATTTCGCGTGAGGGTCGACTGAAGTAAAAGTCTTTCTATTTGGTCAACTAGTTTAATTTTCACTTCAGCAGCACTATAGCTTCATAATGTATTTATATGACACATATAAAACTTACTTGTGTATGGGCTATAATATACCCTTAAAACATAGTACCAGATGTATGATATCTCAATCAGCACCGTTCCTCTGTGCAGTTGGCATCCAGTTTCTCACCAGTCAAAATATCATGGGTATCCGGAGCCTGTTGTTGAACAATGTAGCTGTCGCTCTAATTTGTAGATGACCATATTTATTCTATTAATTGATTAAATAAAATTAATCCTAATGAGCCCTGTCAATGGGAAAAATGCAGGATGAGCATCATATAAGCACATGTTTCACAAGCATGAAAATATAGTTTAATTCAACTAATACTCACAGCGATTGCTGGCACATTATATTTTTATATTTAGAGCTGGTTGCTTGTCGTCTCCGAGTCATTCCGATTATCTTAGATGAACCCTTTTTCAATAGATATTTTTGTGACCGTATCAATGAAGAATTAGCAATGGAAAGGAAATGTCACTCTTGTCAGCCATAGACATTGAGCGTTTTATCGACCAATAGATATGATCATAATTAATAGACTTGTCGTTTTATATTTATAAATTGAATTGTGTGTTTTATTATAATATATATTTATAACACACAATTCATATTTACTTATTTTTAATCAATTTAGTATATTTCAACCGACAGTAGCGCCATCTGACAGAATTGCATTAGAAGTAATGACAATTAAGAAAGAAAGCTAGTAAGAGATTCACGCCTTTGACACTAGATGTCGCTATTCTATGTAACAGTATTATTAATTGTTACAATGTATCGCCTCTACATCGACACTCGATCCACGGCTCGCTCCATACATCATGCTGTCACTATTTAGCAACACAAAAAAATAACCATGTATCCTTTTTCCTTCTGCTTCGTTTTTATAAAATTCTCTTTATTCTGTGTTTATGAATGTTCGGCTATTGTATGGGGACGTGTTCTTAAAGCATGGTTTTCGGCGCTCTTTTAAACTTAACTTACACTGTGTTGAATCAGCGGCAAATTAACAAATCACTAGGTTCGTATACTTTAAACCATTCTCATAACTCAGCCACTTTGTGAGGTCTATTACCTCGTCCAACATCACCTAATTTGTCTGATATTAGCTAACTTTCAGAGTTACGGCAGTTATGAGACACATCTGTCACACCAGATACTTATTAATCTTCACGTGATTTATGGTATCATTATTCATGTATTCCTTTGTAGTTTGTAAGTGGGTAATAAGGTTGTCATTAATCTGATAGAGGTCTTATTAATAAAGACCAAGGGACACTTGTTAGACTTAATTAAGAACATCCAAATAGATAAAATCAAAATATTTTTTTACCCAGTGGATTTTTCTTTTCATCCTCCAGATACAATAGATGGAATCAAGACTAGATGCAGAAATTTAACTTGCATCTACGTAAAAAAGAAACTCATATCACAACACACATTTTAGCTTGTGTGCGTGTATAAAGGTAAAAAGCGAGTGCTCACTATTGAACCAATCACGAAGTTCTGATTAGCTATTGTGGTAAAACTGGATAAATCATGATTGCTTGTTCAAAACATATATGATGTATTCACTCTCTGTGCGTACGTCATGTCATCATCAGTGTACATTAAACACAGTGTCATGTATTTATAAATTGGTTGAGATTCCTATAACAAGGCACTACTATTTACCTGAGCCATTATCTAGAAGACTGACATATTCATTGTATAACTAGAACAAATTGCTAAGCATCCACTTGTACAATATATTCGGTATTCGTCGTGATAACCGATGTACACTGAGAGGCTGAGCACGCGAGGTGATCTCCGACCACAACGTTTATAAATCCACAGAAGTCGTTATCCACAAGGGTTAACATGATCAAGAGAACTAACTACTTGTTATGCGGCAGAATGTTCAAAGTTTATAACTTAGAAACTTACGTAATCTATGTTACGATGATTGAGTTTCATTTTGATTAATTACTATTATTTTAGCTTGAGTAGGTTAGAATATTTATTTATAAGTTATATTTATGAATCGTATCTTTCGTTTAGTATTTAAATGAAATACTGCGACATAAATAATTAATATGAAATAATAATTATTTTCAGAGACGTTGTGTTATGAGAACATTTGCTTTCATGAATAAGCCTCATCTATCAAAAAATATTAAGTTCCTAGTAAATTAATTAGATATAGATTGCAATTTTAATCATCAAATTGTTTAGCAATCAGATTTACCAAAACCATAATTAATGCTTTAATTGGTAATTACTGCTGCCGTGCTTTGTAGCTGTGCAAACACTGAGTATTTAATTAATTAAATTAATATCACTAACGTTATTTTGTAAATAATCGTTTTAACAGCAATTTACATAACTAATTGCTCATTGAAAGTGATCACACGGGTCATTGATTAATCTCTTGTACTCTTTGTCATAATTGGTAATGACAACATAAATGTTGGAAGAACTCGGGTTTAGAGAGATTTTGTTTTTAATTAGGTAAAGCCTTGTTAACCCGCGTATAATAGTTGGTGATATTCGTACATAAATCACGTAATTGCACTCTAATGCAAACATGGATACTGAAATTAAAACCTTGAAACCGGTGAAGACAAAACCACTTACCATAATAAGCACCCGATTCAATTTAACGAGCATCAAAAAAGCGCAGTACGATAACATCGAAGACACAATTTGTTGTTGATAATGGTGTTGATGAAAACAAATGTTGCAAGTCTCTACAGACACTAATATAAAGCAGAAATTATGGTCTATCATTCGATTAATTTAGATTTTAACGCGGCTTATATAGGATAGCGAGAGGACTTTATTTATAATAAATTTAAAAAACAGGCATCAATTTAAAAACCGCAAACATATTCACAGTATCCTACTTATAACGGTCGGAAGCATACCATCACTAACCCTTTCTTAATCGTTTCGCGATTACCACTAGCTAGCTAGTCTGCACATCTCGTTAGCAACAAAATAGACAAACGAATTTTTCTGACCATAAAAAAATATGTCCTCAAGATGAGGCAGCGTGCGTAACAGTCGATATAAGAGTTTAAAGTATTGATGCGTCTGAGCACCAACCGAAAATTTTTGAGCAAAACCACCCGTAAAAGAGATTAACGAGGCTTCTGCTTGATAAAAACTGAATATTTAGCAGGTTACTGTATCTTCTTTTGAATCGGAACTTCATCTGAAGACATTTTGGTTATAAAATTGTATAAACGATTAACGTGCTCTTGAGTTTACTCTAAAACCATGCTACTTTTTATTAAGTTTAGGGCCAACGCTTTCACCCATAGCCATATAAAATACCTCAATGTATCCGTATTTTTAAAGGGGTTTTTTCTATACATCGCACTTTTCCCCTTTTATGTGATGTAATAAACCACAGCGCAGTAACCCTTTTACCGAATGCTCATTGTGGTACATCCCGTCGAGAGACGTCATCCACCACACTCACCACTAGAGATATATAATTTTTTTATGTGGGTGTCGCAAAAATGTGAAATAAGCGACATTTTTTTCTTTAATAGCTTTATAAAGGTAAAAATAAAGAAGGTTAAAACATTTTAACGAGATACCCACAATTTCAAACCATAAAAACCATTGTGGCCCAGTGAAATCACGCGGACGTGATCCAAATAATGTTGAATTGTAACTTTCGACGAATTCAGGGAATGGAGGAATTGTAGGCATAAAGTTCGCAGCTGTATAAAACATTGTTTTCGTGTAAAGGAAGCACACACATGTAGAGTTACATTTAAGGAATGCAAATTAATGTAACCATGGAATGGAAGCATTAGACAGAAGGCACATAGTAATTTAAAAGCCTGTGAACATGCCAACGGGAAGTTATTGAAGTATGAACATAACATATTGTACAGAATCCTTATTTTACATCTCGGAGATATGAAAAAGAGAAACGACGATCGTGAACCATAACGCATGTATGGTACGAGAAATAGAAAGAAATTCGTTCAAACAAAACTTCCATAATGTGTTGTATTGAAGTAATTAGAGATTTATATTTTATTATCGAAATCAGGAACCTAATCTAATAGCGAACTTATAGCTGAATTATAATTATAAATTCATTCCATAAATTAATCTCTTCTTATCGTTTCCCCTATGAAGTTATGAGTAGGTAAAGGATGAAAATTAAAATACTATGTACTTCTAAATAACCAACTTTTTTATCATAATGCTGTTGCATCGAGTTCTGAAATAAGTTATTGGTTTCATTTGCTCATCGTCTAGATTTATGATCAAGATGGAATCCGAGGGGAATCGTATATTTTTATTGGTTAAGGAATAATGGGTTCCGCTATCAATTGTGTTTGTCTGTGAATAGGAGAGGATATTAAACTTTATGTTGAGTTAGTGCCATTGTAATAATGGAATCGCAATTGTATAAAGAAATCATATTTCATGATTTTCGTGTTACTAAAATGTAGAAGGCCTACTTGCTTATGTATATATAATATCACAAATTCACAAACATTTTGACGATATTATTTTTCATATCAATCCTAAATTTCACAATCCGCATTGTAATTCTAATATTTTCAGGAAACGGTGCGCTTGAATTGAACATATAACATTCGGGAAATCTTTTAGCTTCTACGCACCAAACGTATTTTAGAAGAGTTTTGCTGTTTTGGAGTAGCTAACAAACAAAAACAAGACGGAAGGAAAAGACGTTTCTTCTTTTATTGTTCTTGTGTATAATGCTCGGGAAAGATAAATTAATTTATTGTTAGATATTTCTTCGAGAAATGATAGAACAGTTGTTTTTGCTTTTCTTTTCTTTGAAAAAGTTAGAGCTTAGGTTTTCCGCAATTGTTGGGACGCCAAATGATGAGAATTTTATATACATGAACAAGCCGTAGCTGAAGTTTTAGCATATATAGTAAAAGACTCAAGATGAAAGTCTATGACCAGTGTGTGTTGCCGGTGATAACCTATGGCTCTGAGACGTGGACGCTCTCAATGGGCCTCCTCAGAAAGCTTACAGTCACTCAAAGGGCAATGGAGAGGGCTATGCTTGGAGTTTCCTTGCGTGATCGAATCAAAAATGTACGATAAATAACAGTTAGTGTTTTTCTTTCTGTGCTTGTATTGAATATCAATATATTATCATTTCAGAAACAAAATGATTTAGTATTACATACCTACATTAGTGTTATAATGCGGGGAAAAAAGATGTTTAAACATTTTGGAGTTCAGCATTTATTTCTTTAATACCAGGTAACAATTAAACTGCGGGATGACGTTACGGTTAAGAGTTACATTTACATAATTTGACTCACATTCTGACTACAGATGATATTAGCAAGGACGCGTGAAAGTGTAGATACTGCAACATGTTATTCAAGAGAGAGCTTTGAACATCGACATAAATTTACACTTCTGTCTGCAAAAAAATAACGATGAGGGAAATTCTTTGTCTCTTTGAAGTCTTGTTGCATACTCGTTTAAAGGTTCGTATATTTTAAAAAATAAAGCTCTGGAAACGAACAAGACGTATCTACATCATGTTTCTATTAAGGACAAATTAAATTTAAGTGTTAATCTAGTTTTCCCTAAATCGTGGAGATTGACAGTAATATCGTACGCCCATATTTTGAACCCTAAACAAAATGACGCTTCAATATTTGCGTTTATTTTATTTATTATTTTATCCATCCTCCACAGAAAAGTGACGTGCGTGCTTCGGTTAATAATGTGGGACGTCACACGCTGAGCGGATCACTTACTCTCGCAGCGGGTATCTCGCGGTATTTACATACAATATCACACCTGTTATGTAGAAGTTATTCTCATTAGATCTCTATAATAGGTTGCAGGTATATTCAGAATAGGTTTATCTTGGGATGACAAATGTCAATATTTTTACAAAATATTGTCCCTTTATTTATTGACCGCTACCTTAAAGCTGCTTTTCTTTTAAAACTACAATCATACTCTCTCTTCTATTTAAATGATCATTGATTTTTAGGAAGAATAAAATCATTCTCATAATTGAATAAAATCTGGAATAAATGATTTTCAAAGTTGACTAAAAATATCAAAATCTTTAAAAAATATTATTAGGTTATAATGGTCCAGTTGTAATTCAGGTTAGTTTTATATTGACTATAATATATTGGGTTCCTCTGGCTTCGTTATTATTTTTGAGCTATGAAAGGCAAGCAATGGAATTTTAAATAAATTACCTCGTGCCGAAAATTAAGAAGAGGGAGAAAATAATTTAGTCATACGGTATTTTCCTGCATCAATTTGGTAGAATTAATTTTAAGGCCACCAACGCGATTGCGATAAATTCATTTTGATAAGACTTAATTTGTTATTATTATTATTTATTTGTAAGTAATGAACGAATTGAATAATATTGATTCATGAGATAAGTAAATTCCCAATATAAGAATGACTTTACGACTGGTTAGTGATTGCGTTGGTACCTACCTAAGTATCACGATCGGAATCACTAATAAATACAAAGCATGTTTACCTAATAATACCAGAGTATAAGATTTTGCTTATTTTCATTAAGAACACAAATACGATGTTAGTAAAAATCTATATCGATATCGTAAAAATCCTCTAATAAAAGATAGATAAGTGTCTCCGATTTTACTATAGAATTTGTCTAAAGACAAAACATAAAATCTTGTGTAACTTTATCAAATTTTCTCTTTGCTTGCGTCAAACACGATTCCGAGTTCCTATACACATACAGACTGTCATTCTGTTCGCCGCATATGTTATGTTCAGTCGGTGGCAGTATATATGTCATGTGTAATGTAGTGTTCCAGATTATCTAAAATAGAGACATGCTCATGTTTATGGCTGTTTACGCAGGTATTCGTGACATGCATGAGATGGGCCTTAATAAAGTCAAGAGATGAAAACTAGTTAACGTTGATCTTGCCAGCAGCAGGCGTGCACGAAAGTAAAATGAAAAACATTACAGTAAACTTCATAACAGCTTATCTCAGGATTTCAAAACTAAGGTAATTTAATTCTATTCAAATCAATTTATTCAGTAACAATTCACATTCGAATATAATTCAGCTTGAAACATTAACATTATCAGCATTATTAGATGTAGGTACAAATATATTAGAATACATGCAATTCTATTACAATTAAAATATTTTATTTTAATCTAACTAATATTATAAAAGTGAAAGTTTGGATGGATGTGTGTGTGGATGTATGTTTGTTATTGTCTCACAAACGTTTCCACCATTTGCTTGCATGTTTTATGGAGAAACCTTATTTGTTCCGACCCGGCATGAATTGCCGTATACGTTTATCTACAGAACACAGTTACAATTTGTATCGGAATGAGAATAAATATTACTTGCCCATTTGTTGTACCTATGGTATTTCTATACGGAAAAGCTTTATTTAATGGAATATAACCATAAAGTAATTTTAGCAGCTTTCCGAAACAAAGACCTTGAAGTAGAAACATGCTCACATACACAAAATTTCGTTAAACGAAGAAATATCTACTAAAAATATAATCCATACTCCAAACAGATTTTCAGTTCCATTTTTTGAGCAGTCTGATTTTATTCGGGTAACGTCTCGCGTCTGATAACTTGCCGAGAGGGGCTTGAGTATAAATTTGGAGATCATCAGCATAAAGGTGGTAGAAAGAAGATAGCCGTTGAGTGATAGCATTAATAAAGAGTGTGAAAAGTAGAGGAGATAAAATGCCACCCTGCGGCACACCGGCAGAGGTGTGACACCAAGAAGAGAAAGATTCCTCAATGCAAATACGCTGCCGGCGGCCAAACAGATAACTATGAAACCAGTCAATTACCGAAGGAGATATGTTAAAAGAGCTCAGGACTCCCAGCAAAATGTCGAAGTCAACCGTATTGAAAGCATTGCTGAAGTCAAGTAGAGCAAGTACAGTTAACTTTCCCATTTCCATGCCTGACCTTATGTCGTCCGTAATATGCACAAGTGCTGAGGTAGTGCTGTGTCCCGGGCGAAAACCAGATTGGAAGGGATTTAGCAGCTTCTGTTTGGAAAGGAACGAGCTGAGTTGATGATGGACTAATTTTTCAAGGACTTTGGATAGGAAAGGAAGAATAGAAATGGGACGATAGTCAGAAAAAGATGCAGGATGAGATTTTTTGGGTAGAGGAATAACATGGGCATCTTTCCAGGCTTGAGGGAAGACACCACTGGAAACAGAGAAGTTGAGGATGTGAAGGATAACAGGAATAATGTCATCAAGGAATGGGACGATCATTTTACGGCTAACACAGTCACTACCAACAGCGTTGGACGAAATCGATAAAATACTCTTTTTAACATCACAAGCGGTGAATTGACTTATGACAAAAGGGGAATAATCAGGTACCGGAAGGTTTGAAAGATTACTTAGCGTAGTAGCTTTAGTGGCCCTATCTAATTCGGGCGAAGTAGAAAAATGACTATTAAGTAAATTGAAATCCAAGTCTTTAGGAATCGTATTGTGAGACTTTTTTCCGATACCTAATGATTTGAGAAACTGCCAGACCTTAGCTGGATCACCGTTCTGAACAGAACTATGGATATATTGGCGGTTTGCGATTCTACACACCTTACTGCAGTGATTTCTAATTGAGACGTATTTTTGCCTGTTGACGTCATTGGGCCGAATTTTAAACTTAAACTTCGCAGCTGCCTTTTTAGTCAGTAAAAGTTTAATTTCGTCGGTCAGCCATGGCGCCGGAAGATGCTTAACTCGCACGGCTCGAATAGGTGCATGTGTGTCGTAAAGATCAACTAAGGTAGAAGTCAATACTTCAACTTGTTCATCGACGGATGAGGATGTCACTAGTGGCGTCCAGTCAATATTACTGGCATCCTCTCGAAGTCGATCAATGTCCATACCATCAAAATTGCAAAGCAGAAGAGTTTTGAACTTATGCTTAGGTGGTCGAATTTTATATGAAATGTAAATTAAGTCATGGTAGGAAAAGGCGTCAGCAGAACATTGACCATGTTTAGCGACGTGATCAAAAGATGAGACAACAATAAGATCGAGAAGTGAGGTATATTCCAGGGCGATAGTTTGAGTCCACTTTAGTTTTGCCTAGCCTTGAATCGTCTAAGCACGCTTCCAGAGAATTCTGCTTCCAGCAATCTTAGTAGAGCAATAGAGCTAGTGAAGGTAACTGAAAATTTTAGTAGCGCCATCAGGATGGAGCATCGTTTGGACAATGTACGGTCATGCATGTAAAGTGATTTTGGAAAGACAATGAATAAAGGAGATAATAATAAATTAATAATAATAAAGTTTGTGGTATAAAGCGAGAAATAACAACAGCGATGAACTCGACTTCGAACTTTGTTAAACTCATTGTCAGCGGCGGTCCTCTTCATAATTTCACGCATATCTGCCAAAATTTAACTAATAAAGAAGTTTGTTAGGGAAATTAACTTGGAAGTCCTACGCCAATGACCTACGGCATATTTATACAAGATGAATGGGGTATCATTATTTCCATGTTATTAGCGAAATTTAACGTCTTATGATTATCGATTTAAGACTGCGAATAGCAATTTAATGCTACGGCCTTTACTTGTTTGTTCTTAATGAAAATATTAATAGAATGCCATTAAAATAGGAGAACTAAGTTATGCCCATGTTACGCCTGTCCGAGGCCGAACCACGGGTGAGGTTGCGCTGTAGAAATGCTTCACTAATTAAAATACTGTAAGAATATGGAACGAGATTAGTGAGGTCGGGTGTGTGGCGAATCACAATGGTATTTAAGTTGTTCGGCTGTTTTTATTTGATTATTTTAATAGAGCTAGTCTTTTAAGTAAATAAAATAACGTGAAAAGAATATTATGGCATACCTACAGCACTCTTAATAGAAGCAAACCAATTGCAGTACCTCGGATTACGTCCTCATTCAATGTATGTTACTGTACAGTGAAAATTACAGTTCAAGCTGTCACCGCAAGTTTCTATTGTAATTTCCATCCATTTCCCTCAACACAGCGCCTTGGAGTACTCTGTGGCCTAGGTTTGAACTCGACTAACGAGATCCGCTTGCATTTGCATTCTTAGCCAATATTTTACAGTATTTTACAAAACGGAAATATTTTTAATAAGAAATATTTAATTCAGGGCTTTACCCTTATGTGGTTTTCAAATTCCTTTAGGTTTCCGAAAACGGATGAAATATTTCTGTAAAGTACTACTTTAACATTGTATAGCTTAGCCTTTGATTTACTAGGAACAAATTGATTCGAAATCCGAAAACATGGTTGGAAACATTTTGAAAATATTGCATATTTGGCATATACAAAAAAAAAAGTTTTATCGTGCTTCTGTTGTTGTCTGTGCACTTTTAATTTTTTACTTGTGTTAATGTTAGTATCTATTTTTAAGCTTTTTCTGACCTGCATCGGTACATCTCTGTTCTTTTTATTTTAGCTTACTACAGATTTACGAAACCAGGGTTAAAATAAGGTTTCTGTCAGGATTTTTTATATATTTGGAATATTTAAATTTTCATTAACTTGAAGGAACGAATAAATTTCATGGAAACAAGGGTAATATATAATAAATATATATTTATGTCTATCATCTATCCGTCCATTGAAACAAACTAGACAGTTTGTCAATGTAACGTAATAATATTACGCGTTACAGCTCCACCCGTACTCATCTGCCAACATTCCAAATTATAACGTTAAACAAAACCGGATAAGTTCAGCCCCAACGTACATAGCAATTCCTATATTGTGATTATATATCCCAATACCTTACCCTTTTTATTACTTGGAGAAACGCTCATTAAAGAAAGAAAAAAATAACAAATAATAATCATAAAAAAACCCCATGCGAGACCAAAAAAGCTCATAAACCTCATCATGTATACTGCGCTCCCACGGGGAAATAGCGCAGTAATGTGGGACTCTGACCCACTAAAACCCCACGGTGTCCGTCGATGATCTCCGGCGCACCAGAACACATTGCACGCCGTGACCATCCCAGGGACCAAACCAGCACATGGGTGCCAGATGACCCATTGTATGGCACCCTTTGTCTACCTGTGACGGGCCAGGTCAGTGGCCGTGCCACCTATCACTTTTCAGCCGCAGGGGATAGGGAGAGCGGCCAATGCTACACCGACACTCCTCCACCCCTGCGGCCCTACCGCGTCCGCCATCAGACGGTGGCGACCACGTTCAGACCGCGGCAGGTAGCGGACCGTCGCACCGCAAATACTGGCACATCTCTTCCGCCACGGCCTCCATCCTTCAGCCGCGATGCCTCCCATACTATATCACGGCCCACCTCAGTTGCAATTTTGCCCAAGCGGCACCGCAACCTACTTGTTGGCCGCTACGTCGTCGGCTTATCTTATCTTATCTTGTGGAGGGGCCGAGAAACAACCCGGACACTTCGACCCATTGGGATCTATTGTGGTCCCCTAGATACCTTACTCCTCCCCAATCTCGTTGAAAACTCTTTTCATGAATTTTACAACGAGACTGGGAGATATGTGCCTATAGTCTTCTGGTCTTGGATATCCAGCCCCTAAGAGACTCATTCACTTACCAGCCAGTGCATCGCATGTGCAAAGAAGGTGCTCCATGCGCTTCGTATGTTCCCCACACAACCTGCACATGGGTGTCGCGGTTAGACCCAACTTCATGAGCATGTCGTTGGTTCCAAAGTGCCCAGTAAAGGCCCCAAGCAGGTAGCGGATTTGCCCCCTGCCCATATTCCAAATGCATTCCCGGGCTTTGAACGTAGAGCCTAGGAATTTCTTGGAGTGTTGTAGACCGGTGCTAGATAGCCAATGAGTTCGCTGTCTGTGTTCTGCAAACTCCCTAAATGCGGCTTTAACGAGGCACGTCGAGATGCCTACACATGGTTCTGGACCCACAACGTCATTTGCTGAGCCCTCTCTTGCCAGTTCGTCTGCCATTTCGTTACCATGGATTCCTTTGTGCCCAGGGACCCACATCAGTCTTACCCTGTTGTGCTTTCCAAGCCTGTTTAGGGTTTGGACAGCATCCAGAATAAGTCCGGAGTCCACTTTGTAGGATGCCATGGCTTTGATTGCAGCCTGACTGTCACTAAGAATATATATGGATTTACCTCTGGTTCCTCTGTCTATATTCTCTTGAGCACAGGTTATTATGGCATAAGTTTCTGCTTGGAATACAGTTGCCATTTTTCCTAGGCTTTTGCTACATTTGTAACCTTTTGCGTATATTCCCGCCCCTGTACCTGATTCCATTTTGGATCCATCAGTGTACCACACCAGACTGTCTTCTTCTGGTGGATCGATTCCCTTCGTCCAGTCCTCTATTGTAGGGATTTGGACCTTGAAAGACCTTTCAAACACAAACATAGTTTGCATTTTATCGGATAACATGCTTGTGACCCGATCCAGGCCTTCATTCCCGTCAAACTTTGTATGTTTGGTCCTTGGCTTAGAGGCATCCCATAGTCCAGCCACAGCAAGTCGATGTAATGTCTTCCTTGCCTCGAATTCAACCATCATATGCAGAGGAGGGATATTGAGGTATCTTTCAATCGCTGCCGTCGGTGTTGTCCTGAAAGCACCCGTGATGCCTAGACACACTGTTCTTTGTAATCTGGTGAGTGGCGCTTTGCACGAGGCAAGCTTTGTTCTGGGCCACCACACTATGCTGCCGTATGTGATAATAGGTATTATCATTGTCCGGTACAGCCATCGTATCACTTTGGGCTTTAACCCCCAAGTTTTACCGTAGGTGAAACGACACATGCCGAACACTCGTAGGGCTTTCGTCGTAATATTTTCCACATGAGTTTTCCACCTGAGTTCTTTATCAAGCGTTACACCCAGATATTTAACTTTGGTAGACCAGGGCAGCTTTATTCCATTGAGGGAGAGCTCTCCTAGGTTTCCTAGTTGTCTCTTCCTCGTGAATGGAACAATGACTGCTTTGCTTAGGTTGATAGAGAGGTGGTTCTTTGTACACCATTCCTCTGTCATCCTCAATGCCTGTTGTAATAATCCAGAGACTATGTTCGGGAATTTACCATTAACCATTATGGCTATGTCATCTGCATAGCCTACTGGGTAGAATGGTCCAGTATTGAGCTTGGTAAGTAGCGAGTCTACTACCAAGCACCATAATAATGGTGACAGCACTCCACCCTGCGGAAAACCTCTTGTTGTTTTTGCACTAAGTTTGTCTCCCATCAGTTCCAATCTGACTATTCTGCTTCTCAGCATATAGTCAATCCAGTTGCACGTGGTATCATTGATGCCATGTTCCTTTGCAGCGATGCGTATGGACTCAAATGTTGTCTTATCGAAGGCTCCCTCTATGTCGAGGAAAGTCCCGACACAGATCTCTTGTCCCTCTAGCGCAGCCTCGGCTCGACTCGCAACATAGTGCAATGCCGTTTCTGTAGATTTGCCAGGGCTGTAGGCGCACTGTAGTTTATGTAGAGGGAAGATTTTAAGTGGTCCCTCTCTTAGGTACACGTCGTCGGCTTAATCGGCTAAAGCCCTGACGAGCGGTCTCTTCTCGAGTTCCTCTTCACCTCTTCAGTAGCCACGGCTACTAAACTTCCGCATTGACAATGCACCCTGGGGGACTGGGACATCCCTGAATATATAATTTTATTCCTCATTTTTGGTCATAGTGTCAGGTCAATACCTTACCTAGCTTAAGATGCGAAATAAATACATTTAACGTTTTTGTATAAACTGGTGCTAGGACTCACACTTATGTGATGCCGTATATTTATCTAACTATACCTATAAATAGTTACATGAGGTGAAGCCACTTAAATAGTATACAGAACTAGCTCAGTTTCTAAATTACTGGCAAATTGCTCACCTATAAAGCCTCAAAGCCTCATCTTAAACGAGGTCATACAAGTCAGAAGCTGGTAAACTAGGCAGCGTGCAGCAGGGGATAATCGAAGGTTTTTACATTGTAACGCTTCTTACTGGTTAGCCTACCTACTAGGTAGGTAGAGGGTATTAATGGAAAAACCAACTGAAGGTTAACAAATTTTATTAGACCTCAGGGTCGGGGTTGTCACTCGCGGTCCGAAGTACGCTGCGTAACCACAAGATAGTGTACCACTGGCCTTAGCGTTAGAGGCTGCCGGCGATGTGCAGGTGCAGTACAGTTTCCACTCGGGGGTAGGTCCCGGGAAGCTGTGGTGCAGAGTAGATGGGTAGATAGACACGTAGCTCGGCGACACGGAGTAGGCAGCTAACAGTGCGTTGGAGTAGGCCAACACACGCGCTTGGTAGTGGCGTGAAGCCGATCTGAAGCCGGAGTAGGAACCCTGGATTTCATTTCCAGACGTCTTAGGAAAAGTCCACATTCCCTGTTTGACTGCGACATCCCGTCCTCAATGCAAAAGCGCAATGGTAACTAACAGCATGAAATAGTGATCTATGATGAGGCAGTCAAACAGTGATAATAATACAATAGTAATGTAGGTAGGAATGAAAATGATAATAATAAGTACATGAAAGGCAATGACAATAAAATGTTTAGCACTAATTGTTACTAATTAGGACTAATTAGTACTTGTAGTTTTAAGGCAGAGAATAGTTATTATAATTTTACCGAAACACCAACAATAGAAAGAGTGGTTCCGCCATGTTAACGCACATCAACTTTGTTTACGTTCTAGTAAAAATTTATAACAATAAGAATATTCTAGTTAGTTGATAGCATACTATTATAAAAGCGGTAAATGTCTATACAGTTCTTACATAACCATAGGTGATTATAAAATGTAACATTCATCAATATTTTTAGTGAAAAATATGATGTGGGTAGTTGTGTGGGTTTATGAATGTGATTTAAAAGATGTAAAAGCAAAACAGTTTAATTACAAGACAGCTGAGTATTTGGCCGTTAGGTACAAAGTACAAGGCTACTCACCAATATCACCACTAAACATAACACAGAATAAGTTTGAACACTCACCATCGTAAACTTCGCGTACTAAGAGTGCCAATTACTGTTGGCTTAGTTCTATTTTAAAATAATTATTTTGCATTGATAAAAATGTGAGTTGAATGACAGTACAACTCATCTGCTCGCTCACCGTCGATGCAATCCAAATCCTATCCTCGTTCAAGAACTTTAGTTCCGGGCGGCTCGCACCAACTTCACCTCGCTGCGTTCGGATACTTAGTTTGCGTTGATAGATAATTAACTGTAGGGATTTTATTATAATTAGGATATTATTAATTACATGTATAAATAGGATTAGATTTATTTTATAAGTATTTAATAGTGAATTTAAGGTGGATTTTATTTATAATTTGATTATTTTGTGTTATTAGTTTAAATTAGAAGAAGTTAAATTAAGTAAGGGAAGATTGTAACGAAACCGTTACAACATCACCGACCGCGAAGTTTCCAAAGTGGATGACGGACCGTCTGACTTATTGTATGAACGTAAATGCGAATTTACGATTTCTCTTTTGTTTACTGGTATATTAATTGAGATGGTTCTTTTCAAAACTTGTCTATTGCACTTTCAACAGAACTGATTTTTTTTGGTTGTGAATATTGAAATTAAAACGCGACTAAAATAAAATCGGGCCCAAACTCGATAATTACACCAGAAAAAAAGAATAAATGCATGATTTCGTCAAAAGTAGATTATTCCACTTCCATTTTGGAACAAAGTATGATTAATCCACAAGTTAATTAACTATTTTAGTCTAAATTGCAACAAAACATGTTTTATCCCTACATTTTGCAGTCAGAACATATGTTCTTTACTTTTTTAATATGGCAAGCTGAAATTTTTGTTTTTGAACGATTGCTCAACACTCGTGGCATTTGTTTGACAGTTTATACATAAAAAATAATGTCATGGCTGTCATTGTCAACTGAGCAAGTAGAGCGAATTTCAACAAAACTTGATTATTCCAATCCAGCCGCGTCAAAACTAGATTATTCCATTTCAGATTTTGGATATACAAAATATATTATTGCTACATTTTTAATCCTGTACAAACCAGTGACTAATCAACGTCTATAATAATGCAACAAAATTTCGGATTAAATACATAATTGCATTCCTATAAACACACAATGTGGAATAGTCAAGTTTAAAAAAATACCTTCTCACTTTTATTACCAGTAAACTTCTGGTCATAACATTATTGTATGTGCTTCTTCTCCAGACTCTTTTCGTGTGTATTTATAACTCCAAGAAGAGTATCAAATACGAAATACAACTTAATCGCATGGGATTGTTTAAACAACTGGAAAGAAAAGAAAACACATAAAACCAATACAAGTATACTCTTTAACATATCAAAATATTATCACATTTAGTTTTTTGAAGTAGATAGCACTTGCAATAAAAGTAAAGTGCTCTTTAAGCGTGTTGTTATTGGACATGTATATTACTTTTCTAACTTGTTTTCCTCTGAGAGTAGGCGTAATAGGACTTCCCACTTACATGATAGACACATAATATATTTATTTATGGACAGTAACATTTACTTTTAGGGATAGTAACGAATAATTCAATTTTATTTTTCTTGTAAGTACAAATACATAACTTACATTATATAGAATAAAGGACCGCAATTTTATTTATTGAGTTTCTATCATTATGTTCTTTTATTGTTTCAGGTAAGAGATAACACACAACGTTTACCTTACTTACACAAAAAGCTAAATAGCCGCATTTATCCGAAAAAGAAAACGTTAATATTCCAGATAAGAAATCACTATTTACTTGTTAATACATGTATGAAAAGTTGTGACGCCAACCACGAGCTCATAAAGTGTTCAGCCCCTGTATCCTGACGTGTCAAAACTATCATAGTTCGACTGTAAAAAAGGGACAGATGTATACAAGTCATATACATCTTTCCCTTACGCACACACAGAATAACCTTACTCTTAAAGCTTATAATCACCCCCCTGATCTTTATTTTGCCTTGTTGCTTAACTGCTCTATGTGCTATTAATGCTCAATTATATAGGTAAGTACTCTAGTTGCACCGAGCTTGAAAAACTGTGCTCTCACATGAACATTTTTTGTATCTCTCCGACAGTTATATAAACAGCAAAACATGAAGGCTCTGCCAACGAACGGGAGTCTGCTGGACCCACTCCAAGTATCGTAAATTTTATGAGTTCTTAGCGAAGAGCAAGTGACCCTCATAAACAAAAACGAATAATATGGATTTAGATATTTTGTACACGATGGGAAACAGAAGCATTTCGAATTATTGTGAAGGTACGGTTCGGGTACAAATATCTTCTCCTACAAATATCACCTTATATAAATATATAAGGTGGGTAGACCATGAAAGACTATGCTCCTTCA
The DNA here is from genome assembly GCA_964057195.1 of Orthosia cruda. Classification (NCBI taxonomy): domain Eukaryota; kingdom Metazoa; phylum Arthropoda; class Insecta; order Lepidoptera; family Noctuidae; genus Orthosia; species Orthosia cruda. The sequence continues at coordinate 11,289,720 of OZ059848.1, read as the reverse complement.
AAGGCCAATTATTAAAATTTTGTAGTTATTCCCAGGTGTATGACGACAAATTATTTCTACTCACACTAACACCCATCGAACTCAAGGACACAGACGCGGCGTCGAGCGCTCGGCCCGCTATCTTGTCGATGCGGTCTCTCACTTCTTTGACTTCGGACGTCGACGTTAAAATTGCAATTCGCGCTCACAGCAAAACGTAAGATTTTTAAGTAAATAACCTATTATTGTCTTTATTGTTTTTTACTCTGGAGTAATATATAAGGATTTGCTGTGTGTAACTAAAGAAAACATATTACTTTATTTCGACATCAGTTAAAATATCGGTAGTGTACCTAGAAGAACCAAAGGCTGATCCATACATATATAGCGAAAACATTATTAGTTATACGATTATGTTCAAATAATGTTCCTTAAGAACTTAATAAGTGAATATATTATGGCAAGCATTTAATGATTTGTTTTAATGACAGACTGAAGATGTTACTTGTGGGCAAGCGTGCTTCTCCTTCGACCACATCATCACCTTGCTCAGGTGAGATAGTGTTCAAGTTCGAGCCTATTTTGTATACAAAAAAAACCTATTTATGTAGTATTAGCAGTTATTTTGATTTTCAAAACGTTAGTTTTAAGTTGAACTACTGATATACTATATCGGCCTTGTTCCTAGTAAGGCCGTTTGAAAGATTTTAATAAAAGTTAAGTATAATAAATCTGCAATAAAAAGGGTTTTTTTTGTAATGTTACACAAAAAAAACACTTTTTTTATAATAAAACATTGTTTTACTTTAAAAAAAATCGAATAATATCTGTTTATTATAATAAACAAAATTTGAGAAGTCTGTGATTGTAGCAATGATAATATTATATTTTAATAAGCTCGATTTTTCATCGTCAAAAACAAAGTTTTATCAGTTTTCTCAAGATTCTTAAGATGATCTGGCTGCTCAAAGAAAATTTCAGGCTATTAGTTTTATAGAAGCCGCAGTAAAAATTGTAATGGCGCTCTTAGATACCGTTTTATGTCTTTGGCAAGTGTCCAAATTTGTGGGGGCAATAATACGGACAGTCACAAGCGGTACGCAGGTTTTGTGGGTGTCGTTATCAAAATCAATTGTCTTGAGTGGCTTAGGTATCATTATTGGTTCAGATTAATGACTGGATTACATTCATTAAGAGCATATGAGATGACGATGTTAGTGCGCTAATTAAATAACTGTAGATTTATTGTGGAGTTTGAGCTGTTTTATATCTTTAAACTTTAACTCGAGAAGTTTTTAGAAACCTATAAGAAATTTGGAAGAAGGAGGTTTGCCAAAACCTTGAATAATAATCTTTGTCTTGTCTTGTAATATTGTGAAGTGAGATCCTATAAAACTGTTACACTGAAGAACACGTTTTATACGTAGTTTTTTACACAGGAGGTAAGTGTTCCGTAAGGAGAGACTTTGTATACTTCTAAACGTAACGTATTTAAGACGAAAAACAAACTGTCAGGTCTTTCGTTCTTGCATATAGAAAAAATCTATGAAAATAAACAAGCCTTTTGTGAATCACAAAGAATAACAGAACTTACTAAATAATTTAACAAGTTGTTTGACTTCGACGAATCTGGTATTTACTTTAGACTATACAGAATCACTTAATGAATAAAATGGCTTGTGTGGAGACACGTCGCGCCTCGACCAAACGAACGCTTCAAGTGATAAAAGGCGAAAGATAGAACCCTTTTTACCGACTTCTAAAGAAAGGAAACATATTTATCAATTCGATAAGTATGTATGTAATATTATTGGAACTGCACAGTATTGAAATTTGTTTCTGTATGAGGGCTTCTAAATACGTGAAGCAAATTTCATAAGAGTATGGATGTATGTTTGCATGCATGTTTGTATGTAAGTATGTTTGTATGTTTGTCCACGTATTTCTCCGATATCACTGATTGCATCGTGATCATTCTTTTTTTGTTGGATTAAGTACCCCTTAATTAAGGAATAGTGCAAACTTCATCATAATCGGTCAAGCAGTTTTCAAGATATGGAGCATACAACCGACAAACAGCACGCATATATAAATTGAGTTATTTTGAATATTTTGTCAATCCTTTTGGTACACTATAGAGCTTGCTTAATTTTTAGTGATGGTGTACTAAAAGTAAAAAGAGAGAAAAAAACTTAAAAAAATAGTTAAACCTAGTCGGTTATACTATTTTTGCAAAGCAAAAAAAATAGCTGTCCTTTCGGAAGTCAGTGTTGAAAAACGATAACGACGACGACCATTTGACTTATAAGTGCCCATGTAGGCCTATGTGAAATAAACAAATTTAATTTGATAAAAACAAAAGGTACCAAAGACAGAAAACGAAACGAACGAAAGTTATTTTTGCACTTTTTTGTTTTGCTTGGAATTCGGTTTAATTATTTTTTTGTTTTTATTTCGTGAGCCGCCGGTAGCTTGGACAATATATATTGAAAGTTATTGTTTAGAAATATTTGAATATATATTAAATAAGAATCAAATTAAATAAAATACATGAATAATAATAAATTCTTTATTTATCTCGATATCAAAATACATTGACTTTTTAACATAATGCACAACCTAGGGCCCAAGGGTGTCTGAGATAGGTAAGACCCTGTGTTACATTAAAGATCACCCTTTTTTCATTTAGGAATATTGCAGTGCAGGTTGGTGGACGTCACGTGTCTTCGAATTTTTGGTTCTGAGATATGCCGGTTTCCTCACGATGTTTTTCTTCAACACTAGTAGATATATTCTATCTCTCTGATCATTCATCATTAAATTGACAGTCATTTTCTGATGACTGTCAATTTAATGACCAGTAGGTATAATGTACTGCTATTACTGTCAATTGACATGTACAATGTAAGATTGTTGTTATAAAAGCAAAATATTGAGAGAAAACAAAATTAATTCAAGGGCAAAGACGAGGCGTAAATCTCTCAAGATGGAAACATTTTGTTAAATTAATAGCTTTTTAATAACCTCGAGTATTTTCATAGCAAAAAATTTTACAGCTTTATGAAAATGGATCATCAAACACGTTTTTTGCGAAGGGTTTCTTTATGAGAGGCTATTAGGAGTATTATTTCCTTTATTTAAATTATTTTCTTATTGTCTACATTTTTTAAAATTTCTTAGTAAAAAAACAAAATAAAAATAACATTTAAAAATAGAAGCCCGGTGTATCGGGAACAGGGTCCAAGCTACCGGCGGTCAGGGCTCCAGAGAGAGGAACCTCCTAAGAATAAGAGCCGTGTCCAGCAATATTGCTTTCTGGATCAGGCCATTGACCCAGCCGCCTAACGAGACAATGATCGCTGTGTCCATCCCACATGTCGACAACCTCGCGAGCCAAGTAAAAATACTTGATTTGTTTATCTTTCTCGGCTTTCACGAAGTTCCCACCGTGCGGGATAGTTTTGTCAACAATCATTGCACGCCTTTCGATTCAGTCCACCACCGCTATATCAGGCTAATTGGCTTCAATAGTCCTGTCAGTTATGATGGACCAATCCCAGTATAATGTGATATTGTCATTCTCGAGAACTGGGTAGGGCACATACCTGTAGTACGGCACCTCCGATGCCACAAGAGTGTATTTCTGAGCAAGTCGCTGATGGATAATCCTGGCTACAAGGTTATGCCTATGCAAGTAGAGTATCATTATAACCATAGGCTTGTCAACAAGTTTAATTACTCTGGTTATGCTAATTTTGTGTAAAAATTTAGCTAAATGGTTTTCCTCACTGTTTTTATTGGCCTTCTTTTTTCTTAAACCTTTACGGTTTTCTTTTTTCTAGCAAGTCTCCCAGAGGTGTCCTATTATTTTCATACAAGCGCTTGGTACAAAGTGCCTCTATATTCAAGTTCTATTGCTTTTTTTGGAAAAATATAATTCGTCGACAGATATAGTGCTCTCGAGTTTTTTGATAAAAACACCACACTGTCACGAGCTTACAAGTGACCTTTTGTGAGTCAATTAATCGGCTCACTAGTTTGTTTCACCTGCTATGTTAAATATATAGCAGCAAAAACAAAACTTAACAAAACACGTAACTTAAGAAAATTTGCTAAATGCAGACCCTCCTAACGTAAATCCAACGGTAAGTGTTAAAATATAGCTTAATGTTTTTTTACAGAGATATTTTTTTTTTTGAGAGAACAAGCAAATATCTCCACCATTTCCTGTAATCTCCACTCTTAATTTTTGAAAATATTTTCTTTAACAAGGTTTTCATCTTATCAAAGCCAAGAAGCTTCACGATCTTTCTACTCATTACTTTTAATAATCTCTATATTTTGTTTACCAGCAGCTATAGATTCCTCAGTAATGAAGGGCGCTTGCGATACTCATAAATAACACTTATAGTTGAGAATGTCTGGATAGTTTACGACTGAAGGAAAATTCTGTGGCATAATAATAATAATTTATTGCAAATAAAAATAAAATATCATTAATACAACCAAACTTACATAGTTACATTGTTCGTGCACATTACAATAACAAAGGCGGGTATGTTTGGTTGCCCGAGTATGATTAGCACTGTCCTCCGTACTAGTTTAAACTGTTTCACGGTAGGACAGTCTATATATATATATATCAGTCACATATACCAGCTATTATCTCTTTTCAAAGATAAGAGTCAGCTAGGAATTTGCTTTATGGTGGTCAGTATTTGAAACTTACAATATATTATGATGCATTTTGTGGGAGAGTCGTGCGTTTAAAGTTTATTTCTATCTTTATAGTTATATACCTATTTTCGACAGAAGTAATGTTATATCCTGACCCTATTTTCGCTTTTCGAGTAATAACTTTACTTTTTCTGCTGTAGCGACTGGGTGTAATTAAACTATTCTAAACACGCTACTATAGGGATGATACACTAATGTTAATCTTAACACTTAAATAGATTCTGGCACAAAGAACTGTTCACAACATGTTTGAAGTAAGACGGTAATCAAAGTCAAAATCAAATATATTATTCAAAAAAACTTTTTGCAAAAAAATACTACCGACTTCCAAATACTAAACTACAAAGTGAAAAATAACTTAATTTTTTGAAGTCGGTGTCTTTCGTAGGTACCATTTTTATGCGTTATGGACACTGACTTCAAAAAATTAAGTTATTTTTGACTTTGTAGTTTAGTATTTGGAAGTCGGTAGTATTTTTTTGCAAAAAGTTTTTTTATTTATCACTTTTTAGTTGTACGTACGTAACTTTAACGCCAAAATAGATTTCATGAAACTTGAACATATCCGGTGAAATGAGAGATCTGCGTACCCCTTAAGAGCGTACTGGCGTGATGTTATGTTATGAAATGGTATAAACAATAAACAGAAATGCGATTGCAGCAATCCCGAGAGATTTGCCGTTATTTATTGAAGAGTTCTGTTATATATCTCCGAAGTTCTTCATCAGATCTTCACCAAATTAAAATGGGACCAATTTCGGAACATACTTTTTCAAACAAAAAAAGAATTTTCAAAATCGGTCCATAATTGACGGCGTAATCGGTGAACATAAACAAAAAAAAAAAAAAAAAAACTTGAAGTCGAACATAGAACCTCCTCCTTTTTGGGAAGTCGGTTAACTAGGCCAATAAGCGGCACTTTCGAACGTCAAACACAAATTAAAATTTACTAGTAATAAAAGTTGATTATTTATTTATTTTATTTATTTATTTATTATATACTCTATTGTACACCACAAAATATGTACAGGAAAACATTCACAAAAACAAGTGTACAATGGGCGGTCTTATCGCACAGGGCAATCTCTTACAGACAACCTTTGGATGGACTGTACGATAGGAGAAGAATTTAGGGCTGTCAGTGTACAAAATTAAATACTTAAATAATATTACTTAGACATAATAACATACAATACATACATACAATATTATATAATATACTAATACATATCAAATATCTAACAGAGAAAGGAGAAGAATAAAAATTATAGTGACAGGTAATGCTCTTTTACCATTTTCTTAAACTTTGGCAGTGTTTGAGCACGTCTTATTTCAATTGGTAATACATTCCACAACCGAGCCGCTTGAATGGTGAAAGATTTGTCAAAAAAGGAAGTGGAATGCATACGAATATTTAATTTAAGATTTTCCGATGAACTCAAGGACCTAGAATGGGTGTCACAGAGGAACTGAAAGCGTTCTTTGAGATAAAAAGGAGTAAAAGGATTAAATAGCACGTTATAAAGCAAAGAAAGTATGTGGGCATTCCGGCGAAGGCGAATAGGAAGCCATTTGAGCTTAGTACGAAATTCAGAAACGTGATCATACTCGCGCAAGCCAAATATGAATCTGATACAGAGATTTTGAAGTCGCTCAAGCTTGTCCAATTGGTCTTGGGTTAGATCGAGATAGCTGGCATCAGCATAGTCCAGGATAGGGAGAGCATAGTCCAGGATACCGTGCATTTGGGAAAGTAGCTTGTTATGGAGAAGAATGCACAAGAAACGCCATACCTACTCTTACAATATTTACATAAGTATATATGTACCGTTAGAATACGGAATACGTTAATATGCGCATTAACTAGATACTCTGCAAATAACCAAGTGCAATCCTTTAAAGTGTTAAATTTGACTGAAAGTATGAGATATGTCCACTTTACCTAGTTAATCTGCATATTAATGGATGCTGCATCGTTAAATCGCGGAATACAGTGGGTGAAACACTTTTGTCTCGTTTTTTCGGCCCTCCGCTTGCGCCTGTATCCACAACAGTCCCTTCGTTCCCGTTGATTTACACTATTTTTAACCGACTTCAAAAAAAGGAGGAGGTTCTCAATTCGTCGGAATCTTTTTTTTTTTTTTTTTATGTATATTCCCCGATTATTCAAAGACGCCTGGACCGATTTCAAAAAATCTTCTTTTGTTTTGAAGGGTATACTTCCTAGTTGGTCCCATAGTCATCAGGTCAGGATCTGATGATGGGATCCTAGAGAAATCGAGGGAACTCCTCAAATATTATAGGCATACATATAGTGATTTTAGTATTTTTATCAACAATGCAATCACTTGCACTCAAAAAGTATAATTTGGTGAAGTGGAACTGATGAAGAAGACCACAGTTGGCAACTGGAACTTCTAAATGATAAGTATGTCACGGGTATAAAATATCTCGAATAGTTAACCGACTATGATTAAGCAAATACTTATAAATGAATGGTACTGATGAAAATGGTACCATTGAACTGTTCTGATGATGAAGCCGGAAGGTAGGCACTGGAACTCTGAAATAAAACAATGTATCCTAGTCGTGCTTGGGCTTATTGGAATTGTCATGAGATGTACTTTGGCCACAAATGATTATCATGTTAATTGGAGATACCTACCAAAACTAAAAAGAGAAAAATAAAAAACTTTTTAACAAAAAATCAAACCGACTTCCAGAACAAAAAACTACAAACCAAAAAAAAACTTTCTTTTCCGAAATCGGTGTCGAAAAACTGAAAAAAATGGGTACAAAAGACACCGACTTCGGAAAAGAAAGTTATTTTTTGGTTTGTAGTTTTTTGTTCTGGAAGTCGGTTTGATTTTTTGTTAAAAAGTTTTTTTGTGATACACTGTTACCCATTGGGATAAAATTACCGATTAGTAACACTGTAAAACAATGCCACGTTTTATTCTCATCAATTTACTCTGCAACCGCACATAATAGAGTTAGGTACATATCAAATAACAAAGTTGACGGAGCCGATGGGGCTCCTATTTCTGTCTGCAGGGTATAAAGTAACCTAATATGAAGGAGATGACAGGAGCTGAAGTGAGTGAGCAAAGCGAGCGAACGGAAACTGTTTGATTTACAAAGTCCAGCTTTTCGCCATTTAATATGATGTCACATTCGGTACTTCTAACATTCTGCAATGTGAATCTAATACATTTGCTTTTTTTTTCATTTAGTACCAAATTGTTTGCTGAGAACCGATTTTGGACCTGATGAAAAGAGTTATTCACATCTTCAAGATTTTGTGACCGCCGATCAATTTTAAATATCAAAGAAGTGTCATCATCAAACAACACCAACTTCGGTTGATTTAGTAGTATTTGGGGTAAATCGTTTATATAAACTAAAAACTGGAATGGACCCAATATCGAGCCTTGTGGAACACCCATTGCCATTTCAGACCCTAGTGAGTTTACGCCGTTTACCTGAACTTTAACTTGCCTGGCTTTTAAATATGATCTAAGTAACTCAAGGTCTGTATGTCTAATTCCATAGTGCTCGAGCTTCATCAATAATGTCTCATGGTTAACGCAATCAAACGCCTTCGAGAGGTCGCAAAAGATTCCAATGACGTCTTGTGCTTCCTCCCAGGCGTTAAAGATGTTCTTTATTATGGTGACACCGGCGTCAGTTGTGCAACTCCCTTTGGTAAAACCTTACTGTTGATCATAAAAGATGGAATGTTTGTTAAAATGTCGCAACAATTGGTTTAGCATTAACTTTTCGAAGACCTTACTGAGAACTGGCAGAATTGACAATGGCCTATAATTATTGGATTCTTTGCTATCCCCGGATTTAAACAATGGAACTACTTTACTGCGTTTCATGAGGTCCGGCAAAACTCCTTGATCGACACTAGTGTTAAATATGAAAGCTTAATAGCTAAATGGGATGTGCAATAGTTTCAATGATTGGTTTACACACTTTCACAGATAGTCCCCAAAGATCTTCTGTTGATTTAATTGTAAGATCTTTAAAAGCTTTTAAAATAGCCTGGGGGTTTGTATGTTGAAAGTTCAACTCCGAAGGGCACGCATTTACTTTCTTTTTAAGTAAGGCAGCAGAGAGTGCAGGTGAAGAGTTTAAGGCTGCTGTAGTTTTAAGTGGAATATTAACAAAAATGTTTTTAAGTTCCTGAGCTACCTCTATATCTGAGTATATGAGGCGATGTGCAGTCGCTAAATTAAATTCAGTATTACGCTGTCTTTCCCTACCTGTTTCATTATTTAATATTGTACAGGTAGTTTTTATTTTATCGTCCGCTGATTTTATTTTATTGCTAACTAGCTGTCCCATACGGCTGCGCTCCCGTCAACTGGCTACCTACCTACCCTACAAACATGAATGTGCGATGTTTGTAGAAGACCTGAAAACTGCTTTAGTCGAAGAGTGGCAGGAGATCCTATCACAGATTACAGGCAGTCATTAGGGCCAGGTGGTATACACATATTGAGGGGTAAATAACATAAATGGTAAAAAAAAATCTGTTCATATTACTTCCTATTCATTTAGACATCCACAACTTTGACTTATTGCAATAATGCCCTAAATTTAAATGGAAAATCAAATGTATTTTAAATCGTTTTGATATATTTTGAAAGCTAACAGAATTACCTTTTAAATTATATACCGCAATCCATAGTATATGGCATAGAAATTGTTTTAAGCATTTTTTTAAGTGATTCCAGTTTATTGTTCAAGAGTCTAGTTTAGTGTGCGACTGCTGTGTTACTCATAATAGTAAAAAATAAATGTATCGAATAATATAATAACTTGCGATAATGGCCTAGTTTGTATGATATACGAAATCTTTTGGGCGTTTATACTGGTTATAAAAGTACATTTTTAGGTGATCCTTTCGTAAAATCTACTGCTATTTGGCTTAGAATATACGAACGAGCAGCAATGAGGTACTTTGCTCAGTAATGGCTTTACTATTTCTCCATCATTGAGTAGCTTTACGGTTTGCGTATAATTTTCTGGTAGCGACTGCGACCTAAAGGAAATAGGTTTTTATAGGGCTTATAAATATGAATACAAATATGAATATTTGGATGTCATCGTCGTCAAGTGTTGTTATAATTACTAGCTCTATAAAATCGTACATCGTACAATCGACAGTATAATTTTCATAATTAATAAGCATTGAATGTTCTTTCAGCCAATGCTCAGTAAAACAAATAATTTCAAACATTGTCTTTTTTAAAAACAGTTCTATTTCCAATTGCTTTGCAGAAAAACCTTGAATGTTTTGATGGAATAATTTTAAAGAATTCTGCTTAGCCCCTTTTTTTAAATTAACTATGTGAAAGCAAGAAGGTACCTTCTTGTTGGTGGATGTACTAACTATTTGGTTATTGGTACCCTCCCTTGTCCTACAAACTAGTTTAAACTATAAATATTAATAGCAGAATTGCTAATGTTATTGGATACCTGTAAATTAGTATTACTACTAATATCAACTACAGTACATGACTTCGACATACTATTTATGTCTGAGTTTAAAGTAAAAGATAATAGCCTCGCTATTTGATGTCTTACCCTAATAGGCAGATACACTGTATTGCCTGTCGACTTTAATTTATCAACAAAAATGTTGATGTCAAAAAAAACTAATTTGTCACTGTAATGGCTGACAAGGAAATGAACATGTTTATTCAGCATGTGAATATAATTATTTTGTCTACTAGACAATTTTTCCAAATATGGAAAAGCACACAATATTATTTTATTACAATTTAATTTTAGTAACTCTGTTACACACTCAGTGATGTCGTCTTTTTTTACATCCAAACTGTTACCTATAAAGACAGTTACATTGGTGTCTGATTTATATACATTGTTTGTTACAGATTCCATGATATGCTTGTAAGATGACCCAGGCATTCAATAATTAATAGTCGAATAACTCTGATTGCTATTTAATGATTTACCTAAACCTCTTCCAACACCAATATGTATGTATATATATATGTTTGTTCAATATTGGTCTTTCACATAAATCAACATTGTTGAAAAAAATAATATATTTTCCTCTCGATCCCAATTAGTAAGGTTCAGGGTAGGTACTAAAGTAGCGTATTTACAACACTATTAGTTTTAATTTTGATACAAGACTAAAATTTCTCGCTTTTTGAGAATTCGTACAAGTTTGAGATAGGTTTACTCTTGGGTAAAATTACATGGTCACGATGAAACTACAATTTTATAGAATGTTACTCTATACTTACAATAATCATTTCACACTCTATTATAGAAATTACTTCTTTTACTTAGAGTCACGTAATGTGAAAATAATCATGTCACCAAGGAATCGATGCTAATAATGATTACTGATTTCATATTAAAGTTAAACCATAACATTCACACACCAAACACAAAAATTTAAAGGCGGGCAAGTGCATCGCAAACCAAGAACGTCACATCTAAAACAAATTTTAAGTCGATTTTGCAAATTTTATTTTGAAAAAACAATATTGAACATTTGATAAAATACTTAGCAAATATTTTAAAGTAATCAAATAATATGGAATACATAATTAAAAATAAAAACTGTGGTGTGTGATGTTCGGCGTGGCGTACGCCGCCGGTAATCCGGCAAGGGAATCACCGACATAGCTTGCAGGGTTATTTTATTACCGCCACATTGTTTTAAGGACACCGCCACAAGCGTCACCGTCACCGCTAAGCTCTCACAAATAAGATATCAGATGCCGCCGAATGGCACCAGCGCATCGCACACCTTAATTTCTTTCAAAAATACAATTAATATAATCTAAAAACGCTACAATGTAAAATGCCAGTCAATCCTTAATCTTAGTATCGACGTCGCTAATAAGAGCGAATACATTTTCAGCTGTATGTCTTCCGTGAATGTCTACGTAGTTCTTGCAAGTCACTCCACACTCCTGTGAAAGTTATAAAAATTTGATTGGTTTAAATCTCAAACGAATCATTCGATGGATAAGTGCCTATCATTACCTAGCATGACTATAGTGGTTACGAAACTAGTGTATCAACAACACAACATCAACAGCCTTTATTTTTCAATGTTCCCACTGCTGGGACTTAGACCTCCTCTCATAGGTATCTCTCTCTATAGTGGTACATAATTCACCACGCGGGCCCAGTGCGGATTGGTGGATGTCACATGTCTTCGAATATTTGGTTCTAGTAACCAGTGGATGCTAAGCTATTATTCTATCAAAACTCCGTACTTTGCTAGGCCAGCTAAAAGTCAAAGTGAGTTATCACCGACAGACATAATGGTGACGTTTTCATGAACAAAATGAAGCTATGTTATGTTTAGGTACTTACAGCTCCAAAAAATGTTTGCATCCAGTTTTGATTCATGACGCATAAACTCTTGTCGGCGACAAGGTTTTTTATAATTGTCTTGGCACCAGTCTGCAAGAAGAGAAGAAAAAGAAGAGAAGAGAAGACTGCGCAAGAATACAAACAATAAAATAATATTTGAATCGACATTAAGTGTGGTACACAGTGTAGATTGCTTACTTTGCTTTAATAATTGTACCAGTACTATACTTTAATTTGTATTAATCAGTAATTAACAAAACATTTTTACAAAAAAATTAAATCGACTTCCAAATAAAAACACTTCAAAGTGAAAAATAACTTCTTTTTCGGCAGTCAGTGTCTTTGGAATCTACCTATTGTTTTTCGTTTTTCGACACCGACTGCCGAAAAAGAAGTTATTTTTACCTTGTAGTGTTTTTATCTGGAAGTCAGTTCTGTGGTCTGTGTACCCATTTAGAGCGTATTGGCGTGATGTTATGTTATGGAATGGTTTAAACAATAAACATACATTTATTGAAGAGTTCTGTTGAATATCTTCAAGTTCTTTATCAGATCTTCACAAAATTAAAATGGAACCAATTTGTTTACAAACAAAAAAGAATATTCAATATCAGTCCACAATTGATGGAGAAATCCGTAAACATACGCAAAATAACAAAAAGCCAAACATACATAGAGTGGAACATAAAACCTTCTTCTTTTTGAAAAGTCGGTTAAAAAGGTTGTGTACCTTGACAGGGCAGCCCAGTCCCTCCAGTCTGTCGCACGGCAGCAGCGGCATAGTAGTGAACCGACAGTTGCTGTCTCTGACAGAGCTCAGTCGCAGCGGCATGCGGTCCGCAGGTTCCGGCGCGCCCGCCGGCTCATACCTCACGTACAGAGGAGCTGCCTGAATTCATATTACATTATTATCTACTGATAACGTTCTCTTCAGTGTTGTGCACTCTTAAAACTAGCTGGTATCTTCCAAACTGCAAAATTATGTCGTGGCTTCACTGAGACATCCACAGGAGCAGAGTGAAGAAACGAACAGAGCCAGATTTCGCAGCCCCCAGACGTTATTTGTTAAAATTTGTGGTATAAAGTATTGTTGAGTGATGGAGTAATAGAGTGATGTTGTACCTACTTTTTCAGTAAACACATAAATCTAACTAGATAACGCTACTACACTAGAAAACCAAGCGTGCCATTTTTTCACAAAGAATTTAAAAATAAATTTACTTACCAATGAAAGAAAACATTTCCAATGCCTCGGCCAACATTTTGTATACAGTTTTTACAGCTCAATGTGACATAAAAAGGCATTTTTCTAGATTTCGGTGGATTTCCGGTGCCGATAAAGCTAAATAAAAATCTCTAATTACGATCATTGATTGTAATTTTACTCCGTTTTTTGACACGCGAGGTGATGATGGCATACAGGCAAAAAAACTGGCCATCCTAAACAGAGTGAAGCGATACTTTACGCCTGGACGGCTTTTAACTCTTTACAAGGCGCAAGTCCGATCCTGCATGAGACTATTGCAGCCACCTCTGGGATGGCACAGCTAAATATTAGCTTGCCACCCTTGACTCGGTGGAACGCAGAACTAAGAGAGTAATTGGCGACGTGAAACTGGTGGATGCCCAGCTTCACAGCTTGGCTCATCGCCGTAAGGTTGCCTGCTTGTCGTTCTTCTACAGACTGTACTTCGGCGAGTGTGCTCATGAAATCCTCGAGCTCATCGCACCGGCACCCTTCTACCAACGGACATCTAGACGCACAGCAAGGTACCATCCTCACTTAGTTGCCATTCCACCAATTCCCACCAAGCGCTTCCAAATATCCTTCATAATACACATAGCTAAAGAGTGGAACTCACTGCCTGCGTATGTGTTTCCGAAAGCATACGACCCGTATCTCTTCAAAGTTAGAGTGAACATGCTACTTCTGGGTAAGCTCATTCTATCATCGACTTTGTTTCTGTCACCTCTGACCTAGACTCTGGAGTCAAGAGCCAACCAAACATAATAAAAAAAAACATACAATCGCGTAATCTAGTTAGACTTATATCTTTGGTATATACTATGTACTTTGAACGTATGCATAGGTACCTGCTAGCTTTGATTGTCGCATCGTGACGGCCAATTTACTGACGCTAAATGTCAACGTACCTTTAGCACCTGCATATTTTTAAAGTACTGACAGTTATGAACTCAAAAGTATACCTATTTTTTAATAATAATTTAAAAATATAAATAATGCCTAAGCAGTAAATATAATACCGTCAGAGCTGGTCGCTACATCGAGATAGGTTCTATTATATCTATAGTATCCAATGATGTTATATATACCGATGTAGATACGTTTTACCGACGTCTACGCGGTAATACAAACACAAGCTGACCAGCTTGAGTGAACCCAGTCCGTCCTGCGTCTGGCCGCAACACGAACCTACGTTTGAACAGTATGTTTATCACTTTCTGACAACGGGGTCCTATCTCTGTGATCTTTTATACTATTCATGATAAAAATAAAGTTCAAATTTCCATAGGTTATATGTAGGTAGCTAAAGTAAAATATCGCCATGTTTTGATTTCTTTATAATGAGTATGACGTCTCTATTGTTAAAATCTCTAATTGAGTTCTTAATAATCTACTTGAAACCAAGCACATAACTACTTCGTCAAAATATTAGGGCAGTTAACGAGCATACAAAGTATTGTTCACAATACTGATGCAGTTATGTACAAGGTGTATTTATAACTCGGAACAGTCAGTCAGTAATATCATCACATCATCAGAATTGCTGTTAATCTTATAACTTATACCTACATATAAGTCCCTAAGATTCTCAATTATCCTATTCAAAAACGACTTTTTAATTACGAGCCCATGACTGCAAAAAAAAGATTTAATGGTAAAAAAATCAGGCATTAACTGTTACCGACTGTCTTGAATGTCTAATTATGAAGCTGATTTTTAGCCAATCACCTAATTTACCTTGGGTTCTCCATAATTCACAGCCTTTAATAGGAATTCGTCACCATATTTCATATGCTTTCCGTGAGCACTTTCATCAAATGCACTGCAAGCAAACAGATGGCTACAAAGATATTCTTCTCTTTCTATTTTATTAATTATGTTGCCCCAACCAGAAATATATCTTGTACCGTAGGTGCGTATACAAACATCATTTTTTTTTATTAAATTTACATACACAAACAGCTAGACCCTGTAGGCCATACAAATATTTGTTTTATGCGGGAATCGAAACAGCGATACGCAGCGCAGCGCGTCAGGCATTCGCTCAGCACTGTGCCAAACTGCGCTATAATAATTATACTGCATGATGTATCTTTTGTTATAGTTTATTGTTAACAAAAATGTTTAACTTGTTTAGACTAAAGTTCAGCTGGCACCGAGACACGACGAGACGTGTCACTGCGCGCACTTTTTAAAATAGTGACACTTATTCTTTTTGTGTAGTGTAACTTTAATACCTACACAAAGGTACACATTGCAGTGAGATAATTCAAATTTCGCGGAGTGTATCGAACGTCACGTCTTGGTGTGAACTGACGGCGAATTACAAAAAAAAATTGCAAATAGGTTTTCAATTGACACAGTTATTTTTCTCTAATCAGAAATCCCAACCCAGCCTTAAGTAGATACACCTAGGTCCCAGTACCTGGGTGTATCTGGCTTTGAATTAATTCAGTCATGAAGATAATTGCAAAAGTACAAGACTGCCTGTCTGTCTAATAAAGTAACGGGTTAAACTAAGAAGCAGTTTATCAGGCAAACCTGACGACAAGGAATGTGTTCCGGCAGCATGGCGTGAGGATGGGCGACAGGGTCATGAGACAACCGTCGCATATGTTCTGCATGCAGTCCACCTGCCGTTCCCGCACAAGTATTGACATAGCCAAGCCGTATTGCTGCTTGCTACCAACCATCTTCGGTTTTGCTAAGAATGTAATAATATATGCATCTTAAGACAGTGTGCGACCATTAGTACAAGGTTTAGCTAAATCTCTCCGGTAAGGCTGAAATATCTACCTGGAATATCAGACGCAACTATTTGTGCGTTATACCCATATAGAACATAAGTTCCACTAATTGCCATCGGTCTCTAGAAACAAATGAAATTTTATTAAAACAGAAAAAGAACACATAAGTTCTTTTAATTGAAATCATGACATGTAAACAATCATGATTGTCTTATAGAAAGTTACTTTGATCATTAGTATTACCACGGGGTCCAAAAGAAAATTTAGTTTCAATAAATATCACTAGATGGCACGATATGCATCGATTTGTTGTTGAATTGTGTGTAAAATTAAAATTTTCGAGAGTTTATCATAAAAAATATATGTTCTTGTTTATTCAACTTTAATAAGCACAAAACTATGGCATATTGGGCTCCTTATTCACATTTTAAGATTATTAATCTTTAACTATTTGCAGCCGGAAATTTTTATTCTACACTTCCACGCCCACATTTGTGTGTGCCACTATTCCTTTTCTAACAAGCTGAATATGCAATTGTAAACATATTTTGACTTTCCAGGACCATAAGCAACTCCTTCAAACAATTACAAAAATGCTAATTCAGGACAATGAACTTTCGTTCAAACACTCTTTTCACAAGAACCCTTTGTTTTGCAGGTGATGCCAAATAATTTAAAAATTTGGCTAGGTCATTCATAACGGAACATCACAAGCACACATTACCTCCATTAGTAAATTGCTGAATAACGTTCTAGACCTCTGAAGTAACAATTCTCGTCTTTCACGTTTCCTTAAAAATAATTTGAACTCGTACTGCAACAAAGTGATCACTCTTTAACTTCCAATGAAACTGTAGGAACTTAGGTTCCCGCATTGTCGAGGCGGGGGCTCAGTAGCCATGGCTTGGTCACCCACGGTGCCGGAACCGCTCGTCAGGGCTTTTGCCGATTACGCCAACGACGACGTAGCAGCCAACTAGTAGATTGCGGTGCCGCTTGGTAACAGGCGACATCGCAACTGAGGCGGGCCGCGATCTTGTGGAGTGTTCCAGATACCATACGATACCACGCGGACGCGGTGTGGCCGCCGGGGAGGAGGAGTGTCCGTATAGCGTTGGCTGAGGGAGAGCATCCATATCCCCTGCGGCCGAAAAATGGTAGATGGCAGGGCCATTGACCTTGACCCGTCACAAGGGGACCAAGGGTGCTATACACAGGGTCGTCTGAGGCCAATGTGCTGGTTTGATCCCTGGGGTGGTCACGGTGTACAGTGACTTCTGGTGCGACGGTGATAGGGGATATTCCCCAGAAGAGGGTCCGGTGATGTACAACCGCGGCCGGTTCGTGGTGAGTGCTAACGCGTGCCCATGTTCCCACCATAATCGGCACAGTATTACACCCTGGAATTTTAGTGGGTTGGAGTCCCACATAACTGCTCTATCTCTCCGTGGTACTGCAGTATGCATGAACATTCATCCAGGCAAAAAAGGTGTTTGATATACTTAGTAATAATTTATTCTTATTATAAGAAAAAGAGTAAGAATAAATTACTCTAATCTTTTTTTGTGTATTATTTCCAAGATGAAATAAAATTGTATTAACATTTATGAAAATTACCTCATTTTTGAGTCTTTCCTCGGACCAATTTCCAATAAGAACTGAATTGTTGTATGTCATATCACCCGATATTTCACAATCAAATTTTATTAATATTATTAGTATATTAGTTCAGATATTTCTGTAAATTTAAAATGGGAGTTAGAAGCGTGCGTATAAAAAGTATTCTGTGGTGAGTATAATGTTATTATTTTACTCTTTGGTTTAAATATTTTTGGGTCAGCTGCGTTTAAAAATTGTATCTGTCATTTTTATTTGTCTTAATATATGATATGGCATCTATGGAATAAATAAACCTAAAGTATAAACCATGGAATTAATATGTACTATTGTTCAACTTGAATCCTTAGGTTAGCTCATTCAATGCAGCGGGGTTGTGATGACAACTCGTCACACTAGCTATGTCGTCCCTATCCTTAATAGGTCACTTTCACTAATACGTCACTTTGTACATGTAGTCAGATTCCCAATTTTTGCGATGCAAAGATGCAATACAATATAGAGCATTGAATTAGCTTCACAAAATAGTACACATTTCAGTGAGAGGATTTTAATACGTCATGTGGAAGAAATGTAAACCTTATCCCGCGGCGACGCGAATTCGCGATGTGTCGGGTGGCGCTACAAATGTCCTCTTCAAGCATCGTCGAAGCAACATCGAGATCGAGATCGTCGAGGGTCATCTCGGTATGAGCTGACCCTTCCATGCACCGAAAATAATTTAGTTTACTGAGTCATTTGGTGGTGCTGGCTTCAGCTCTTATGTAAAGCTAAGTTTATCATATCGATTTCAATATACCTACATGAGGCGATTTCGTAGGTAACGATCGAATAAGAAGAAATCTACGAACAAAGAGAATATCACACACAACCATAAACACGTTTTGTGGTTTTATGGCATTTCTTTCAATTTGTTACGGTACCTGAAATATTAGCTTTATTACACAACAAATAAACAAATGTTATGACAGCAACATAATACGGTGCTTATCAGCTACGAAGAGACGCTACGCACCTAAGCTTGCTACTACACTGGTGTGAGTTCAACACGTGACCGCGACACGACACGGTTTCGGGAAATGTGTTCGCGCACGAGACCGAGACTTTTCTCGCACACAAATTCTCCTCCATTTTTTTTTTTTTTTTGTAATATGGAAGACGGAGACCCCTAGGGCGTCCGTTGCGTCTCCCTCACGTGTTCCGCCTCCTCTTTTGCGAGCATTACTGCTTCGCAGAAGGAGGCGACAACTTCCCATACCCTCTCGGTCCGTACAATGGCCTGGACCAGGGCTGAATGCGAGAGGTCGGCACCGCTGATTGCCTCCACGAGGACACGGCGGTGCTCCACCTAATCGGGGCAGACTTTCTCCATATTTTTTACCGTGTCTACCAGGCGATTCACACAATGGTAACACCCAGACGTTTCCTCCTGCCTTATCCTGATCGGGAAACTCCCGAAACAGACTTGTCTGGTAGGACTTGCGTCAGGCAGAAGGTGAGGACGTTGAGACGCCTGTCAAGCCACTCCTCAAAGAGGAGCTTTATCACCGCAGTTGTGGCGTGCCCAACACTGGGTTGGGACAGTCGTCCTCTCCATGTCGTCATGAAATCATGCCAGAGCTCGACCCAGCGAGCCACGATTTGTCGCGGAAACGGAGTTTCGCCTCGGGGTTTCGCCTCCTCGCGCCACTCCCATATGTGCTCGAGGACTATTGCCTCCAAATCCCATAGTGGACTATCTCAAACCCTGAATTACATCTCAACTAATTCCTGACATTTAGAAACAGAAAGTTTAATACAACTCCTGTCGGCGACAACGGACAGTCGCTTGAAGATAAGCTCTCCTCTCAGTAGTACCGAAGGAAGGCTGTGGTGTAGGTACGTATTTATATAGGTACACTATAACTAGCTTCTTATCTACACTTTCACTTGACTGCCTAATGTTCAGTTACTATAGAGCAGGAGTCGCCAGCTCGCAGGACCATCTTACCAAACATACCAGATACTTACGAGAACTTGTCGCGAGTTCAAGTTAACAAGAGATATTTCATACATATTTGATAGAGACGGCTTTTGATGGACCGCGCAAACAAGATTGGATTGGAAGATTGGATTGGTTTGGATGGATTGGAAGATTGGATGGATCGATTCTGCTTTTTTTTTAAAGATAGGCTCGCGCTAAATTAGTGTGCCCAAATTAGGGTAAAAGAAAAAAAAATGTAAACAATGATGTATTATTAACTTTAAAACTTTCGCGTTTCATAATTGAGAAACAATATACCCGGGACCACGGTCGATGCAACACGGCCGAAACGTCGGGTGAAATAGGTTAATAAATGAATAGAAATCATCGCGTTAAATACCCTTGGTATATTGTTTCTCAATGATGTATTAACAGATGTACACACATATTAAACGAAAATTTCGTCACGTTAATGAATTGGTTTTATTTGTGAGCACGAATATATATAATATTGAAAATTCAACATAAATGAACAATGATTTACATGTATTATTTATACAAAACGTTAAGAGCCATTAATTTGCAAGTTGTTTATAATATTATCCATTATTCAGATTTTGATGAAACGAGAATAAATAGATTTGTATTTGGTAACAGTGATCGAAGTACCTACTTGTTTGTGTAAAAAAAACTGCAATTTAGAATTACCAATAATTCCATACTCAAAAACATAAATAGTATATTCAGAAACCATCAACAAAGTCGTAAAACTTCTAATTACCTACATAATATTTTACAAGATAAAGAAACATCTCAAGGTGACTGTTGATAACCATTCACCTTGAGGTAGCTTAATTACAACCCGAAATGCCCCGAAAACGTCTAACCCTGAATTATTAGCGCACTACGTGGAAATTAATAATTTACCGTAGAGCGATTCCCTTTTGTTAGTGATGTAGGTGTACGCCTTTGACTAACTCTTTGAATAGTGAATAACACAAGGAACACCAAGAAACATCGTTTATATTACTATTCCGACATCCATTTTATGTGCACGAGTGTACATCTCCTAAACAGCTCCACTCCAATACCACTGACAACTTAATTTGGTCGGGTTATACGCTTCGATTTAGTATGAAAAATAACAAAAATATTTTTTGGATCACTATAACTTCTTTAGGATTACTAATTTGTGTATAAAATTGGGAAGAAATCAAAGTATATATAATAATTGGATAGAAGATTCAATTTAGTTGAAAATTAGTGAAAATCTTGTAATGAAAATTTAGCACCGTGACTACCGCCACCCCACCAATGACATCGTATGTCTCGCAAACTAATGGAAATTATTAATAATAAATAATAATTTAATAATAATATTTTTTATTAATAATTAATAACCTCGCAAGTTATTAATTTTGGGTAATAATTTTATCTTGCAAGCTATTAATTTTCTATGTAGGTTTGAGGAAAGCAACAAGCTCCTCGCGGCCGTGACTTACAAGTTGTTTGCCGTGGGTTCGAACTGCATTGGATCTTTACTTTGTGTAAATTATATCATCACCACTGCACTCAAAACGGTGAAGGAAACATCGTGAGGAAACCGGCATGTGCATGCGCATGTGGATGTGGAAACTGGCATGATTTTTTTAAAGAAATCGAGCAGAGCTCGGTCACCTAAATTCTAAAGACCAAACGCGTTGGCCGATTTTGATGAATTTTACGGTTACTGGCTACATTAAAATTAGAAAATAGAAAAATGGCGGATTTGGACGCCATATTATGCTAGGGCCCAATTGTTTTTTCTTCCCGTCCCTTCGTGTGGGGTATCAAAATAAAGTGTTTTAAGAGGTGATTTCAATTGTTATTTATTCCTTGTTCCATTTAGCTGTGCTAAGCGTGAGAGAGCGAAATGTGTGCACATACAGGTTTACTGCTTTCTTTTTTGGTGTACAATAAAGTATATTCTATTCTTTTTAGGGTTCCGGCGTAGGGTTTTGGCGTATAAAGAAATGCATTAGTTCAGTATAGGGTGTTTAGTCCACGGTAGCGAAAGAGTGATCTTCCTCCACAATTACATCGGTTTTAATACACCGAAAATATCAAGCATAAAGTTGACAGTGGATATATAATTTATTAAAATTAAGCGGGTAACATAAAGTTTAGGCGCGAAACATCAATATTAAGTGGGAAACATCAAACAGGAAGTTATCAAAATAAAGCCTTATAATATTTATTCCGACGGTAGAGAAATATTTAAAATAAATAAATAGAACGGAGGTTGTCAAAGTAAATTCTTATTTAAACAAAACCGGATGTTATAATATTTTAAAGAAATAAAAAGGAAACAGTCAAATTAAATCCTTATAAAATGTCAACTGGAAATCACTTCAGTTTCAAAGAATTATAAAGGATTTGATCAAAATAAAGCTTAATATAAAATGAACCAGATATCGCAACATTTTAAATAATAAGAAAGGAAATGGTCAAATAAAATCCTTATTAGCTGTCAACAGAATGTAACAATATTAAAAATAAGACAGAAACATTACTTTGACTAAAGGTTTTGCGCCCATATATACAATATTATCCCAACTTACATCTCCAAGATAAATCGCATAAACGTACTCGTAACTAAAACCATTACAGTACACCGAGAAAAAAGAGTGAAACAGCTGTCTTGCAAATCCATTTGACTGACAGTAGAATATTCCTTATAACACGTCACACAGAACACATAAACGTGACTCTAATATGATTGTTTCTATAACAGAAAAAAAAAATATTATTTTATTTCCACAAAATTTTAGGATTGAAGGTTGAGCCGCCGGCTTTGGCATGTGGGCACCTTTAGAGTTATATTATGAAAACTGGTATGTAACGTATTTTCCTATTAATTATTCTTTGGAATGTCGCTTTCTCTGGCATGTCAGACCCTTTTGTTTCGTAATTTTGATTGTTCGTTTCCTGGTCTGTAGATATCAGTTGATAGAAGCTAACTCCGGCTTCACCGTAAGGGCAAGTGCCTTGTGTGCTGGCAAATGTTGTTGGCCCGGAGTTCCGAGTGTAGTGGATACCTTCAATCCCTGCCTATCCAGGTGAGTGTTTATACTTTTTCTCAACGCAAGGAATCGCAGGGTTGGGATTGCCAACATCGGAGATTGTAATTGTTTCTGCGGACGAAGTCCAATCACTCACTATAAACTATTACGGCGTGAAAGTCATTTTCTTACATCGTTCCAGCCGCAACCAAGATTTATGTTTCTGTTGGGTTTCACATTTAACATTCATGAGGATGATGTGGCATCTTGGCTTACATTTTGTAAAAGTAAAAGGTCCAAGGGTGTTTTTGGTCATTTGTTTCGAGAACTAATGAATTCTAGCAGAATAAGCTTTTCGCTGCTCGCAACGAAAGAAAATTTAACTTCAATGAATTATATAGTAGACCCAAAACATTTGTTA
Organism: Orthosia cruda; assembly: GCA_964057195.1. NCBI lineage: Eukaryota > Metazoa > Arthropoda > Insecta > Lepidoptera > Noctuidae > Orthosia > Orthosia cruda. Next base: position 11,266,595 of record OZ059848.1, on the reverse strand, counting down.
TACAACCAGCTTATCACTTCAAAAGTTCTCTATCAAAATACCTACTTTAAAGGTTAGGAAAATATTCCTGATAAGAACACAGAATGTTTCAAGACCAGTGAAGATCGTGTGGGTCGATCAAATATCGAGTAAACACAAAGTAGTTGTAGGGTTAGCCAAACAAAAACTGTTTAAGTAATACTTGAAAAGTTTTTGTTTGAGTATCAAGACCGTCTCCGAATGAAGATTGCCAGGAAATTGACATCCTTTGTTCAATGCTAGAATTTCAATTTTACTATGTACGCTTATTACTTCTAATACTATTACAATCATATAAAAAAAATATTACAGCTGGGATGCTTCCAGTGCCTGGTAAAAAGCTACATTACATACCTATTCATAATCAAAGAACACCTATTTAAAGTATATTAATATAATACTATGTTTACCAATTAAATTACATAGAAACAACTAGGTATACAATATTACTTCGTAAATAGGTGATATAGTAATATCACTACGACATTAACAGTCTCGCTAGGAGTGAATTAGTATCATATCATGAGCATAAACAAGACGTGTAAAATGTTAGCTTCTTAAATATAGTGGTCTACTGTGACCTGTCACATGGGTCTTAAAGGAAAATGTTCACGTCTGAGACAAAAGAAATTTAACGTGCTACTGTCAGAACAAATAGAAAAAAAGGAATAGTAATGAACGTAAAAACGTAGCATTGTGTGGAAATAAATAAATGACCGACTGGTGCGATTCACTGTACGTTACGGGCGTGACGTCACATGCTGTGTCACGTCATAAAGATGTCAGCACCACGCGGTGCATAACGAACGTTTGACTTCAAGAATTTTTGAGATAAAAGGTTGGAAAGTCCAGTTTCAGTGAAAAGTTCTTAAACTATTGTAAACTGCAGACACATCAAAATTCTGGCAATCTCATTTATTAGCGTGTACATTAGAATAATTATACCGATGCAATTCATTTGAGTTGCAGATTTTTTCTGCGCTTTTGAATAAACAGGCTTACCAAGTGGATCGTCAGAGCGTTTCTGACACATAAAACTCAACTCAACCTTGTGGCTATTGAGACGGACCTATTCTGCTGTACTTTGGGTGAATTCACAAGGAGTACATTGTTTAAAATTAGCTATAGATAAAATTTGTTATGTAAACTACTTAACATAAAATTAGTTTAGATATCTACTGTTATGTAACAGATTAGGTTTACTGTAGTTACGGATGTAAAGTAATTTAGGATAAGCACATTTATTGTATTGGGTGTAATCCTGTAAATATTTATGTGATAAGGTTGAAATAAATAAATATAAATAATATAAGTCGAACGCACTTGTTACTTTTTGACTGAATGAAGGTCGTCGCCGTCTTTACTCAAGCGAATATAAATGTGAAACCCGCACCACATTGATCATTCATTTCAACCGCAATAATGGAATACCGGATTCATTACCTACTTTCCATATAAATCGTCCATTTTCACTTGTTTTCCTCCATTCAACACTCCATTGAACTTTGATTCACAGAATGATTGAATGTTTCTCAACTTTTGCAATAATGTGCTGTCACCTAATTAAAATAATACTGTAACATGCAAAAAACCTACTGGTCAAGCTGTGCGTCAACTATCAAAGCGAAAATGTTTATCGATTCTTATTTCTCAAACGAGCACAAATTAAATGCCTCCAACATACGAATGAACTGAATTAATTAAGAAAAATTTACATCGTGAATGATGTATGAAAATGGATGCATCCAGTAAGGGATATAATAATTTATTAAGATGGACGTTGAAATTGAGAAAATGGTAAACTTTTTCCTTTTAACAATCATTAATTCAAAATGAAATGCGAGTTTTATAACTACTTTTAAAGGAAACAATGTTTCACGACGTCGCGTCCTCTAGCAAAGTTGAGTACTTTCATCAGATGCATCATAATAAGACTTAGATATTGTGGCGGCATTTTTATTTCAAAGCGATTTTGACGCATCAAGGCAGTGATCTGTCGCGTTTCCAAGTTGTCGATTTCTAGTATATAACCAAGCACATACATTTGAACATAAAAATTATAAATATTGTTAATTTATTATGGATTCTACACATAAAGTATCGACACAATCATAGTAAGTGGAAAGTAAAACAAAACAATGTGTTTTACGACAGTTTCCTGTTTTTCCTTTCATGCCGTGGCAGTCGTGTTTTATGATGGGAATAAATATTTTATCGGCGGCAAGATATCACCTCCCTCGATTTGGATGAGTTCGTCGAGTAAAACATTAATTTATACTAACTTCAACCACAAACTCATCAAGATCAATCAAGTTAAATCATTAATTAGCTAAACAGTCAATCATATAAGTTTACATAACCACAGCAGCAGCTGGCTTAGTACCTAACAGCAGACGAAGACTCATTCATGAAAGCACTTTATTGATATATGTGGCGCAAGGCATACTTATACGTATGTAAATATTGAGGATTTAATGCTTTAAATGTCTGGACACTAGACTTTAAGAGCTCAATGGAAGCTCCTTTTGTTTTTTTTTCTGTAGGTATATGTTCACGTGATAGTAATATGCTTATCTGCTGTATCTCATATTGCAGTTTTTTAAATAATCTATCAGAGTATATATACATTAAGTCAAGCTAGCAAAGGCGGTGCGTTTAGCCAATCTTAAAGTCAACAAACTGTGTATGTAAAACTAATAAACAGTGGCTTCCTAGCAAACTTTTAATTAAAGTCAACATTTGGACTATAAATAGTTTATCATAGATGCGCATCATAGCACTAACTTGCAATAATAAGTTCTAACACTGTTATGGCCAGGGGAGCTCACTTAGTGAAAAGTCCTTTATAGGAAACTAATTTACGGTGAGAGAAGTTTAGTCTGGTTCGGAGCTATTTGAGCGAGCTGAAGGCACTTGATTGTAATAGCCATCACATCTCACTTGTATGTATTTAAGTCTTTTTTTACTGTGGGATATCTTCATGTATCCCTTCTATCTGGGTAACGGAGGATTATGTCGGATTCACACTAAAAATATCCCCACATTTTCTACCACTACCATGAGTCGGGGGCATGCCAATGACTAAGGGTACAAATAAATACGTGCGCGCCCCAGTGCACTTGAGTATGCTTGCTTTTCCACTTTGCAGCTGCCTAACGTAGCGTTATAATAATAACTTGTTTACACCCTAATTTACATTTTCTTTGATAAGTTGCTACAGCTTAAGAAAAACTATGTACAAATTATACAAGTAAATAAAACTTTATCCACTTGATAAGGTAATTTCAGCCACCAAATTTTTTGTGGAAAATTTATAAATTCTCTTGTTTCTGTAACTGTTGTTTTTTGTGATTTAAAATAACCACACAATCACGATAAAGAGAGAACTGATTTAACCTCCGCGCATTAAAAACAATTTACCTATACAGTGTAATAGAAATTCTTTTATTTGGTCAAATGAAAAGGTTCTAAAGGAAACAATTTCGTTGTAATATTTCCTATTTGGGGATACTAGAGAAATTAAATCATGCAATGCGGGAATTTGTTAACTTGATTAATTGAATTGAAACCTTTTATTTACATGTTTTACATCACACTTCTAATGACCTACATCACAGAGAACTTTCCTTTATATTCTTTTAATTAAGCTTTCCCCATTCCGTTGTTTTCACTTTATTCGAGTCTCACCAACGTTTTCGGTGTCAAAACAGGAAAGTTATATAATTAATCTGGGTCGCATCAGATTGAACAGTTACCTTTGACCTCAATTTAATTGACTAGTAAACCGTGACAAAACAACAAGCAAATTATAATGAAATTGTCGTGTAGGATTGTCAAAGTGAAACAGATTTATGGTTTACTTACTGCAGGTTATATTTTTGTAGTAAAAGTAGATTTACTCATTATATCCTGCAAAATACAAAGATGAAAATATCTCCAAAGAATTTTGAATTTCGATTTTAAACGTCACTATTGCATTTAACTTCCTGCTACAATTCATTTTTTCGATTTAAATAAAGATTGTAGACGTTGAAGTCTAAACTGAGAAAAAAATTGCAATATCTATATGCTGAAATTAAAATACATTTCACGAATTTAAATAGCGAGCAAAACAGAAAACAATGTTGCGTGCGAATTGGCATACCGATACAGTTGGTAAAAACATAAAAATATGTTGTTAAAATTTTATACAGGACTTTTAAAGGGCTGTTTGATTTACTTAAATGAAAAATCTCTGTAGTAACTGATTTTAATGTTTGTTTGTAAGTACCTACGTAAATAAATATTATATTTACGAGGCGTGAAGAGATACTGTAGTTTGGACATCCACACATTTATTATTTTTTACTTCGAGAAATGCTCATGCATACTGCGCCACCACGGGGAGATACCGCAGTTATGTGGGACTTCAACCCACTAAAACTCCATAGTGTCTACCTGTGCCGCTTATGGCGGGAACACGGGTACGCGTTAGAACTCACCGCTAACCCGCTGCAGCTGTCCGTCACCGGACCCTCCTCTGGGGATTCCCCCCTCATTACCAGCGCAACAGAACTTACTGTACGCCGTGACCACCCCAGGGACCAAACCAACGCATGGGTGCCGGACGGACCCGTGCACCTTTGGTCTCCTTGTGACGGATCTAGGTCAATGGCCCCACCACCTACCCATTTTTCGGCTGCAGAGGATAGGGAGAGCGGCCAACGCTATACCAACACTTCTTCTCCCCTGCGGCACCACCACATCCGCCATGAGACGGTGGCGACCCCGTCCAGGCCGCGAAAGGTAGGGAGAGTGGCGAACCGCAATACCGGTACTCCTCTCCCACCGCGGCCTCTAACCCTCAGCCGCGATATTGTATGGGGTATGGGAGACCACATACGACATCGCGGCCCGCCTCAGTTGCGATGTCGTCCAGGCGGTTTTCGGATCTTTTCCTTTACTTGTGCTATAAGACATTGCTTCTTGCCAAATTTCATGATTCTATTTCTACGGGTAGTACGCTGAAGGTTTTAATTCCCTTGCGAGTGTAAAATTTGCCCGTGTCTCTTGATTGTGTTGATCTAGAAGTTTGTTTTTTTTACAGCTGCATGGGGTTGCAAATTTGCAAATTTGAATATATGATATCAATTTCACCTCTATACCCTGGCGCGTCCCGAGATAAAGGGTTTTGAAAGACAGACGAACAACAAAGTGATCATATAAGGGTTTCGTTTTTCCTTTTGAAAAAAAAATATATATATATATATTGAAGGTGGCATAAAATTTTTATTTCACTTATATTTCTTTGTCAAGAAAATTATTTTTTAAGTTGTCCAGTACGTTTTATGTATATTTTCAAGACATAAAAACTTTTTAGAGAAAATTGGTGCTTGCTGGTAAATCACAGAATGCCATCATGTGTGTCGCAGTGCATCGTGTCGGTGGCGGCAGTGGTTCACACATATAAAAGGCCCTTATCAGGTCCACACAATGTATAATAAATAAAAGTACATAGTTGACAATGCTGTAAAGAGTTTTCTGTGCCAAATTATAATGTGACTCAGCCAAGTTTCAAATGTAAGATTTATCAACGGATAGTTCACTTGTACATAACCAATTTCATTGCCTCGCTTGAATTTAAAGCTCTCTTTTTAGTTTGGTTTACTGGAACATTTAATAACGGCTAGCAAATCTGAAATCCCGGATCCTATATTTTGCTTCGCAGGAAAGGTCTTGATACAGTTATAATGACCTATTAGAATTCTATCAAGCCCTTTCAAATTATTTACGTTAAACTATTTAAATGTTAGGCAATTTAGAGGTTCCAATCTAAATTGAATGAGAAAAATGCCGCAGTCTTACTTAAGATCCTATGGCCCCTAGCTGTGGCAGAGGGCCCAGTAATCCTCCATCGAGACCAGTCTTGAGCTTCGCGCTTCACCTCGCTCCACACCATTCCGATACTCGTCGCTTCAGCCAATACGATGCGTCGCCATGTTACCTTCCACGTTTCGCACCCGTAGAGCAGCACGGATTTGACCCGAAGATTTTGAGTTTAACCCTTCGGGTCAGTATCCGCGATTGCCACACAGGTCTCAGCTGTGCAAAGGTAGCTCGCGCTTTGGCGATCCGTGAAGTGATATCCTCTTCAGTTCCTCCAGTCTTTGACACGAGACTCCCGAGGTACGTGAAATTGTGGACGCGTTCCACAACCTCTGTGCCGATTCACATTGGTGAAGAATTCCTCACACCTGTACGCATCTCCTGGGTCTTCCGGATGTTAATTTTGAGCCTATTTTTCGCCGCCTCCTGGCGCAGGTCGTTCAGTTTCGCTTGCATGTCGGCATGTGTATGACTCAGCAGGCATAGATCATCAGCATAGTCCAGGTCTTCCAAGACGTTGGTCAATCACCACTCTATCCCGCGACGCCTACTATCGTTAATGCGCAACATGATTCCGTCGAGAACGATTATAAAAATGAGGGGCGGAAGAAGCCCTGGCGGACACCAGCATGCACTGCGATGTCCTCCGAAATGAGGCCCTCGTGAGTCACCTTGCAGGAATATTTCCTGTAAATGCTCTCCAACAGGCGGACCATTTTTGGCGGCACTCCTATGACCAACAGGCGGGACCAGATGCTGGACCACTGCAGCGTATCAAAGGCCTTTTCGAAGTCGACAAAAGTAAGATTATTTTTTAGAAGTCGATAAATTTCCCTTTGCCATTCTGCTGCCTGCTCGAGAATGATACGAAGAGTGTTGATCTGGTCCGTGCATGAGCAGCTCAACTGCTCCCCGCGCAAAAGAGGCTCAACGGCCTTCGATAGCCTATCAATTAAAGGCGTCAGCACGTCGGCGGCGGATGCTAAGTCTGCTTGTAACATTTCCGCAGTTATCAGGTCGAGTCCAGGTGCTTTGCCTGCCTTCAAAGAGAGGATCGCTTCAGTCACTTCAGAAGCTGACGGTGGTTCCGTGTCAATGTCGAGAGGTCGAGGTGGTGAGAACCTACCTGCAGCACGTCAGGCGTCAGAGATGCTGACAATCGGAAGACTTCCTCAAAGTGCTGGCGCCAGCGCTGCAGCCGCCCTTCCGCCGTCATAATAAGCTGACTTTCTCTGGATTTAGCGGCTTCTTCTTCTTGAGCCTTCTGTTTCCTGCCAAGGTCTTTGTGGCTTTATACAGCTCTTTCCAGTTGCCGGATTACGCAGCGTGTTGAGCATGATCAGCAATATCATCAGCCCAACGCTTTCTATCTGCATGCGTACAGCGATAAATCGCCTTGCACTTCTGGCGGTATTGGGCATTGAGGTCGGCTCGTTCGGCATCATCACGCGTCTTAAGCAGTTTGAGGTGTAACTTCCATCTATCCTCAATGAGGCTCCACATTTGAAGTCAATCCTCGCGCGCATGAGTTGATTTATGCCCAAGTACCACGGAGCTGGTTTCCGTATAGGTCTTTCTAATGCGGCTCCACTCCTCGTCCACTGAGTCCGCAGCATCCTCCAGTCCAGAGAACCGATTGCGTAGCTCAAGCCGAAAAGCCTTACGGGTGTCCAAATTATAAAGTTTACTCACATCGTACCTTCGCCCCACTTTGCCGTGTTCTCCATTTGCACGGGTTACCGCAACCTTGAGCCGAACTTCAGCAACTACCAAATGATGGTTACTATCTAAATCGGCGCCTCTACAGTTGCGGACATCAAGCAATGAAGAACGCCATTTGGAGCTAATGGAAATATGGTCGATCTGGTTCTTGGTGACTCCGTCGGGTGAATTCCAGGTGTATTTGTGGAACACCATGAATAAACAATGTGCCTCCGATGGTCAAGTCGTGGTTAAATGCCGCAGTATAATGTTGTAAATCCCACAGACCTCATTAAATCAGTAAACCTTAAAAGTTTGCCTGGTGAAGTGGGATACTTACATTTCTTACTCAAATTGTAAATGATCCAACGATAACTATTTTCTGACGGTTGTTCGATAACATTCATCACTAGTGCGGCAGTGTAAAGCCTACCCTTTCAACAGATTTTCATCAGAGCAATCGATTGTTCAGCTGTCACAATAGACTTCACTTTCACTCATATTGTAAAATGAGCTTTATTGCTTACAAGTAGAGTACACATTCCAATGAATCAAAGTACAACATTGGCTATTGACAGTCTGTTCAAAGATCTTACTTCGTGTTACGTAAGTACTTAGTATTTGAGGCAATATTACGTACATTAACTTATCTTCATGGTTCAGCCGTTTTAAAAGTATCCTTCTATCAGTTTATGTTGCTTTTCATCCAAGACAGAACTTCTGTTCTTAACACCTTTGAGTAGATCGGAGCTGTTAAAATTAAAATCAAATCAATCAAAACACTTTATTTCAACTTAAACATTTAAACAACAACAACATTTTAACATTAAAAAAAAAAAGATGAATCTAGCTGCACATTCGCAAACGCTATTGTTAATTTTTATTTAGTTTTCCTGCCGACCCAAATAATTATGGTGTTAACAACTATTTATAACTTGCATCAAGTTATTCATTTTAGGTATTCGTTTTCTAACAAAACAGTAATAATAGTAGTTCAATATAAAACTGGCTGGCAAAATAATGATTCACTGTTAGCTATGTACGGCAATAGTGATTGTGTCAAGATAGCGTAGCTCTTGTAGAGGCCGCGTTGAGGCGTTGCTACGCCGTAGCAACGGTTCAGAAGAGTAGTTCTCATTAAAAATTTACAGCTTTAATGAAACCATGTGAGGCTATTAACTCGTCAGTCTAATCATTCGGCTTCTCACTTAATGTTTCAAATGTTCAGTACTACTTGCCCTCCTCAGGTACACACATGTTCTACCGTTTTAGTAATATGGTGCTAAATGAAACACAATTTAGGATGCGGAGAGCATTGTACGTTTAGAGCTTTATCTACAAACAAACACTCGCTTTGACTTTACCGTGTTCTCACCTGAAGTGCTTATAAACCAGCATTTCTGTTTATCGTATTTATATAAGTTGGTCAAAATTAAAAACACGTAGTTATAAAAGCTATTCCGCGGCGATTGTGGTATTTTTAATCTCCACCAACTCCAGCGACTCAGATTCGCTCACACTCGCTTCACTGAGACGCGACACAACATACCAGGAACACACACGGGGGGCAAGTTTGTAAACACATCAACACGGTCTAGGGATATTTTTAAAAAAGCGAATTACTATCAATGTGTTAATTATTTATATGACATGTATATATTTAAAAGATACGTTATTCTACCATTTTTTAATAATGGTTAATAATACTTTTCAGGATTTTATGGAAACAAAATGAAGCATAGACGGAAACCGTATATGAAAAAAATTGAAAAATCATTTAATTTGTGTTTATAAACTTGAAGTTAGTAGTCTGAGAAAGCGCCCATGATGTTCATAACACATCGGCAACGATTCGGCATGCTCAGAACAAGGTTGTCAATGTCTTGCTGCGGAATATTGTCCCATGTCCTTCTGAGGAGCGCAAAAAGTTGATCTTCTGTAGCCAGATTTTCATGAACTTCCTTCAGAGCTCTTCTTTGCAGCATATCCCACGCATGCTCAATGGGATTTAGATCTGGCGATTGAGCAGGCCAGTCTAAGGCCCTAACATTGTGTGTATGTAACCAAGCTGCTACCGTTCTCGCCGTGTGTGCCCGGGCATTGTCGTGCATGAGCAGGAAATCTTGCCCCATTTGTGTTCTGTGGGGCAAGATTACGGGCCCCAGCACCTGTTGGACGTATCGTTCTGCCGTCATATTGCCCCGCACCCAAACGAAATCCGTCCGTCCTCCAAGACGAATTCCTGCCCAAACCATAATTGTTCCTACTTGGTATGGGTGAACTTCCTGAGGGTTCTGAAGACGGCTCCATCGACCAGAAACTCGCCAAACACACGTCCTTCGTGAATCTGGATGGAAGCCGAACCTGGATTCATCCGTGAACAGCACATTGGACCATTGCTCACGGCCCCAGTCCACGTGGTTCCGAACCCATTCTAATCGTCGTCCACGATTGCCTCTCCGTAAAGGTGGGACCCGGAGTGGTCTACGAGAGCGTAGATTGCTTTCATGCAGTCGCCTTCTTACAGTTTGGTCACTCACAAGCACTTGGTGTTTCACTCGCAGCCTTTGGACCAATTGAGTCTCCGTTGCATTTGGTTGAGCTCGCGCAGTATTTTGCAAAAATCGATCTTGTCTGGGGGTAGTGATGCGACTTGGCCCCCGGTGCCTCTCCGCTACTTCACCTGTGGCACGATAGCGTGTCCACAATCTTGAAATTACATTTTGGTGGGTCCCTATGGCCTCAGCAACATTACGCTGAACAGACCCAGCTTCCAGCATTCCCACAGCTCGTAAAATCTCCGCCCTCGTCAAATGTTGGCGTTGCATGGCTACAATACCTCAATTTTAACTTTATCTTTCGTTTAAAAATGAAAAAAAACTGTAACTAAACGTAATTCGTATTGTTTTCTAAATTTCGCACAAATGAAAATTCCCTCTCCTACACATCAAGACATTTTTATGCCACCGAAACAAAAGAATTTTCAAAAATTTGAATTTGGAATTAGTCTGAGACAAATTACAAACAAATCGGTGTATAAAAGATTCCAATGCGGCCAGTACTTTTCGATTTATTTAATTGAGTATGAATTATCCCTAGACCGTGTTGATGTGTGTATATAAAGGATGGGAAAAGTATGATTTTTAAATAGAATCAAAAGCATATGAAGGTTTGCACTGCTAGTGCGAATCTTACCCCTACGGCGATTGACATAAAAAGACCGGCCAAGTGCGAGTCGGACTCTCGCACCAAGGGTATTTTTTTTATTATATATACGCTTTTCCCGCTTCCAGACAGAAGGTTTTTGTCTTTTTTAGGACATCAGCAACAGTTATAATGTTAAGTGAGTGAACTTAGGACATTGATTCCTTTGCAGTTCCTTGATGACACCCATTGACTTAAATTACTATTCCAAATCTTTGAAATAAGGCCACAAGATAAAGATTATAAAATATTCGCAAAATTCTAAAATTTGGCCGCATTTCGTTACGCTGGTTGCTAATAATTCTAATAAAGACAAGAAAAAACATTCTACGGTATAATGAGATCACGGCCTCGCTTCGTATTGAAGTATCAAGGTCAGTTATCTGAGTTAATGAAGGCTTCTCCGGAATAACTGTTATTTAGGCACATTCAATCCTTAATTGGTGCGACTTTTAAAACTTTTCGTTAAAAATGAGTGTGATATTTTAGATCTAGGTAGATAATATACCTACATGACGTTGTAGGATAATACAGCTTCTTACTACTTCTCATATTATTTTTAACTTTTATCACAATTCTTAACGTCGCGTCGCTATATTCTGAAATAACTCAAACATGTAGGCTGCGGCATATTTTCCTTTCCTCTACGTTACTTTGTCCATGAAAGATAATTTACAAGCACAGGCACTAGTAGTAGTAGTCAGAAAAAATGGTTGGGTATAACACTTGGGTCTGTAATTGGTGAGAACTTCTTGTAGACTTAATATCAACTGCATTGAAACTAAACTTAATTTCAGTTCTTGTTGTGATTTTGGAACATCAACAACAAATTCAAAGAAGTTTTACCGTGAAAACTTGTCTAAATTTATACGGAACGACGGAGGAACGGTCGCATCCACGAACAACCCGCGAAGTTAATGGCTCCAGAATATTTTGTAAAATAAAATTGTAAATGAAAAAATAAAGCATCTCAGCCCGTACATAAAAAAAAACATAATTTCCTAATTACACGAAACGTAGATGATAAGAATTGGTTCAGTTTAACGAAAGAATGTGTATCATTATCGACTAACATCTGAGAAAATAAACTGAGTATTATTATGTGAGCAGCATTATTTTTCGCTCAATAGGGTCTCTCGAGTGTTCCGCATTGCGGTATAACTATATGTACATAATGTTTTTTTTAGAACACAACATTTATTACATGCACCTATTACAATCTACAAGGACTATCATCGAGATGATCCACAAAGTGTACTGTGTGTCAGTTTGTTAACATTCATCTCATTTTATACCCTAGTTATGAAGTCTCAAATACGGTACAACCGATTAAACTAGGATTATTTTGACACAGTAACCAGGTAATTTAGTAAACATTACTTTAACCAACCCGTACAACTTAAAAATACTCTATGTAAATAAATATATATATTGTAAATTTTAACAAATTTAGGACATTTCTTTTAAAGTAACACCTTCCAACCTGCATCTTAAGGACACACTTATCCATAAAGCAGAACCTGCTTTGTTTATATGGCCGAAATAACTTCGGAAATATACCAAGGAACTGTATCATAAAAATGTATTTTGACAGTTTCCTTATAAGCGCCACAACAGATATCCGGCATGACACTATGTCCGATATTGCTAATTTAATATTTACACAATGACATAATATATACTTTAAAGTACACTAATCGTATTTCGTAGAAACCATACTGAAATAGTTTTAACGAGTTTAGCTGTTCTTATGCTGATTGGCTATTTTTAAGTAAACTCTACAAATATTTTTCACGTGACGCTAAATGTTATTCACCAATTTTCGTAGGTCGAACAGAATTTAAGATTCAAAATCTCTAAACTTCTGAATAAAGCACACACACACACAGTGCCTATGCTTTGACACTTCCGACACGAAAATGTATCCCGTGTCCGAGCGTCACCGAAAGCAACATGCATTATTCTCATGTGCCGCATAGCTCCCATCTGTAGCCTGTTATTGCTCATCTGAACCTGCTCAATCTTCGTCTTCAAAGCAAGAATGCGATACATTTCTTATTCCACTTCATCGCCCACTATTTACTTGTGCAGTTCCATTTGACTTGACATTTGATTCGGATTTGAATCTACCGTACAAAAGACGATCACTTTAGACACTGAACGTCGTAAGGTTAGAAAGAATCAGAGAAGACTTTCAACTATATAGTACTTAGTAGCATAAGTAGACCGGACTAAGTGCTCACACACTTGCACTTTGGAGAACCAAATGAACGCCACTTATGCAACTATTGCTGTGGCTGCCTACTGGTCCAAAAATATCTAAAGAATTTTCCATCGATTTGAAAGGACGAAGACCGGAAACAATTCGATCGTCCTATTTTATTCAAGCCGAAACATTAAAGAAGATGTGCACAATCAAATGAAGAAGAAATCTAGAAGTTCCAAACAGAAACAGTAAACTAAAAGTAAAACAGTAAACTCAATTTTTAACATAATTCAATCGAGATCACTAATCTGTAATTGATCTTCTAATCTTATAATAGAATACCCATCTTATCATTAACCGGCACGGGTTTGTACTTGTACATTAATACCCTTTGATCATCGTTCATTATACTACGGTATGGTGAGATAATCAACAGATGGCGAGTAACTGGAATTCCTTCCCTAGTAACCTCTGAATTAATTCAATAAGATTTGGGTCACCTAGCACTTCTGTGTAAATTATCTTTCTGTAATATGATTTTAAAAGTAAATGACAGCGTCTTGTGTTTGTTACTTATTACGGGAATAGAATAAAGTTTTCAGCTTAGGAAATAATTAATGGAAAGTTTGACTTTGAAGGAAAAAATCTCAGCAAGGTTTAAAATGGAAAGTACTGGTTCTGATAATGACTGTTACTACATCCACCATAGATTATGTCGTATCACCTAAGATCATAGATTAAAATTATTTACGGTCATGTTCATGCTTTAAAACAATCCACCCACATATAGTCTTGTTAACTCAGCAGTAATAAGCTTATCTGTAATTACAACTGAGAGGTCTCGTTGCTAGGTAATCTTTTGTCCCATCTCAGGCCATTAGCACTTCGGTGTTCGAGGACATTATAGTTCCGACGTTTCACATTGTTGTCCACCCAACCTGTGATAAACATCTCACCTCGTTAACAGGTACTATGTTTTAGTAATATCCGGTACCTAGACAAAGTGAAAAAAAAACTGCACAATCTTGAACAAAACATTCTCACTACAAAACACGGGGTCTTATTGCTAATAAAGAAAATTTGGTTCAAATAAATCTCACTAGATGGCGCGACATGTGTACATGTCGCGCCATAATTCAATAGAATTTTGTAAAATTATCATTTTCTGGAATTGAACATAAAAATTGTATGTTCTTGTTTAATCGACTCTCCTAAGTACAAAATTATGGAATATTGGGCTCTTAATTCACATTTCAAAGATTATTTGAACGTATCATTTAAAATTGATGCCAATAGATGGCGCATTTTTAAATTTCTGTGGCATTCCACACGATTATTAAAATTTGCATTGTAACACATTTTGGTGCAAAAAAAACTCTAAAAACGTGCAAAAAAATACTATAAAACGAACCTTCATTGTATTTAAAGAAAAAAATATTCTCGAACCTAGTAAACCCTTTTACTTGCAAATCGCTGCTAACACCATCTATTGCCGTGAAACGGGATCGAACGCGTTTGATGTACTTACAAAAATAACAAGATTAATCAGATGAAAAACGCTAGTTACGTCGGCACGGTTTCTTTGTATGGGATGAGGCATCTGTATGCTAGTATTATATTATCTGTGCTACAAAATGAAGTTGGTTCATTAAAATCTAATCAGTGTTTATATCGCTCTTTTAAACAAGGAAAAATTTTATTCTCGTTCAAAAATAGGATGAAAACTGTGATTTAAGTATCACAGTTTTCATCCTATTTTTGCCTTTTAGCCTTTTGGGTTTTAAGTGTTGGTCTCTTGAATACTATAATTCTAGGAACGTACAAGGTAGGTAAAAGCAGTTTTTTATTTATTTATTTATTTATATTGTATGTACACCAAATTAAATCAAAGAAAAGGAAACTTAAAACTAAAATACAAACAAAGGGCGGCCTTATCGCATACCACAATCTCTTCCAGGCAACCTGGAATGGACAGTGATAGCCTGGACATGAAATGGGGTTGACATTGGTGTAACACATAACATTACGAATATTTACTTTAAATTAACAATCAGATCATCATAGATACACAAATACATACATATGTTATATAATAGATACATAAATACATACATACTCCAATATGTATAGGCAATGAAAGTAAATGTTGACTAACGACAATCACAATAAAAGGTAATGTTCTTTTACGAGTCTTTTAAATACAGGCAACGATTGGGCGCGTTTTATTGGGTCGGGCAATGCATTCCACAGACGAGCAGCTTGGACGGTAAAAGATTTATCCAAGAAAGCAGTGGAATGCATTGGCATTTTAAGTCGCAAGTTATCCGATGACCTAAGTGATTTCGTGTGGGAATCGCAGATAAACTGAAAACGATCCTTGAGGTAAAACGGAGTGGAAGGAGTAAAGAGCACATTATACAGAAGAGAAAGTATATGAGCATTCCGGCGAAGGCGAATTGGCAACCACTTGAGCTTCAAACGGAAATCGGAAACATGATCATATTTGCGCAAACCGAATATGAACCTTATGCAAACATTTTGAAGCCGCTCAAGTTTATCGAGTTGTTCTTGAGTAAGGTCAAGATAGCTGGCATCAGCATAATCAAGGATGGGAAGAAGAAGTGATTGTGCAAGCGCAATCTTGGTGGCAGTCGGAAGGAAATTCCGCAGTCTCCTCAAAGTTGCAGCAGATGCAAATAACTTGCGGCTTACTGCCTGCAATTGGGCAGTCCAAGATAAGTTCTTGTCGATGAATATTCCCAAGTTCTTAACTTTTTCACTGAAGGGAATAACTGAATTGTCAAAAATAACCTGGGGAAGAGACGTCCAGTCGATCCTTGAAACCATTCTTGAACTGCCCACTACTATAACCTGCGTCTTGATAGGGTTGACCACAAGCCCGTACCGCTTGCTCCAATCGCAAATGCGAGCCAGGTCCAGATTAATGGCAACGACAGCCTCAGACAGATTTCCGAGAGGAGCTCGCGAATAAATTTGTAGATCGTCAGCATAAAGATGGTAGGATGAAATGAGTTCATTGGAGATTGAGTTTATAAAAACTGCGAAAAGTAAAGGGGATAAAACGCCACCCTGTGGTACCCCGGCAGAAGTATTACACCAGGAAGATAAGTTCTCTCCGATGCATATACGTTGCCGGCGGCCGAACAGGTAACTTCGAAACCAGTCAACCACCGATGGAGATACATTAAGAGAGCGTAGAATGCCAAGCAGAACATCGAAATCAACGGCATTAAAAGCATTACTGAAATCTAGCAATGCTAATACCGTCAGATTACTACTTTCCATGGCTGATCTGATATCTTCCGTGATATTGAGTAGAGCAGTGGAGGTGCTGTGACCAGAACGGAAGCCGGACTGGAAGGGATTGAGGAGATTATTTTTGGATAGGAAAGTGCTAATTTGATTATGAATTAATCGTTCTAGGACTTTGGACAGGAATGGTAAGACGGATATGGGACGGTATTCAGAAAATGATGTAGGATTGGTCTTTTTGGGTAAAGGAATAATTTGCGCATCTTTCCATGAGCTTGGGAAGACACCGCTAGACGCAGAAAAGTTAAGGATGTGGCAAATGACAGGAAGGATAACGTCCAGCACCGGGAGTAACATTTTGCGACTGATACAGTCACATCCTACTGCATTGGAAGTAATCGATAGTATGCTCTTCCTAACATCACATGCAGAGAATTGACTAAAAACAAATGGAGAATAACTGGGAGTCGTAAGAAATGAAAGATAATTCAATGTACTTAATTTTATTGTCCGATCGAAATTGGACGAAGCTGTAAAATGATTATTCAATGCAATCTATGTCTAAATCTTTAGCAAAGCAGTTTAAAGCAAGTTAAAGCAGTTTTTTGAACATTATTTCAGAGTTGATATAAAATGCTACTGTTGAAGACCAGTAGTAGCCATACCAATTTATTTACGCAAGTGTTAAATATCTCTACTGGCAATATATTGAAAAGTAAAATTTACTATTTTTATTTGCGTTTAGCATAATATTTTGGCATTCTTCAGTAAAAAGTAAACTGGTTTGTGGTTTGCGGTAATGTGGCTCACCTTAAAGTGAGCTGCTCATTATACTTGATCCCTGAATGAAAAATAGTACTGATTATTTATAAATAACTATTGATTGTAACAAAATAGAATTGTAGCCTATACCCAACAGAGTTATGCTTCCAAATGGGAGCCACGTCAATCACAACAAAATATTTTAGCAGCTTCTGAGAAATAAATATAATAAACTTATTAGTTTTATTGGAACATTTCTCGTGAACTCCTTGTAGCGACTACTTACTTACAAAAATGTATTTGAATAAATAAGCTCATACTCAAAAGCGCTGAACAGCAAAGCTCCCCAGAAACAGACATTCTCAAAGTAATATTCTGAAAATACACACGAGAAGTTGATTAAAACAGTGTGAAATAAGCAATTTTAGGTAGCACTGCATCGTGAAACTTTGTAGTTTGGCTACAAACTTTTACCTAAATCTTACTATTTAGGAACCCATCGGTCATAAACTTCACACACATCTATTTTCTATACATTGAGAGTGAACGGTTGATAGAAAATTTAGCTGCATACTCACAGATGTCCACTACCTGTATGTACATGACAATTATTTAAAATTGAAACAGTGTTTACTAACTGGGTGGCTTAACCAGGAATGCAGTTTAATGGGGCAATATCGTGTGTTTTGTAAAATTGATCCGTAGAAGACTCTGGGTAAAACGTTGTTTTAT
Source organism: Orthosia cruda (assembly GCA_964057195.1). Classification (NCBI taxonomy): domain Eukaryota; kingdom Metazoa; phylum Arthropoda; class Insecta; order Lepidoptera; family Noctuidae; genus Orthosia; species Orthosia cruda. Next base: position 11,248,834 of record OZ059848.1, on the reverse strand, counting down.
TATGTCGCCTCTTTTGTAGTTACAAATATTATAAATAAATATAATAATACTATTTTATAGTTAGTTTTTTAGTTTTAAATCACTTCAAATACATTCCCTTTTATAACATACACTGCCTCATATTATGTTCTTATAATAATTTAAACGGGTTCACCTCCGGGTAATTATTCCGGCTGTACGTCTATACATTTAAAGACCCATAATTAAGAACAGTTTTCACACACCACACAACTCTACTGAATATTGTATACGCTGAGAGCTCAGAAAATTATCCTCATTTACTACTCTCTCTAACTCAGGGGAAGGTCAGTGTGTACGAAGTTAAAAACTTACGTGTCTAAACAAGTTTACATTATAAAGAGACAGTTTCACGTCCAGTTAATTTCCACAAACAGGGTTATATAGTTAACATTAAATATTGACAAACCAACCTGAGTTCTTAACGTTCCTCCGTAATAAGAATCCAATCTAAATGTAGAACCGGTACCTACTTACAAAAAGGAAATTCTTTATACTAACTAATATAGAGCCAGTCTTATTGAAATCGTGATAAACTCGGTGGACGAGGATAGTTCGCTGTAAAACATATTAGATGAATTAATTGGTTTTACTGAATCTATTTACTATTCGGTCGCGGTTCGCAAATATGCTAGTAATTGATGAATGAATTCAACTCTGGATACCTATGCCAAACTTATTGAAATAACTGCCAAGACAGTTTGTATTTTTAATAGTTAGTTTAATAGTTTGTATACCGGGCATTACACCACCGAGGAATGTCTATTCATCAAACATATTCATTTTTTACAATTTCCCTCCCTATCCGTAGCACATGTAGCGGGCACCGAAAATCGCAATATAATGGCCGGCTGCCACATGCGGGTGACAAACTATGGGAGTCTGGCCAACCTTCGATTCTGACTCGGTTGCGCGGCGCTCGTGAAGTTGGACGGTATCTTCTCGTCCAATTTACCGCATTGTCTCAAGACAAAAGACCAGTGTGTATCGGCCTTTCTTCTCAGAGTAGTCAGATAGGAAACGCCGACCTCATCTAGTTTTAAAAAATATGTTCGACATGTAAAAGTGTTTGTATAAACTAACTTACAGAAATAAAATCATTTATCATTTATTGCCAGTAATTAAATAAATAAAATATATTTATACATATTTAATTCGAATTTGCTCAAGTCCAGAATACTGGTGATGGAGCTCACCCTGGACAGATCAGTGGTCAGTCCCACAACTCAGGGCGCTGGGGCTGCTGGGACAAAACCTCACTCATATAATATAAAACCATGGCGGGCACGTCGTTATTTATTGACGAATAATATAATAATAATATTTCCCTCAACGCAGGCAGTTCTACTGTTCCTGGGTTACTCTGGAGTGGACTGCGGATAGGGTCCACTGTGCCCGAGGCCTTCCAAGATAGAATAGAATACTTTAAAATAGTGTAAGAACTCAGTTTGCCATCTAGTAGTAGTCTAGTAGGTAAATTGTTTCTCAAAAACGAATACCGATGTAACCAGCATTATTTTATGTAGTACTTTTATTATTCGTAACTAGCATTCTTTTAGTATTCGAATGCCTATAGTTTATTGGCAGTTAAATGTGTAGAAAATTTTCAAATTTTGTTTAAATTTACAGAGACCGAGCCACATCCGTATGTAATTTATTTGTTGCGTCATGTATCCTTAATTTCGACAGTCTTTTGTACGGAGCTACACTGAGTAGCATAAATTTAATCTGTTGTTTTATAGGACTTCGGGTAGGTTTTTACAGCTAACAGATGTGTTTCAAAGGAATATTTCCTTATGAATGTCAATCATAGAATCCTATAAAAAAATTATAAAAATCAACCTTTGCGTGTTTTTTATTCAATTGTATGTTCAAACAGACAGATGGGTCCAGCTGCCGTCAGCAGTATCTGCGACGAGGGACCTGTTCGACGCACAGCTAGCACCGCCCGGTGAGGAATAACCCCTTATATGCGAAATTTTTTGACCTTTTTAGGGTCCACAGATCACTCTAAAAATATTTAGAAAATCTTAGATACTAAAAAATTACGAAAAATTTAAAAACATTATGTTGCACTCCTGCAACATTTTGCGCTTAGTAGACAATAAAAAGTATGGAATCTCGAGTGGCTTTGAAAATTAAACAAAATAATAATAATCATTGTAATATTGTTTTATTCATTGAGGATTCGTTAAGTTTTCAGTCCTTTGGGCACTGGTAGACTTAAGTCTGGATAAATTTATCTACGTATGTGTCTACCATTCGCACAGCGAAGATCAGAAGACAACCAGGCTCACAGAGTACCTCAGTGAAGCGGCTGATGCGGCAAATTAGCAATTTACTTCCGCCAAATTAGTGCTACTCCCCAGTAACCCTAATTGGCCGGAAGGGACTTTAATGCGCATGCATTACAGAACAAACTTGCAGATAATTAAGCATAAAACTGATTTTTGGGTCCTTTGACCGTGAATAAAAAAAATGCACAAATGGGATCGATACGGACTTTTCACAATTTAATTATACTGGTATCTCTAACGTTCATGTAAATTTTCAGCTTCTTTGAAATTTATTCAAGTTTGAATGACTATTTTGACTGTACTAATTATTTATTGTTCTTTTGCAATGTGCTGTCATTCAGTTTAATTCCATATAAGCGCAGCACCTATGGTCATGTAGTTAAACATAATTAACGATTAACCTGAATAAGTGTCACTAAAGTGTCAACACAGCGTCATTGTCTCATTAGTTTGTGTTGTGCTTGTCGTGTGTATGTGAGGCACGTGTGAAGTGTGCGCATGTTCTAAGTTAAAGTTCCCTAGAGTAATAATGTTGGACATTGGTTCACGTGTCTCGCCCCGAAGGCAGACGTGATCGGTTTACCTGACGACACTCGCTTTCAGAATATAACCCCGTAATAAGCGCTGGTTCTTGATAATGCTGCAATATTAATCAGTAGATAGGTGTTTCTGAATAACAAATATAAAATCTAACCATAGGTTATGATTATAGAATAGAATAGAATATACTTTATTGTACACCATAAAAGTTATACATCCATTTTATAAGAAAAACTTAATTATACGGGTACAAAGGCGGTCTTATCGCTGACAGCGATATCTACCAGACAACCTTTGGGTGGACTGAAAGAACTTATAATGAGAAAGGGGGTAGTCTGTGGTGTACTGTACATTAAAACATAAATATATACAAAACTATATTGTTACATATTTATATATGATATATAGATTATGATAGATATGGTTTACATAAACATTTTAATAAGTGATACATATATATGGTTTTTATTCAGATATTAAGATCGGTCAATGTGGTGACGCCTGGAGGAGGCCTATGTCCAGCAGAGGACGTCTTTAGGCTGAAATGATGATGATGAGCCAGGGATCAAAACGCTTTACTACCAGCTAGGTAAGAAGCAAGTTTGTTCCCAATACGGCTTATGTGGTCAAAACGAGCCGTTCGCTTCAACTTCTTGCAGGACTTGGCAGTTCTATTGAAGGCTCTCTTTTGCTGATGCACGTCGTTTGCTTTGCGCGTCCGAGCGTTGACTCATGCCAGGTACGCCTTATGTTAAGTCATGTTTAAGCGTGGCGGCGCGCTAAACCAAGGCCGGCCAGCGCTAGGCATTGCTACATCAGAGAACGGAATCGTCATTAGTCTTATAATGTTCCCACTGCTGGGACCCAGGCATCCTCTCTGTGAGAGAGGTAAGATTGGAATGCAGTACTGCATTCCCTGTCGCAACACATCCAACACGGCATCTGGCGACCGGGCACCATGAGACAAAGTGTAATCGTGAATCTTAAGGGGTACTCTCCTACGGACGTTGGTGACTCAGCCCCCAAACTTTATCTGTCTTTTTTTTTTTGATTGCTTCATAAACCTGCAATAAGAAAAAAGCCTAATTGTATACAGTTATTTTTACGAGTCATTTTATGTTTTTTGAGCGGCGCGGTGAGTTAAGAGAAAATAATATTAAAAAAGTAAAGTTTTCAAAATTGACACATGGGAGTTCTACTCGTGCGTTTGTAATAAACTATGGTCAATAAAAAGTGGATGACACTTTAAAGGTCCTATACAACACTGTGCTTCAGAAACGCTCCTACTCTAAAGAGTATATCTTGTATATCGCGTCATGGTTTGTCTTAAAGTTTCTTGAGGTTCTGTTGTGACGAGGAAAATGAAGCCTTACCTCGAAAGAAGCCCTCGTTTAAACGAAAATTTCTTCGGAATGACATTATTTTTTCCCTACTTTTTGTCCAAAGTTACGATAGTGTTTCGGCCAAATATCTCTTATAGTCAACTCTATCTTCATGTTTGCCTAATTAGACGGAGTTTCCAATTAGGTCTTGGGTTTTTTTTTTACTCGTTGTTTCAAAATAGAGCAAACTAAAGTTTGTGGTCTGACGCACTTGCAAACATCGCTACTAGATAAGACTACAATAGTTACTGCTAATATCAACAACATGAATGTCCCCTTAATGTCTTTACTAACCCCCGACCACGATCATCATAACGATAAAACGTAACTTCTTCTTTATGACCATTAAAGTGAATGTTGCCATCTATTTGCTGTGAAACTTGGGCTTGAGTGTAATTACAGTTATTACTAGTGATGTATTATTGTTGTAGGACTGTGTGACTGTGATGGATATAGGGCACTTAAGGGATCATTTTATCATTAATTAAATGAACGCAACTAGAGACACATTATAATGAGACATTATTATAATGATATGAAATTTATTATACTGATATTATTTAAAAGTTAAAGTTTAAACGAAATGCAATTGAAGTTATTCATTGAATATTGCCAAACCTGCATTATTTAATCAAAACCGATAACTGAACTGGAAATCCATTATAAATTCCATGAAATGGGTTTAAACAAAGCTGGCCTACGTACACCACATGGATACACGTAGTACCTACATTGTACCGGTTCCAAAGTTTTATTATCTTCAATAATAATACTTACCAGACGCGAGCGTTCAAGACGCGTAGCAGTAGTTAATTTCAGGCAACTTCACATTTTATGAATGGACACAATACTATTGGGATAGCAGTGTTTAAAATATCTTCTGCTACGAGTAAGCTCTCTATCGTACAACTGTGAACCGAGAGTGATTATTAAAATAATAATATTAATATATATTGTTCTCTTGTATTCAATTTAACTTCTCAATTTTTATGCACCTGCCATGTTATCTCTCCACCACCCTTGGTTGACTGGTAGAGAATGCCTCAGACATTAAGTCCGCCTATGTATCTGTATGTTGCATGAAGTTTTTAAATAAATAAAAAAGAGTATTTGAAAATTCATTCTGTTCTTGTAAAAAGAGTGCAAATTTCTCTGTGTGGTAACTCATAACAAGATGACGTGTCTAATGTCGACAGATTTCAATGATCAGTATTTTAAATGCGTGGATATTAAACGTTTTTATTTAATTGGGTCACGTCCTTAACATGTCACTTAGCACATGCATATTGTGTACATGACGAAAGTTGACGGCTTGAGTACCCTGCCCCCTCACCGGGCGATGCGTTATTCACATTAACCCAAAAATATTAATCTTTTTACCTTCATAATCCTTAATAAATTAAAGATGAATTTTCTGGCTTAAGATTAAATACCATATTCCATTGTGAAGCTAGTTCGGATACGAAATTGTTAAAATTAATTTTGCTGGTAACCCTCAGATTTTAGTAAACCACAATAAAAAAAAAAATCTCTTCGCTAATATTTTAAAGACATTTTTCAGCTATGACTAGAGTTCGCGGTTATTTTAGATGCATAATGTCCAGTATTCCACAAATTAATTGTAAATACTCGCACATAATGAAGCGCTGACAAATTTATAACTTCGGTTTCACATAAAAAAAGTTTATTTATTTATTAAAACTTTATGCATAAGTACAAAGGCGGACTTAAGGCATAGGCATTTTCTACCAGTCGACCTTAGGGTGGTGCAGAGATAAAACAAGGCAGGTGCTACTATATTATAGGATGAATAGAGAAAAGAGTATATAATTATAAAAGAAAAAAAAGGAAGAATAAATATATACTTAGATATATACATACATATAAACAATGTTATAGAGAATCCGAAACGAACAAATCAATTTTGTGATGATTCTGCAAACTTCTTGCGAATGTGCTCACGTGCCTTCAATTTGAAAGAAAGCCGACTGGTTGAAGTTGTAGTAGTGTCTACCTTTTGTATTAATATCCCTTTGTGAGTAACATTAATGTTTGGTGTTGCCAAACGTTGACTGAAGAACATAACTTTTGTCTTTTTAAGGTTGACTATTAAATTATTGTTATTTAACCAGTTAACCAATGATTTCAATGTATTATTAATTTCGTTATCACAGCTGTCTTTATTTTTACAATTTATTGTGACCGTGCTGTCATCGGCAAAGAGTGATACTGGATATTTCGTAACTTTTGGAAGGTCATTTATATATATTATAAATAACAATGGACCTAATACACTTCCTTGTGGGACTCCATATTTAACTATTTGTTTCCTCGATGAATACGTTTCTTCTTTTTTAGTATGAATATTTATTTTAGAAATTTCTGTATATTGTTTCCGGTTTTTTAGATACGACTCTATGAGATTAAGTATGTTGCCTCGAATTCCATACGCTTCCAGTTTATTAAGGAGAATGTCATGGTCAACATAATCGAAAGCCTGGGTCATGTCGCAGTAAATGGAACATACCGGCGTCCTTTTATCTACGCTAGCCATAACATTATTAATAAAATCAAAAATAGCCATGTTTATTGTTTTATTCTTACGGAAGCCTTTATGGTCTTCCGTAAGAATATTTAGTTTTTCAAAATAGTTGTAAATTTGGTTAGATATGTATTTCTCAAAGACTTTTGAAATTATGGGAACAAGCGCAATTGGTCTATAACAGTTCATATTCTGTTTATTATCTTTTTTGAAGATTGGTCTAACAATAGAAGTTTTTAGCCTTTCAGGGTATGACCCTGTACTTATACACAAGTTAATGATATGGCTTAGGTGATCACATATCTGATATGCGACATATTTTATAATTCTAGTCGAGATCCCAACGTACCCAACACTGGTCGTATTTTTTAGCGATCTTATAATTTTTAGTACGTCGTATGGCGTACTTGGCGCCATAAACATTGATTGACTTGATTTAGAAATATTTTCAGTTACTTTATTGCCAGAAGGTGGTATCGGCTTTATTTTTTCTAAAAAGAAATTGTTAAAAGCATCTGCGATCTCCTGTGGACTGGTTATAGTTTCATTGTTTGTTTCTATGGAAGTAATAGTATCTTTTGGTAAATTATCTTCAGTATCTTGGCCTATTTATAATTGCCTATGTAGCTTTGGATTTATTAGTAGCTGTCCTTATTTTATGATTATTTTGTGCTCGTTGCGTTAATTGGATTATATTTTTATAGATTTGAGAATATTTTTTAAATTTAGTTTTATTTAGTTCATTACGATTTAGCCTATAGTTCCACATTAGCTCTCTCTTTTTTTGCTACATATTTTTATGCCACGTGATAACCATTGAGGCTTAGCTTCGGTTCTTACAGTAATCTTTTTGATAGGAAAGCATAAATTATACAGAATCATGAAGGTCTCTAAAAATGTATTGTACGCCGTGTTCGGATTATCTGTATTATAGATTTCAGAGAATGAAATAAATTGAATATAGTTTTTGAATTTACTCATATTTTCTTTGCTATACTCTCGTCTACTTATTCGCCAATGACTTATTAAAAAAGATTTATTAACTGGAATTTTTAGTACTTGTGCTGTGTGGTCTGACACGCCGAAGTCGACCACATCAGATTTACACTTCTTTCCTAGATTATGTGCAAAATTATCTATGCACGTTCCGCTTGCAAGTCGAGTTGGCTGATTTAGCTCCAATTTTAAATTATAATTTAGGAGCAAACATTCCAATTCCATCAAATTATTGTTATGCTTAAGAGAATTAATGTTATAGTCACCTGCAATTATGACACTTCTCTTTAGTTTTGTTTTATTGATAGTACACATCACTTTTTCTAATTGTTCAAAAAATACACTCAAGTTATTAAATTTTGGTACTCTACATATACAAATATTAATCGTATTATACATTATTAACTCTATTGCGCAACATTCAAAGACTCCATTTATGGAGAGATTAGCTATATCTTGGAGTTCTTTATACTGATGACCTTTCTTTACAAGGATACATGCACCACCTCTCTTACTGTCCTTTCGGGCGTAGCATGCCGCCAAAGTGAAATTAGGAATAAACAGGGATTTTTCATAACCAGACATCATGAAGTGTTCAGATAAACATATTACGTCTATTTCTGTATCTTTCTCTGACATCTCTTCAAGGCATACGATAAGCTCATTACTCTTATTCAGTACACCCGCAATGTTTTGATGTATTACATTTAGGTACTTACAAACGAAAAAACTGATCTGTTGTTTGTTGTTTTGTCAGATTCCCAATTTGCTCGGATTCTGTATCTCCAGAGGTATTTACATTTATATGGTGCATAAGTTCGGCGATATCTCGGAAAATTATTTGCATGCCATAATTATTAAGTGATCCTGTATTTTGTCTGTACATCTTTTTGTCCCATGTAAGATTCCTGTTAGAGTCAATAAAGTAAGTATGTTCGTGAGCTAAAATATCTTGGTATAGTAGGTTATTGAAATTTTCTACTCGCCGGTTATACAGAGTGACATTACTCAAACAATGGCTATATGTCGGCATACAGAGAATAACATTTGTGTGTTGAATTTTTTCAAGTACATTTCTTATGTTTAAAATTATGCTAGAATATTCCTTAGTGGATTTGAAGTCGGTTCCACCAATTAAAACAATACAGAAGTCATTCAAAGTAAAGTTTTTCAACTTCGGTTCCAAATCACGAAACATGTTATGTATTCCAGAATATGGTGTTAAGTAGTGGCATAATTCAGAGTTATGAAAATTATTCTCTGCAATTGTACGTACTTTATTGTATTTATTCTCACTATTAATACTGATTTTATTAGCTTTCTTCTCCAGATGTTTATTTTCACTTGTTGTATGAGGTATTTCTAGTCGTACCACAGAGTTTTCCTTAAGTGTTGCCTTAGAAGTCGTTGTAACTGTTTGTGTGCTCTTACTAATTTTCTTCTTTTCAGTTGTACAAGCCATTTGTTCCGTTTGTGTGTATTTGTGAGACAATGTTTCTCTTTTTTTATGAGTGGACGATTTTTGGGTAGTTTTCTTTGTAGAAGTGTCGGTAATTTTTTTTAACAATTCATTTCTTTTTACCAACTCTTGGTTTGACTGTTTAAGGTTATTATTTTCTAATGTCAGTATCTCAATTTCTTCTTCTGCACTACTCAATTGAAGAGTTAGTTTCTCAACTTGTTCCTTTAGTTTCGACATCATTTCTTGGTCATATGTGTCATCATTGCTCATCTCGGGCAGACTGGTTGCGGTATCCTCCAGTGTTTGCGTTGGTGATTCGTTTTCAATATGACTGATATTAATTTGCGAGTCCGACATTGAACGAGTGCGACGAGTACCTCGAACTCACAATGTAATGTTCTCCAGGAAGTTCATGATGTAATATTATTTTAACTGTTTTTGTTAAAATATTCTATGTTTACTTAATAATTTATATGCTCAGCAGTGGAACCATTCAACATGAATTCCCAAAAAGCGATTGTCGCATCCAACAATCGCTTTTTGGGTTCGAACTCAAGACAAGTAGTTTCTCTACTAGCGGTGAACCGCCAATTGAACATTTAGAATGTGAGTTGAAATTAGGAGATGTATTCTTCGTAATTTCAATAGTTCATTATTCGAATTGTAGGTGGATTTGAATATTGTTTCGAGTTTTTTGTTATGTATGGTTTTCACTTTTGATCACTTTATTAGTTTATTATCACCTTTTTGACGATATTAGGTCACAAAGTATTATGGCACTTTTTATTATCGAAATTGTTATTGTGTGTCCGGATTATATTTCACCTTAGATCTTTGGCTGATATTGTTTTTAAGTTTAGATAACACTTGTACAGGTTTAACACGTGATACATACTTTGTTTAATACTATTTCAAATGTTTTCACTGAATGTAATTATTTAAAAGTTAAATTATTGCGGAGCTCAAAATTACCGCGAGCGCGTCTTACCCGCAATGAGTTGAGTACATAAAAAAAAATTCAAAGTAAACTGTGTAATGAATTTTTGTGTATCGCAAAACTTTGAACTTTGTGTTTAAAAAAAAAATCCTTGTTTCGAAAACTATGTTTTCATAATACGTTAAATAGTGACATGGTTTGTATTTAAATATGAGCTTTTAATAATTTTGATGATTTCGGTGATCGGTTTTGTAACGGGTTTTTTTAACCTCGTCACATGGTATTTAGATTTAGTCGATTTCCGAACGACGCTACTCTAGATCTGTGCTGTGAGCTGTCATTTTTGACAGAAACACTCTACGATTTTGTTTTAAAATGGCCAGGCGTTAATTTTAAACGTTTCGTCAATTGTTTATATAATCCGTAGTTATCTCGGATATTTTTGTCTTCATAATGAAATAATTACTTGCAAACTATACTAGAACGATGTTGTGAGAAGGATTGACCTTAATTTTCAGTAAGTTGGAATTCTTCTAGACATTGTAATGTCTAGAGTCTAATTCGTGTTGGAATTTCATTAGACGGATTGTTAATTTCAGATTTTGATGATTTTCGCTCGCAAACAGTTGATGTTATTGGCTGCGTAGAGCATCAATATTAATTTGAAGAAGAAAAACGGTAAGTTTTTCCGTCCAAACGCACGTTTCCACGTGTTTAAATTATATTGACATTTCCTAACATTTTAAATTGTTGTTCTAGCCCAATATTGGCGTTTTCTTCTTTGGATTTCTTCTTTAGTTTTCTACTCTAGTTTTTATTTACTTTAGATTTTGGATTTCTCTTTTATGTCCAACATTTTTATCTTTTTATTGGAATGTACTACGGGGATCCTTCATCAATCATCGCTTCTATGGTTATGTAAAACTTATTCTTAAAGCCAGCAATCTGGTAGGACCACTCCATTATTTCTATTTTTACCCGACTGCCGAAGGAGGGTAGTGTGTTTATCAGTCTATGTATGTATGTTTGTATGTTTGTTCCTATGTGGCGTTCTAGAGACTAAACGTGTTAGCCGATTCTAACGTCAATCGATTCGTCTTAACCCTGCGAGTGTCACTGGCTACATAACAATAGGAAAAGAAAAAATGGCGGATTTTGGGCGCCATTTTGTGGGGGAAAATTTTTTTTTTCTTCCAAACCCATCGTGTGGAGTATAAAGGGTTTTAAGAGGTGATTTCAAAAATATATAACACTTATATGTTTAAATGTACTTAATTAAAAAAAAAATAACTAAAAAGTTGTAAAAAAAAAAAGTTAATTACAAAATTCAAAAAACCCGACTGCTTAAAAAGCGAACTAAAAAGAAGTAAACAAGAAGAAAATAATGCTGTGCAGTCGGAGGATACATCTGGTTTTGGTCAACCAGTTCGCTTTTTAAGCAGTCGGGTTTTTTTAATTTTTAATATTTCATTTATTGCAAGATGCAGTAATATCACCCTAAGTAATAATATAGCCATTAATTTAATAAAGTTAACATAACAGTTATTGTATTTTTAAACGATAATGGTTAATACATGTGAAGCTACGGGCCATTCAATAGAAAAAAGACAAACAAATTGTTTTATTACCTTTATTTCTTTTAAGCTCCCCACAGGCAGATTAAAAGTCTGACTCTTCCGATTAGTTCTTTCCGGCAACCTTTGTTGTATTTGTACTGTGTGAACCTCCCTGGCGCTCGAATTTATTATCTTATTGTTTAATTTTCATTTTGGGAGAACACATTAATTTGTTTAATCAAATACAACAAATTATTATCTTACAGTTTGTAGCAAGCTGCTACAAACCGAAAAATAAATTATGACAACCTAACGTCCTGTCAAATCAAATCAAATCAATTTGTTTTTATTTCACATAGGCCTACATGGGCACTTATAAAACGTCGACAAAAGGTGCACGGTTCGGGTTGGTCGTTTCCTATGGAGAAGAACCGGCAAGAAACTCCATAGTTACTCTTTTAAAAATGGTTTGGTTTTACAATATTTCCATGTTACAGCATTAGTACTTAGACATGGGGGGACAACGTAGGCCCGACTTATGACAATAAGTCGTAAGAAACTAAAAAAATAAAATAAAAGGATTATATATTTTATAAAAAAGTTAACAAATGTTAACTAGCATCTAGAAGGCCTACAATGTTCACACATTCACAAAACAATCGGTAAAAGAATCTATACAAACGTAAATAAAAATAAGTATAACAAGACTAAATTTAACATGTGGCACAAATTTTGTTATCAGTGCTGTAATTATTCTTAGCAAAGGGCTATAAAGATGTTTGAAAACCATTGTAAAAAGTCTAATTAAAAGAAGGAAAGAAAAATTAGATTGAGAATAGTTAGAAACATCCACATATTTGTGCCGTTTACAAGTTACCAGGGAAGCTGCATGCGTAGAAGGAGCTAAGGCCAAATGCTTTTTTTTTTTCCTGTGTACTACCTATTTCTATTCTCATCGACGCACGATCGTGGCAAAGTCTCGGCCAGCGGTGCATCACACCGTGATACAACCGCTGTAAATTGTGACGTGACTTTGCAGATTGTACGGACGCCAGACGCACAATGTTTATAGAGATACTACTGTAGAAGGTACAGGTTGTTTTGATATTGTTTAATTTACTATAGTAAACAAAGAATGACAAATATAATGCAAATTAAATCACACTTACATTATTTATCTTACAAAAAGATGTAGATAATTTGTTTGTATTTCATAATAAATAACCATTCTGGTAACTTTTTAGAATTTGCATCATGTGCAAAAGCTCTACAACGTATAACCACCCAACAAAGACAATACACGTTGACAGATGACACGCGGTGCTATACACCGTATGACACGGTATCAATAAACTTCAAATGTGCGGGTTTGTAACGATATGCTATATGCAGCTCGTTGGCATGACCATCACGCTCGTCACAGAGTGCTTATCAGCAGAATTAGCGCTGTTCATTACGTGCTACCGGCGCAAGATGACCATAAATGGCCCTTCGAATCGAATTTGTTCTTTTTTCCTCTACGTGTAAGCTTTACGGTATGTGTCTGTGCCAAAATATGAGCTAAATTTTATATCATATAATTTATTTTATTTATTTATTTTTATTTTGGTTTAAAAAAACGTTAAACTAGGTATTATTTCCTGTATCGTGGGTGCGTTTACAAACATATATACTCACATGCACAAACACCCAGAGCCGGAACAACTATCTGTAGGTCATACAAAAATTTGTTCCGTGGGGGAATCGAACCCGCGACTTGCAGCGCAGCAGTCAGTCGCTCCACCACTGCGCCAACCGTGAGCCCAAATTATATCTACGTGCAAAAATAACCAAAAACTGAGTCAGGCTGCATTGCTCTGAAAGTTTGTAAATACCTGAAATAAAGATGCCATCAATGAAACTCATGCAAATTACAGAAATACCAAACTTACCGTGAAACGACGTGATCTATATGCTTAATGGTGCTTTACTTTATAGTTTTAGACTTCAGGTAATAAATCCTGTTAATTTATCGTCACAATTATTCATTCAAGGGGTAAGCGTGAATATCAATGAATTATATTTGACTGTCACATTAACGTCGGGTAAAACGGGTACAAATCATCATTCGTTTGTAACAAGGAAATCCCAAAAAATACCTTTTTCAATGTTCATCTTTATTTTTCTTTTTTTCATTCATCCATAATGGTTCGGCACGTCTCTGATCCATTAATAACAGACAAAACAGCTCTCGACTGCGTTCACGATAGTGAACACCTTATTATTTTCAGTGAAGACACGTATTTAAGACTTTTCATTATTCTTCAAATAATCTACCTATGTAGATTGTGGATGACAATTGTCTTATTCTCGTTACTGGTATTTATATATTCGTAACATTCGGTAATTCTATTTACAAACCCTTTCCTTCTTTGTTAAGAATACCAAGGTTCACCATAGAAATGTCATTTTGAGCAGTCGGCCAAATTATTGAAAGTAATAGTTATAATTTGTTATGTAAGTCTCTCATCTGGTATTGTATGGTAATTTCAGACATTTCTGCTGAGACAAAAAAGGATTAGTAAATTAAGTATAGTGATTTAAGCAGTAAGAGTTTCCTCTGATTATTGAATATAAATTTGAAAATTACCTAGGACAAAAGTAACACTTCCTGATAAAATGAAACCGCAAGATTACAAGAATTACATTAATATTTACTCTGATTTCTTAACAGAGCCCCTGATATTTAGGGATGGTGAATCTTGCTTAATAATTTCGGTAATATAATATGTCTAGTTTGTTGTACAGTTATTTCCCATAGGCATGCAATCGGTTATCTATACCAATATTATAAAGAGGAAAGATTTTTTTGTTTGTTTGTATGTTTGTACCGAATAGGTTCCGAAACTACTGGACCGATTTCGAAAATTATTTCACCTATGGAAAGCTACATTATTTCCGAGTAACACAGGCTATAATTTTGACGGGAGCGAAGCCGCGGGGGTCAGCTAGTGATAATATAAAATGAAATTCAGGCATTTTCATAATGTTGTAATGCGTTGTTTTCACGTTTGTTAAGAATTGAATCTATAACAATATTATAAAGAGGAAAGATTTTTTTGTTTGTTTGTTTGTTTGTACCGAATTATTGAAAGAAGAAGAATTAACTTGACCACTCAATCACAATGTGTTATCAATCTTCTTAAGATTCTCCTGAAAGATTATCGTGCCGCTAAAAGAACCTTTCAGGCGATTAGTTTTATAGAAGCCGCAGTAAAAAATTAACATTTAAAAAATGGTCAGGGAGCATTTTCTTTCACTGTGATTATTAATCTCTTTTCTCTTCTGTCATAATGTATCTATTAGTTTATTATTTTGTATTGTATGTTTGTATTTTATGTTATTATGTATAAGTTTTATTATTTAAGAAGTTTTGTACACTGACTGCCCTATGTCTATCATCTCTCGTCCAGTCCATCCAAAGGTTGTCTGTAACTGCATCCATTGTACACTTACCTTCTTAATTTTTACCTGTTATTTTTTATGTGGTGTACAATAAAGTATATAATTAATAAATAAAAAATTGTAATGTCACTCTTTGAGACCGATTTCCGTCTTTGGCATAGTTAAAGGCCCGAGACGGCGTGGCTGGCGCGTCGTGTTCCGCGCGCACCTTATTAAAGTATTGCGGCCGTCGGCCGCAGAGGGTGACCAGAATACCTGCCTGGAGGAACGTGACAAAATGCGCAAACAGTCCAGCGCTGGCCGGTCAAAGATAGCTGCAGACCACCAACCGTGAAATTTATCAGTTAGCGTCTAAAAGACTCCATCGCCCGCGGGGCAGACGGCCTCATTTTGGAGAAAAATAATTAGTATGCAGACGTATAAAATCCCCTCAAGTGATTTTTTCAGCACCAAAAAGAATAACAAGATCTAATGAATAATTTACCAGATTTTTATATTTCAACAATGGATTTCACCGGCTCGGATTTATTTTAGACAATACACGATTATTATAATCAAAAGGGTTTTGTGGAGTCACATCGTCCACCCGAACGCTTCGAGCGATAGAATGTTAAAATAGAGATGTAACCTTTTTATTCAGACATTTTAATAATTGAATTGTAGACATGTCATGGACCAGAAATGCATAATTAGGACACTATGTATAATGCCCGGGCATTATGAATCTAGTTAAGTCAAATCGGGCAATGTAATGAATACTGATTTAAACTTCTATAATTATTACATTGTTGGTTTATTATGAAAATGGCTACGTAACGGTTGGGTAATTAGATAATTATAGTCAAAGAATTAGCCCAAGAGCGAGCGAAGCGACCTCGGGAGCTTAGGGTACCCCTACACGGATAGGTTAGGTTTGAACGAGAAGACGGGCGCTGAAGAGAGCGAGCGAATAGAGTAAACTCATATTCTACATGCTATGTTACTTTAGACCCTGCAGACAGAAATAGAGGTCCCGTCGGCTTACGGTCGACTGATCCAAAATCTCTTTTCATCGCTAGTTATCCGTGTGAATATTCTAAATGCGCACACAAACACGCCAAGTTCCGGCTTGATACATTAAATGAATAACTAACTAATTAATTTATGACCAGGCTCTGGATAATGGCTTCGCATTAAATTTTCTAAAATAAATAGGTATGTGCAACTAAGCATGCTTTTTTTCAGCCTTGATACTTTTTCAATTCATTTCATCATCACAAATAAAAAATGAGACCCGAGATACAGTTGCACCTGCCAAACCCAATATTTCTCTGTCACAAGCAAGCCGCTTGAGGGTCATCAAATTGATTCTCTTCCTCTCTTATTCAATAACAGTTGCTCATAAATAATGTTCAGTAGTTGTAAGTGGCTGCGTGTAATAAACTGTTACGTACATGTATCAAATGTGTCATTTCTTTCCTAGAGAGGATATAATAAGTGTTCATAAAAAGGAGATGTTGTATAGCGAGGTGTTTGTATACTTTGTTCCGGCCGTGTCACTTATTTATTCCTAATATATAAATGTTAAAGTTTAGATGGATGGATGAAGGGATGTTTGTTACTCAATCATACCAGAACGGCTGAACGGATCTGGAAAATTTGGCACGTCGTGACCATCTGAAATAGCACATATTCTACTTTATATCTAAAATGTGCGGTTTCCGTAGGAAAACTTCCAACTTGCCCGCGTGTGAAGCCGCTAGCAGAAGTTAGTTAGATTATAAACCAATCCTTTTCAATCCAATCAATTACGTAAATGGAATAGAAAGCGATTTTGTTGATAAGGGTCATTCAATTAAACTAAATTGAAGAAATGGCTTTTAGAGCACATTTTATTTGCATTTGAATACCGGACAGACTAATTCGGAGCTGTAAGATCTTTTTTAATTACGAGTACCTATTGACCTAACTAGGAATACACGTAAAAAAATATATTTCTTTGTGTTCACCAATATAATTTAAGTTTTAGGTTTTCGTCGTTAATAATAATAAACAGTTTAAAAAACTTAAAACTGGGTTAAACCATCAACAACATTATTTTCATCTATTAAAATGAGTGATAAATACGAATACCTACTTAGACAAAAATCGACAAATATTGCCGCGATGAACGTAAAATACTCGCAATTCAGTAATATCGCGCTTTAGCCGCATCAGACGAGAATAACTAAGAACTTTATGAGGTTTACGTATATTAACCGAGTAATACGCGCAAAAGATGATGAAGGCTGCGACCGTAAGGAGATGTAGATATGGTGCAAACAGTTAACCGTCACTTTCGAAACTCTGCCTTACTGCTACGTCATTATACTACTTTTGAAGTATTGTTTGTGCAGGTATATTTTGAACATTGTTAGGATATTGTTAAAAAAAAGTATTTTATTCTTATCACGTGCCGAATTACTGGTGCGTTTAGTTATTATTTTTCACTTAGGTGCTACTAGTGCTACGAGTAAGTTTCGACTTATATGTTCTTATGAGATAAGTTGGACGATTGCAATAAATACATACCTACATATATAAGCAAAGTTTACATGTACGCTGTGATCACGTGACTCTTTAAGTTTTCATACAACTTTATTGTTATAGTATGATATGAAGTAAATAGATATCGTTCAAACGAAAATATATCACACCAAAATAAGAAAAGCTAATCATGAAACATTTAGCAAAAAATGCGTACGTTATCCTTTCTCTTTGTTGTTCAATGTGTGAGACGTATCATAAAGTGTTCTGTATTATGATAAGCGAACTTTTTATGATTTTCCTTTATCCCAACATGTCTCCAGAAGGTATCATGGAATTTCACAGAAACGCTATGAAGTGCCACTGTTTGTATTTCAGGTTAATGTTATGACATGTTTTATTTTAGCGTTCATAGTAGCATATTTTGGAGCCAGCATATCAAACACACTCTTTTCGTCAATAAATATGAATCATAAATTACTAGCTTTTTGCCGTGGCCTACATCACCACAGGAACCGTTATATTTATCGGATAAAAAGCCTGTGTAACTCAGGTAATAGTGTAGCTTTCTATCACTAAAATTAATTGTCTTTCTTGACTTAATCTCAACATCCAAACACAACAGTGAAGACTGCAGAGAATGCTTGAAAGCTTACAAATGATTTTCTTTTGTATGTCAAACAAGCATCCTTTGACATAGCTTTATTTTGTCTTACCTTGTTGTTCCCATGAGTAGGTACCTATCAATGTTAGCTCTATTTTATAGTTACTCACATGTTACAGTAACCCGTTTCTCTTAAAGCTAATGTGAAGTCTTCTGATGCACTAAGTCAAGCTAACAGCCGCAATGCTATCACACGTGCCACATAACACGCACATTCACTACCTTGCGCAAGAAAGGCAATTTGTGCTTTCCCATATAAAAGAGATTATTCTGAACGAGGTGCTGCACTGGTAGCGAGTCACATCTCTACTTTATTTATAGCCTTTCCGTCCATTTGTGCGAAATACGTGCAATATCTGCTTAAACCGTGATACATGGAACTTTTTTTTATGCTGAATATGTTGAACATAAAATATATGCTGCCAACTGTCAAAGCAATGCCGTGTTTTATTGTAGTAAAGACATTACGTTGAAAATTAATACTGATACATAAAATGTCTTACATGATATTTAACAAAGCTGGAAGTTTAGTGATTAGTTAGCATCTAATATAACGACTGTAGTGTGCGTAAGCATGTAAGATATAATCATTATTAAGGTAGAAAGTTATGACTTATCTACTTCTACTTACTACTACAAATTTATAAAAAAATATAACAATAACATAGAATTGTACAGACCAAAATTCTTTTTGGAGCGTCCCTTGGCATTGTTGATTTTGCGAGTCGTAATAAATCCGAGTCCCTGTTAGTACCTACCTTGAGAAGATGTTCAATTCCCTACAAGAAATAAGATTCTCGTAAATAAAGAATCGGAACAAGTGTGGCAGGTATCGTAATTTATCTACGAGTTTGTATTTCGGCAGAGGATAGTTGATACAAATAAAACAATCAATCGGGAATAGTACGCCTACTTGTATTTGGAAAACAAGCGTTGATTCTTATATTTCTTGAAACGTAACAAATCGCAACGTTAGCTATGCTACCTATAGAGTTTTATAAAGTTACCATTGTTTAATCCAACCGACAATCTTCTTATTTCTTATTTTTACTAATATTATAAATTCAGATGTTCCAAAGTTCAGATGGATCTATGTCTGTTACTCAATCACGCTGAAACGGCTGAACGGATCCAGATGAACTTTGGCAAAGATATAGATTATAGTCTGGAATAGCACATAGGTTACTTTTCATCCCGGTATAACGTTTACCTTGGAATAAGAAAACTCTTTTCACGCTGTCAAAGCCGCTGGCTGAAGGTGTTTAATATAACTTTATTATTTTCTCAAAACGTCGAATACACTTTCCTTAAAGAAGAAAAGCTAAAACCTCTTACTTATAATTCGTCTTATCTTCGCTGTACATTTTTGTAAATATTTTCTGCAACATGGATTTCATTTCAACAAGGCCTTAAAAACTTTGTTATCTTCTCACTCATTACGGATTTCTATGGCTTATGATACCACAGACAGACACACCGATACACATATACATACACAGCTACACACGTCAAAATATAACACCCCTCTTTTTCCGTCGTGTGTTAAAAATAAATACAGGAAATTGAAAAAAAAAAAAAAGTTTGGGCTTCGAACTCATGACGCAAGATTTGGAAATCTTGTATCTAACCACCAGGCTACTTGCTCCGCTCATAATAGTTTATAATTGCAGTTATAATACATATCGCGATTCCTACTTCTCTGGTCTCTAAGGCATTTATTTGCAAAATTTTAACAGAATCTGTTCAGTACTTTTGGCGTCAATTGAATGCAATGAATAAAAATTGGTGCCAAACTACTGCAGACAGGTAGACAAGCAGACAAAAATTATACATAAAAAATGCTTGAGCTTTCTTTATCTATATATATAAAAGGCAATGTCCCGACTGACATATCAACGCCCAGCCTAAACAACTAATGATAGAAGTTTGAAATTTTTAGAGGATGTTCATTTTATATTGTAGGCGTCATTTAAGAAAGGATTTTTGGAAATTCATCCTCTAAAGGGGTGAAATAGAGGATGAAAGTTTGTATGAAACTCTGTCATTTTTAATTTGAAATGAATAAAATATGGTATTTAGCCTCTAAATATAAAATAATAAAATACGTCTTTCTGCTATTTTTGAATTTCATCCCTTTAAAGGGTAAAAAGGAGTGTTAAAGTTTGTATGAAAAGTAAATTGTTTATAATCAAAATTACTTGGAATTTAGTATTTATTCTCTTCAATACAAATAAAGAAACACGTATTTAAGGATTTTTTGAATTTCATCCCTTAAAGGGGTAAAAAGGTGTGTTTAAATTTGTATGAAAACTAAACTGTTTATTATCAAAATTACTTAAAATTTAGTATTTCTTCTCTTCTATACAATTAAAGAAAACTATATTCAAGGCTTATTTGAATTTCATCCCTTAAAGGAGTAAAAAAGGGTGTTTTAATTTAAATGAAAACTAAATTGTTTATTAACAAAATTACTTGGAATTTTGTATTTATTTATGCTCATACGTCTTTAATCTATTTTTGAATTTCATCCCGTAAAAGGGTAAAACGGGGTGTTAAAGTTTGTTTGATAGCTAAATTGTTTATTATCAAAATTATTTGGAATTTAGTATTCATCCTGTTCAATACAATTACAGAAACACGTATTAAGAGCTTTTTTGAATTTCATCCCTAAAAGGGGGTAAAAAGGGGTGTTTAAATTTAAACTAAAACTAAATTGTTTATTAACAAAATTAATTGTAATTTAGTGTTTATTTGTGCTTTTCAATACAATTAAAGAATCACGTATTTCGTAATCAAGGCTTTTTTGAATTTCATCCCTAAGAAGAGTAAAAAGGAGTGCTAAAATTTGTATGAAAACTACTGCTCTTCTATACAATTAAAGAAACACTTTTCTAAGGCTTTTTTCAATATCATCCCTAAAAGGGGTAATAAGGGGTGTTTAAACTTGAATGAAAACTAAATTGTTTATTAACAAAATTACTTGGAATTTAGTGTTTATTTGTGCTTTTCAATACAATTAAAGAAACACGTATTTAAGGCTTTTTTGAATTTCATCCCTAAGAAGAGTAAAAAGGAGTGCTAAAATTTGTATGAAAACTACTGCTCTTCTATAAAATTAAAGAAATACATATTTAGAGCTTATTTGAATTTCATCCTTAAAGAAGTAAAAAGGGTTGATAAAGTTTATGTGAATGATTACTGGATGTGCTCGGGGGAATACAGTTTTAATAACTCGAGTACCACTGAGATCCTCTGACTATGTCTCTGAGTTTAAATATTTACAATTCCTCTTAAGGTCTGCTTTGCAACGATCATGAATAAATCTCAAGGTCAGTCATTAAGGGTGGCAGGCATAGATTTAAGGCAAGATTGCTGCTGACACGGGCAATTTTACGTTGCCTGTCCCAAAGTCAGCACTAGAAGTCTGGTCATTTTGACACAAAGAAGTGGTTAATTAAATTCTAACTTCTTGATGATGACTTTGTTAGTGTAAGCTAATAGGTGTACCCATATCTAGACTATACAGGATGGCGCAAAACTCATCACTCTATCGGAAGATGCTTAAATTTTTGCAAATTGCGGCAAATATCAATTCTGCGTCGACATTTGTGAAGAAAACAGATACAAAATATAGCGGTAACGACCAACCCTTTTTTTTAGCGTGGAGAAATGCTCATGCATACTGCGCTACCACGGGGAGATAGCGCAGTTATGTGGAGTCTAACGCACGAAAACTCCACGGTGTCCTCCTGTGCCGCTTATAGCGGGAACACGGGAACGCGTTAGCATACATCCACGAACCCGCCGCGGCTGTCCGTCTCCGGATCATCCTCTGGGGTTTACCCCCATCACTGGCGCACAAGAACCCACTGTACGCTGTGACCACCCCAGGGACCAAACCAGCACATGGGCGCCAGACGACCCCGTTTATGGCATCCTTGGTCCCCCTGTGACGGGTCAGTACAGTGGCCCCACCACCTACCACTTTTCGGCCGCAGGGGATAGGGAGAGTGGCCAACGATATACCGACACTCCTCTTCCCCTGCGGCCCACCACGTCCACCATCAGACGGTGGCGACCCCGTGCAGGCCGCGGAGGGCAGGGTGAGGGGCGCACCGTTATACCGGTACTCCTCTCCCGCCGCGGCTTTCAACCCTCAGCCGCGATGCCTACCATACCACATCGCGGCCCGCCTCAGTTTCGATGCCGCCCATACGGCACAGCAACCTACTTATTGGCCGCTACGTCGCCGTCTTATCGGCAAAATTCCTGACGAGCGGCCCCTCCTCGGGTTCCTCTTCGCTTCACCGTGGTTGTCCAAGCCACGGCTACTGAGCCCCCCCACCTCGACAATGCGGGAAACCACCGGGGAGGGGGGGGGGGTTACCTTCAACCTGGTGTAACCTAAGTCAAGACATTTTAAATCGCGACCACGAGGAAGACAAGTTTTCTTCGAAAATCATCATGAGTAAGCTATGTGAATAAGCAAAATTGTCATCTCTGTGGCATCGGAAATCTGCGTATAATCCAGAGTCATTACACCCACTCAAAGTTAATGCATGGTGTGTTTTTACGCTGGAGGCGTCATCGGGCCGCCAAATCACTACTGTGGTCGACGAGGTCACAGAGGCATGATCAAAATATTTATCTATCCTTAAAAGGAATAAATTTGAACTAGAGTACCTACATAATCGTTCCAACAGGATAATGCAACGGCGCTTACTGCACGAGCCGCAACTGAAATTCTGAGGGTGGTGTTACCCGGACTTGCACTGGCCGGTAAGATTGCCTGATGTAAGTGTACCAGACTTCTTTCTGTGGTTTTTTTAAGTCGACAAGTCTTAGACTCTTGAAGGCTTCAAGGATAATATCCGCCGGAAGATATGGCAAGAGGGATGGCAAATGCCATAAACGGGCCCGAATATTTATCAATTCTGTCGAAGCGACAGCCAGTCCGCCACTTAGCCGTATCATTTTCTCGACTACATGGAAAATAAATTAAGACACCAAATAAATATTTTCCAAAAGCAGAAACAAAGTTTTTAATTCATAAAAACAAAATACAGCCTATGAACAACGGGTGATAACTTTTGCGCCACCCTGTATTAATTTTCCATCGTGTCGGTAGTACGATTCAGAAATTGAAAGCGAATTGGTCTTCCATTATCTCCCCGTGAAAATCGATCCCACGAGACCTCCAGCATGAATGAAAGTTTTCATCAATTTACAAGTAATTTTTATAATTTGATAAAATAATAAAGTTGAGCAAATTTTGTGGTCTTCGTGAAAAAAGTCGCGGGCGGAAAACTATGTTTGGATAATAATTTGCAATATCCCACCAGAACTGAAAAAAACGAAACAGCCAATATCGTGTAGTCCACGCAGGCGAAGCTGCGGGTGGAAAGCTAGTATTATATATACCCTGTAGATTTTACTTTTTCTCAAAAAGAAAACAAGTTACAATTTTTCTTTATTGTTTATTTTTTTCTTAACACGAATCCACTAAGTATTTATTTAGACAGGCCTTGCATCTATTATGCTCGGAAAACTTAAAAATGCGTCAGGACTAGTTACGTTTAATAACACTGTAGTCTAACGTGAAATCCTGTTAATCCTCATATACCCCACATGGTGTTCCAGTTTAATACAAAACTATTTATGTCCTTAATGAGAACGTTCTGCGGTGGTATTACACCTGATGATTAAATAGATATTCAGTTGTGGTATTAATGGATTTAAGTGAATTGTCACCACAAACACAATTGTGTGAATGTAAATACTTGTTTCGATAAACTACTGGATTAGTTTCAATCAATATGGAAAGTAAGCCAATTAAGTATTAACAGCATTCCACCAAGTAATATTGCTTATAAGTGATTTGGTCTTGATTGATCATTCCATTACATTTTCATTTATCAACAATTACCAACTGTTTTAAAACTTGCAACAAAGAATCATTGAACTTGGGATAAACCAGCGTATAATTTTATCAAAAACTCAAGTTAAACTTGGACCAATTTAATCCGATATTCTGCGGACACCATTTTTTAGTCCACAATTTAACTTGTGAAACGCACATATATTCTATCAAATAATAATGAACCAGAAAAGTTTTAGAAAAAGATACCTTTGTGCTTTAATTTTTCATGGAAAAGGAATTCGATAAAAATTAGTTATTTAAATTTTTTTGTTGAATATCAGCTCAGAGTTTAGCAAGTTCATTTATTTAATTATTATTGCTAAATCTGATGTTGCTTGTCCAAAATAAAGTATTTTAAACAAGTTCAGTAAAAAAGGATGCACTTTTAATGAACTGGATGCAGTGGGATAAACTTCGCTCTGTGAACAGAACGTTCCTCTGCCTTGGGAGCAATATAATTTTGTTCGAGGAACGGAATTGTACGTGGAATTTATTCTACACTATTTATTTAATTAAATTGGTATTTATTCACAATTAATAGTGTTTTTATCGTCTCCTAATAAGTCTTAAATAAATTACTTAATAGACAAAAAATGCACCCACAGATATGATTGCATCATTAAAGCACGAAAAGCTTAACAGAAATCTCCACATTATAAATTTTTCACCTCTAAAATACCGAAGCAGTTATTAAACAATTTGTCACAAAGATACATTAATAATAAGAAAATCCACGTTTAATAAATACCAACACGACGAAATTAATTTCATTTATTCATTACTAAGAGACAATTCGCTAGACGTGTGGCTTGACGACGCGAGTGTTGGTTTTACAGGATTAATTTTGTTTCGAGAAAATTGGATACCTCGGATCTCTACGATCTCTACGATCGCGCGATGTCTTGATTATATACATTTTGGTTCGAGTTGAAGTAAATAGAAATTTTGTTTTAGTTTATATTCAATTAGTATATTAATATTCAGTTAGTCATATTCAGTTATTAATATTCAGTTATATATATATATATGAATATAAACTGAATATGATATATATATATATATATATATATATTATTATGCAGCTTCCCTGGTAACTTGTAAACGGCACAAATATGTGGATGTCTCTAACTATTCTCAATCTCATTTTTTCTTTCCTTCTTTTAATTAGACATTTTACAATGGTTTTCAATCATCTTTAAAGCCCTTTGCTAAGAATAGTTACAGCACTGATAACAAAATTTGTGCAACATGTTAAATTTAGTCTTGTTATACTTATTTTTATTATTTTTACCTTTGTATAGATTCTTTTACCGATTGTTTTGTGAATGTGTGAACATTGTAGGCCTTCTAGATGCTAGTTAACATTTGTTAACTTTTTTATATAATCTTTTCTTTTTTTTTTTAGATTCTTACGACTTATTGTCATAATTCGGGCCTACGTTGTCACCCCAAATCTAAGTACTAATGCTGTAACACGGAAATATTGTAAAACCAAACCATTTTTAAAAGAGTAACCATGGAGTTTCTTGCCGGTTCTTCTCCATAGGAAACGACCAACCCGAACCGTGCACATTTTGTCGACGTTTTATAAGTGCCCATGTAGGCCTACGTGAAATAAAAAAATTGATTTTGATTTTGATGATTTTTATTCTCGTTACAAGCTCCTGCATAACTTTACTTTCCGATACTTAGCTTTAACGAAACTTACATCTAAAGATTAATAAGTACTCTCTAGTTGGCTCAAATGAAATGAAGGAGATCTGATTTGCCACTCAAATCCAGTTGTTACATACAAGATACAGGTCCTAAGATTCTTTAGAAATCAAATGCCTTCGTTTTCGACGCAGTTACTTTTCGCTTTACATTATTTATGGTATTTTCTGCATCAAAAAGCTCAAACGTTTGCTCAAATATTGACTTTGAATGTAAACAAATTATCACAATAATTTGTTACAAGCAATTATTAACAAACTGTACAAAGCGAGCGAGCTAAACTTATCTCGAGGAGCACCAAACTGAACTGCTGTAGTCGAGTTGAACAGAACAAATAAACCCTGAACACCTTAAGTAATCAGTGGGAACTGCTCTTGCTTCTGAATTTAGTTAACTTAAATACTGAAGCGAAGATGTGAAGTACGATGAATTTATTATATCGATTATAGGGCCACAGTTTGAGTGTGACAGTCAAATAGAATTGATGATATTCACAGTCAAAGTTTTTGGTACTTCTGTATTTTTCAAGAGTTTAGTTGGTGGCATCTTTATTTCAGATATTTAAAAACTTTCAGACCGATGCGACCTGATTGCTCTTTAAATGTTTGCAAATGAAGAAGCGCGTGCTTGATCGCGGCAATCGTAGCTATAGATGAGTTGTTGAAGTTGGCAGCGAAACATAAGTGCAAATAGGAAACTAGTTATTTAAATTATTGCATTATATTAATGCAAAAATTATAAATTAAATTATATTTTGATATTGCAGATAATTGCAAGGTTTGGTTAAGTCAAATGTGGTGAGTTGCGTAACATCGAATTAGCAAACTAATTAAACCTGCCGCATTAGTCGCCTACATATAGTAGTCTACATACAGCAACAAATCATTTAACTGATTATAACTGACAGTTGAGATTTAACGCTCATCGCCAAACTACAAGCATACATGCAAAACTACCTAGCAAAAATGATCACTTCGAATATATTTTCAATCTATATCTACTACTACGACAAGGGCGATGGCAATAAATCACAAGACAATGAAGTTTACAAAACAACATGAAAACCACTAACATGGACGTAGTTATGCGAAAACATTCCATTTCACAATGATTACAATTTGAGAAACACGCAATTTAGTGTTTTAGTGGTACACTTTTTGGCCTTTACTATTAAAGCCGAACAATAAAGGTATAATCGTAGTAAAATATAATCATTACATAATCATGTACCAGTTTTTATTATATTTACGTTAAAACGGTAGGTATTTATTTATTTATTCATTAACACATTTTTTTCATTTTGGGAAAAAATGGTACTGGAACTGTGCACGACACCTTAAAATCACTGGACGCAAGTAGTGGATAAGGCGACCTGACACCGAGCCAATCAGAATTAAGTAGGATTTTTGAGTAAATGTATGGAGACAAACTTCTTTTATTTATATTGCCTTTGTTTACATACTTAGAGCCATTCCTTAACTGTATTAAGATGTATTCGAGTCTATATTTTCTAATTATAATATTTATATTGTGAGATCTTACCTCTACGACGCATAAAATAAGAATAAGGTTTTCCGTTTTTTTTTTTTTTTTTTTTTAATGAGTGGCTTCTCGCAAGCAGTCAAAGTGACCGACATATGCTTAACCGGTCTTCCCTGTGGAGACTAATCTCTTAGCCTCCGGCCTGGCTTCAAAGTACTAAACCTAAAGCGACAGCGCTAAGGGCTACCCCAGTTGGGGTCGGACCTCGGCTCAGGGCGTCGCTGGGGGCAGGCTAAGGCCGGATCTAATAAAGTGATTCTACCATCCGTTCGGAAAAGCCTAAGTGGAGAAGAACGGACAAGAAACTCCATGGGGTTATCTAACTGGAATTTAACTATGGCACAGCATTACGCGGGCTGGCTTACAGGATTTGACAGGGATTTCGCGGCGGGCCTCGGCGGCGAGGGCAGGACGAATCGGTTTTTTTGTATGCTACGTGTATATTGATTTGGTGTTCGTACTATTTACGAACCCACTGACCGTCCTTGAAGACAAGGTTGTCGAGTTCCCTAGTAATGCAGTCGTACCTCTCGAATAAGGCACTGCATGCAACGGGGTCAAGGGAGCCTGCATTCCGGATCTCTGCATCCAGAGCACGGATTTGAGGGGACATAAATATTGAGTACGCGCCGATTACATTTGCGGCTACGCTCAAATATGACTTGCGCCCTGAGGGGGCGGCAGGGGGCGGGCACTTAGCGGCAGAAGTGGTGAGAGCCATCTTCTGGTTTTGTGCGGGCATGGGGGTAGCGGAAGGCATAGAGTCGGGAGTTGGAATCGGCGCTGCGATGGGAGTGGCCATCAGCGCTGGAATGGGCTGTGAGGTAGACTGAGGGGCCACACTTTGGTGGTTCAGTTTACCCCATGGTGAAGTCCTCTGGGGGGCTAGTCGGGGGGGAGGTTTAGATAAGGGGGCTGTGAGCGCTTGGCGCTCAGTGTGAATCTTAGCCATTTCGGGCGCAAGTTTGGGGGCTTTTGGGCAGCCCCGGTAATTAGCCGGGTGCCCGACTTGGCCACAGAGCACGCAGCTGGGAGGCTCCGTGCATTCTGTGCGGTTTTTAGGACGGGGGCAGTCTACTGTGCCATGATCTCCCATGCACTTAACGCACCTGGGAGTGGCATAACAATTAGTCTGAGAGTGACCGTATAGTTGGCAGTTGTGACACTGACCAACGAGATGGGGGCGGTATGGCTTTTCAATAGAAACGCCTGACAGGGAGCATACTGTCTTAATATTGAATATGGGATTGCGTTCCTCTGTAGGGAGACACACGACCAGGACTATGTCGTACTGTTGCCCGCCTCTTGCTTTATGCAAGCGGTGGACTTCAGAGACCGGGACTTTTTGGGATAATAAATCCTTGCGGATTTCTTCCGTAGGGATTTCCTTCGGAATACGACGGATTACTACTCGGAGGGGTTTTTCCTCCGGAAGGGAGTAGGTGTGGAACGAAGCGTTCACACTTTTAAGGTAGCGAGTTATCTCTCGGTAATCTCGGGACGTGGGGACTTGGATTTTTATGCCATTTTGGCAAGCAGTGGCTTTACTGTAACTGATTTTGCGCTCAGTACAAGCGCTAGAGATGGCATTCCACCTCCCTTTATCATGGAGATAAATGGGTGGCGGGGGAGGAGGCTTCCTAGTGGTATTATATACCATAGGGCTGGGCGGGCGGTTTGACCGCTGAGAAGGGCTAGCGGGGGCGGGGGGTGGGGAGGGTTGCCTTTCGGGCAGGGCCGGTGGCAGAACTGGCTGAGGAGAGGGTTGCGTTACCGCCTTTTTGGCCTTAGTAGCGCGAGAGGGACTCTTCCTCTTTTTCCTCTTGCCTCCAGAGTTGACTATGGAATCGTCAGAATCGGAAGAGGACATAGTGGCATAGTCCTCTGACAGATCGGGGATATCTGGGTCTACTGGGGGGTTAGCAGCGACTGCGTCGATGTGGTCAGCTACTGCTGCCCACTCATCGTCAGTGCTGAGGGCTGTTTCCATCTCAGTGGGCGAGTCATGCTCATCATCGACCCACGATTTGGACTTGAGTTTAGACTCGGACCTATAAGAGGCTGTACGCTCCTTGTACTTCTTATATTGAAGTCTATCGGAAGCGGAAATCCTACGAGTTGAGCGAGTAGGAGGCTTAATAGCCGAAGTCTTGGGCTTAAGGGGGCTACGGTCTCTCTCAGAGGGACTAGTGCCTACTTTGGTGGTCTGAGCCTCACCCTGGGAAAGGGTGGGTGATCTAGGCCCGGAAGTGGGTCTGATGGGTGGGGAGGGAGACCTTGGCGAGTCCTTTTCCACGCATGACACGGGGGCCGTGCTAGGTTCAGGGGCCTCGGTCGGGCCCGAAACGGACAGGAGGGCATTTATAATTGTGATCATGTGATTTCCGAATCTAAAACGGAAATCACAGTCTTGGGCAAGCCTTTCTTTGACGATCCTGATAGAGGATTGTATCAGTTCAGAAGGCGGGGCACGACTTACGTCGGAAGCGGGCGGGGGGGCACCATAAGGGTCCCATTTGGCCAGGGAGGCAAGAATAATCTTGAACCTAGACTGGTTTTCTTGGCGCGGACTGGGATCGTCCGACATCAAGTCCTTGACGAGCTCTATCAACAACTCTACGGGATGCATTGTTGTCGAGTAGAGCCAATACAAGGAGAAAAAGAATCTAGCTATAAAGATAAGATAGGATATTGTAAACAATACCCTTTCTCATCTATCTATTAGGGACTGATAAAGTGGTCCCCGGGTGGGTGGGCCCGGGGATGTGTGAAAGCCTACCCTCCCAGTCGGGTTAGACCGGGAGGTGTGTTCCTGGTGAGCCCTAAGCTTGATATCCTGCCACCAATCTTATTGGGTGGCAGGGGTCCTAGGGTACCGGTGAACCCACCGAAGGTGGGCCACCCTCCTTCTGTGTACCGAGAGTCTGGCACGTCGGGGTAGAAACACCCGACCGTGCCAGGTGATTGCTGAGGGACAGAGACAGGGGTTGACTAGGCTATCTACCAAGGCCAACTACCCTGCTCCCGATTCCAACTGACTGCCGTACCCTGAAGAGGTTTAGCGAGTGCGTGGGGCAACACTCCAGCTGGCTTCGTTATCACCGTTAGGTTTCCGCCAGGGACCACGTAAGAATGGATTTTACCCAGAAGGGGCCTATGGGCGTCCTTCCCAACCCGGAAGGGTTGGGCCGAACTTGTCACTACTAGTAACCGAAGTTACTAGTAGCGACACCGGGTGGCGGCGCGCGGAGACGCGGCGACCGCAGTGACGTCACGCAGTGGCGCGACGAGTCGGAGAGTGGGGCGCGGCGGGGCGCGCGGTGGGGGCTGCGAGCGGCAGCGGGACGTCCTCTCGGGGCGACGGCTGGTGGCGAGTGAAGGTTTTCCGATGGTACCATTTGTTTTTATAGTAGGAGGCGGGGAGCGGTGTCATATAAATATGCCCGTCACCTTTGACCGCGCGCCATTCCGTGATGGAGCGTCGTAGAGGGATGATCGATATGTTATTGTAAATATAATTTAATAAGCTACAATATTTTTAGAGACTCGCCAGCTCAAGGCATTTGTATAAGATTTTATAGTAAATAAACATAATCGGGGGTGAGGAAATGGTCCACTGGCCAGCATTTTCGATTTAGTATAAAAGAGGTGGCACCGTTTGCACTGTGTGTCAGTCAGTTTACAGCTGTTATTGAGTAAAGAAGTCTATGTACATAAAGAAGGTCAGCTCCCAAATAGTTTCCTCGCCGCCATTTGCTTCCGTAACAATTTTCTTCGTGTTTTATTGACGGAGTTAAGGCGATCCTTAACAGGAACATTTTTGCTAAACTATTTTTTGTCTGAACCCACATTCCTAATCATTTTGCAAAAATGTTCCAAAAAGTATATTATATACATTTTTTTAAATAATTTTAAAATAAATATGAAATCTATAAGACAAAATTTAGGAAATAATTTGTTTATTTATAAAGGTCAATTAAATCGTTCGGTTAACTCAATATCGTCATCGTTATCAACTTGTACTTCGAAGTCTGGGTCTCTGCCAGACCTATCCACATCATCGATGATGTCTTCCGAACTGTTAAAGTTTTATAAAATTGAAGACAATCATTAGGAATGTATTGAAATATTAAATCGTTTTCTTCCAACTATTCTTTAATTTCATCACAATCACACTAAAAACTCAGCACAAAGCGAGTCTTTAATGCTCTAGAGCAATAAAATGTATGAAATTTCATTATTGCACAGTTTATTTTTTAATCGCACCAAAAGGTGCCAATCTCAATGGATTAGCTCTATTCAGCCAGCCGATATCAATACTTTTTTTTTACGTACGTACGTATTATTCGTTTCTATCCTACTTGTTCCAAATTTAAAAAATGATTGCTGCTAACTCTGATTTAAAAATGAAAGAAATTTAAAAAAAGTGATTTGGCGGGCACTTTGTTAATTTTGCTTGACAATATTTTTGGAAACGATAAAGTGTGATACTATCTGATTTTGAGTGCTTTGGCTTCGAATTAAAATGGAATCATCTAGCGACACATTAACTCCGGAAAACATTCTAAATGAAGCGGACAGTGTTATAGAAAATCTTTTAATTTCAATAATTAAACTTCTATTTTAACTGTTTGATATGAGTTTCTTTTATCTACTATTCCTATAATATAATTAATGGGTTCACAATAAATAGTTTCACCCGCACCGGGCGAACCGGGGGAGGGGTATTAGTGTACGCGCGGGAGAGGCTCGCGGCTCAAGTGACTGAGTCCCCGATACTTGCCGAGATGCGCTCCGCGGAGTGTGTTTCCATTTCATTCAAATACGTCAACGAGCAAATTTACTTAATTTCCATTTATAGGCCGCCTAAAATAAATAAGCAAGATAAAATATTTCAATTTTTTGACGAATTTCGTAAATTGCTTAGTAACATACCACATAATACAAAAGTGATATTATGCGGCGACTTAAATATTAACTTGCTTAATCAACAGGATAGACATGTAGCTTTGTATGAAGATCTATTAGCTGAATATGGGTTTACAAAATGTATAGATCGAGTCACTCGTAGCGAGGTTGTCATGGGTAGTTTAGTGGAATCATGTTTAGATCACATTTTTATTCGAGCGCCTCTTGCATATATGCAATCAGCAATAATACGAACCAAAATATCGGATCATTATGCAGTAGCGGTAGCAGTAGAATGGGACCGCGCCCCAACTGATAGCCAGAACACCACTATACCGCGCGCGTCCACTGAGCCAACGAAACGACGTGTCCTTGATAATCGAGCGGTGCGGGAGAAATTATTGTGCATAGACTTTGATAAACTCTTGCTGATTGAATGTCCTGTTGAATTGTATGAATCTTTCAGACAAAGTTTTGCTGATATTTATGAGTCTTGCTATAGAAATAAAATTATTAACAAAGGAGTCCGAAATAATAAAAGCTGGATAACGAGAGATCATAAGAAACTATTATTAGAAAGGGACAGACTTTTTGCCATATGGAGAAACGAACCAAAAAATATGGTTAAACGCTTAGAATACACTAAATATAGGAACAAATGTCATAAAATACTAACTAAATGTAAAAATGAATTCGATAGGCAAAGTATAATAGATTGTAACAATAATATAAAAAAGTTATGGGATAGAATACATGTAATGATGGGGCAGAATAAACAATCCTTAGATAGCGTAATATTAAATAACATTGAGAGGCAAGGCAGTGTAAAAGATATTTGTGATAGGTTCTCGTCAACATTTACAAACGAAATTGAAAATATAAAACACGATTGTGATGCGACATGGTTAAACAGAAGCACATATGTTAAGGAGAAAAGTATGTGTATGCGATGGCGACCGGTAAATAGTCAGGATGTTAAGAAAGTTATAACAGGTATGGATACAAATAAATCACCCGGTTGCGATTTCATACGCATGTCTGATCTTAAATATTTGGTCAATATAGTAAGTCCCGTGCTCGCACGTCTTATTAATTTATGTGTAAGTACATATACATGTCCGAGCAAGCTAAAGGAGGCTATAGTGCGTCCAATTTTTAAAAAAGGTGATCGTAAGACATTGTCCAATTACAGGCCAATTGCTATATTATCAAGTGTAGACAAAATTTTAGAAAAATGTATTGTTAATCAACTAGGCAATTATCTTCAAAAAAATAGCATTATTAGTGAATGCCAACATGGTTTTCAAAAAAGTAAAAGTACAGCCACCTTGTTATCTAAGTTTTGTGACGAAATTAATAATAATTTAAATAAAAAGCAATTTGTTGTCGTAGTATTTTTTGATTTTAAAAGAGCATTTGATACTCTAGAAAAAAACACTTTATTAAATGCAATGGAGGAGTGCGGGGTGGGGGAACCACTTAACAACTGGTTTCGAGACTATCTCACGAAGAGATATTACCGTGTAAAGGTGGATGAGTCGTACAGTGACGCGAGGGAGGTGAGGTGCGGGGTGCCACAGGGCGCGGGATGCGGGCCTGTATGCTACCTAATGCACGTCAATAGCTTGTGCGGCGTTTTACGCAGCTGTTCAGCGTACATGTTCGCGGATGACCTGTGCGTGCTGCGCGCCGGCACCGATCTCGTTGAAACTTGTCGACTTGTGCAGCACGACGTAGATCGAGTTGTTGAATGGTCGCACGACAACGGTATAATCTTAAACGCGGATAAGACCAAGCTGGTCATGATACGCTCACCATATTTAATACCACCTGGTGACCCACCTCCGATGTACACACATGAGTTTACGTGCATTCATAAAAATTATGTAAATTGTAATTGTAAACCTATTATACGCGATAAATGTGTAACATATCTAGGAGTAAAGGTTGACGAGAACTTTTCGTGGTCAAACCACATTGAGCACTTATGTAATAAACTTAGAATATTGCTCGGTAAATTCTACCATCTAAGCTTTAAAGTACCAAGTAATACCCTTAAGTGCCTTTATCTGCAATTAGTAGACCCTATATTAAGTTATGCTCTCGACTGCTATGGACTCACATTCAAAAGTAACTTAGAAAAATTAGAAGCACAACAAATCAGATTTTTAAAACTATTAGTAAGTAAGAAAACCAAAAACAAATGTAAAGATGATTATAATAAGTTATTTAAAATTTGCAAAATTCTCCCTATCAGCTTAAAACATAAATATCTACTTCTGGTTAACAGTCATGGCAGCTGGGAGCGTCACTCCCTAGTTACGCATAACCACGCAACGAGGATGGTATCGTCAGGTAAATTTGATGTACCTAGAATAAGGAATTATTTTGGCGACCGAACGCTTGATAAAAGAGTACCCTACCTTCTCAACCAGTTGCCTACTGATATAAGAAGTCAGGAAATAAAAGGTAAATTCGCCAAATCACTTAAGCAGTTCTTTTTAAGCCGTCTGTAAATGATCTTCTTAGGAAAGTCGTTTACAGTTTGTGGAAGGAAGGTTAGCAAATAAGTAAATGTGATATAACATAAGTTTCCAATATTACCTTTTCATTGGATAATATAGTAATGTAGGTTATTTTTTTTTTTGTTTTTTATAATTATATAAAGTGAAAATTAAGTGTCCGCACTATTAAACTTTATTTTTAATAATGTTTATTCCGTTCCCACAGACAAACCGTGAAAACGGTTTTGTGGGGCATAGTTTTTAAGTTAAGATATTATAAACTTGTACTTTAATAAATAAATAAATAATAATAATAAATTATTTTGGTATCACATCCAATAACTTAAAAAAAGCGAGTACAATGTGCAATTCAAACATCATTATGTAAAAAAACAGAATTTAGTAGGAAACCTTTCAGGGTCGCCAGCAAAGTATGAATAACTTACTAATATTACAATTTCGATTACGGGTCAAAGCCAGACCATAGCTTGGGATTAAATTAGTACAAGCCTAGCATCAAATCATTGCCAATTCTGAAGTGAAACGTGTTATTCCCATAGCGGCACTACATAGCGTCACTTAATAAAACTGCTATCCTTCTGGAACCCGTGTTTATTTAGTTCAATAAATATTTGAGGAATCTATCAGTCGAAAGCTTTCATCTGTTTTACTATGCACAAAGCTAAGCCCGCGCCAGCCAATCACGAAACAATTTTTGGCCAGAGCCAAAGTCTGCAACTTATTGATTACAGTTTTCTTCAAATATTTGGTTACAGTGCAGATGTCTATAATCGTTTGAAAGCCAGATACAATCTATATGGAACACAGAGGTGGTCTTTCGTGAATAAACACATTTGAGAATAAATCATAACAAGTAAAATTTCAAAATTTTAAAAATCCCCGACCCATTTTTATTTCATGCTACATAATTTATCTAGTACATATAGATACGCTTCGATCGGCAATCTATTGAACACGTAATTATTACACGATATCTAAACATCCCGATTCAAACAGTAAAACACCCATACATTTTGAACGGCTGAACCGATTTTATTCGAACATAGCTAAGAACACTCTCAACAAAATCACATTTCAAACAAAAAATTTAAATCATAATCGGTTCATCCGTTTAGGCGCTATGATGCCACAGACAGAAACACAGCACCACACTTTAAACTTATAAACCCCCTTTTTTTCCGGCGGGGGTTAAAAAAGGCCCAATCGAAACAAAAAAACAAAAACAATCACAGAGGCTTGCCCTGAGCTCATGCAAGATTCCGTTAAACAAATAATGCATTTACTTTTTTGTTGCTTACATAGGAATAGTACATTGTGATACAAGGGTGGAAACCCGTGTCATTAAAAACCCTCGCCTTCGGCTCGGGCTTGTTAATGACAGCTCGTTTGCAATAACCTACACACCCGTGTATCACACGACGTTTTTCAATATAGTTGTGGGAAATAGTAAAAACAAGTCAAAGAATTAAATTTAATTTTCCATAAAATAAAATTATCGTAAGTCGCCATATATCTTTCTCAAAAATTTTGGAGGCAAAATTTCATCTTGCGCAGTTTTCGCCTCAG
This sequence comes from Orthosia cruda, assembly GCA_964057195.1. Classification (NCBI taxonomy): domain Eukaryota; kingdom Metazoa; phylum Arthropoda; class Insecta; order Lepidoptera; family Noctuidae; genus Orthosia; species Orthosia cruda. Next base: position 11,212,317 of record OZ059848.1, on the reverse strand, counting down.
ATAAAATATCGGGTGTAGATTCCATTTCATCAATTGTACTTGAACTCATATTAAAAAAAAGAATCAACTTATCACAAAAAAAAATACAGAAAATGGCGCGTTTTGGAACTTGACTTCTTTTTTACAACGAATACAGCCTATTCGATTTTTGACAAATGTTGATGTAAAAATAATTAAATTAAAACTGGTAATTAAACATATTAAACAACCATTTAAAATACTTTCGAGAATTCAATGCTAAAACGTACGGAATCATTCATTTTTTCTCGTATAAAATCTATCCAATTTTATTCTATGTATGAAAACTCCTTGCTACTAAACTTTTTTAAATTGACTTAGTTTAAAACTAAACTGCAAAACTAATGATCGAGCTCGTAAACAAAAGTCACGACCGCGTAACAGAAAGATGCCTCTGCAAAAGATTTAATTGTCGAATCATAATTATAGCCTCTGAAAGTGCGCCATGTTTAACAACTGTATTGAAAACATGTTTTAGAGAGTGTGCAAATTGCATGCAGGTTTTACTTGCTTACAAGTGTAGATGTTCCCAATTGAGTAGGTTGACAGTTTACATCATGTGCGGAAGAGGTGCAACTAACGTTTGTGCGTTCAATTTGCGTGTTACTTGAATAACAAGTAAAATTTTAAAATTTAAAAAAACCCCGACACAAATTTTATCTTGCGAAAACACACCGATTAGAACAGTAAAACGCATAACTTTTGAACGGCTAAACCGATTTCATTTAAATATAGCTAAGAACACTCTCGACAAAATCACCTTTCAAACAAAATCAAATCGGTTCATCTGTTTAGGCGCTATGATGCCACAGACAGACACACAGATACACAGATATAATTCATTATGAATTTTAGCTTTTTATCATCGAAATCTTAACTTCTTGTTGTTTTAGAAAAATGCCACTAAATCGAAAAGCGTTAGAAAAATAATCGATAATATTGATGATTTTGTAGTTATGCCATTAAGTAGGTAATTAAAATGAATAAAAAACACTAGTTTCCTAAAAAGTTATTTTATTTACTTACAAGTTTGAGTACAACCCTTGTCACAAATAAAGCCAGAGCAATTAGCTAGGAAAAAAATATATCGATGTAATACAAGACAATGGGAGCTATATTTCCCACTTACACGAGTTTAGATGAGCGCAAGAACAGATATAGGGAGCTATATTGCCCACCAAAAAAAGTCATTTCTCCCACAATTACCCGCCTTTTTTATAGATTTCTATTGAAATCTACGACTCAAAGTTACTTTAAAACTGATCTTAGTTTTTCATTTACCCTTTCACAGGCTTGAATTTGATTAAGGGTTAAGCCTGCATTTAAGTAGTAAATAAGTACTCTTATTTAAAAAGCTAAGGAAATTGATTGAAAATTTCCGGAATTACGTCGCTTAATCAAATGACGGCTGAATTTTTGTAAAATTCTTTCTCACTGCAGAGAGGCCATAGTTTTAAGTATGTAAAGGAATGTTCATAAAACCTTTTGTCACTTGAGAGGCGATGTCCCGTGTGACGACCACGAGCTGGGTTACGGAACATTACTGAAATTCTAGCTACAAGCGATATTTGTATTTAAGAATGTGCAGCTTGTACAGCTAGTTGGTGGTCACGTTCTAGTTGGCAGGCGCTGAGCTGAGATATTTTCACAAGGTTTTATAGATTCTACAAGTTTCAAAATTGCCAAAGTTACAACCGCACTTTGATTGCTTTTTGGTTAAGTGTTATATTGACCAGTCTAGGCTCCTACTGAATATTGTGTATGGCCTGTACCCATATATTAATATCAAAGTGAACCACTCTTTGTTACGCACTCTGTTAACACTCAATATCGTGGTAGTAAAGTGTAGCGACGTAGGCGGGTCAATGTGATAAGCTCGCAACTTTTCACGACGCTGTTCCCTACATTTTTTTATCGAGGTCGTCCATTTGTTTACAAAATATAGAGGGAGAAGCGACCTTTTATTATTAAAACGCATCGTTGTCACGAGAAATATACAACATAGCAGAAGTCGGAAATGTTAACAAGGGTCACGGTTGAAATATCTTTAACAATTTATTGCCCGCAATGCCACAACTCGTACTATTGCTATCCAATGCAACATTGCAAAGGATGATAGTTTCAATATTTACGACACAACTTTACGAGATATAGTCTTTCTAAATCAGTTCCGGGTTTGGCGAAATATTTTATAAATCCCTCAGCAAAAATACACTCACGCTCGTTGTCTTAGCTAAGGACTTGATCTAAATGTTGGTATCATTAATCATTCGAACTATTCCCACTAAAATGTGTACTTCGGTTTATTTCGTACTTAGATTTTCATCATGTTAGTCGTTATGTACGTATGGCCTTTATATGTACGTGAGGGGTATGTCATTGAAGTGTAACGTTTTGTAAGATCTAGGATTATAATGTGAGGACTGAATTGAAAATTATAGATATAAAATCTCTTTGAAGTGAGGATACTAATTTAGGATTCCAGAATCGTCACGCGTGGCAGGTGGATTGGTGATCGTAGTATGGTTGTAACAAATGCACAGAGAATGCTGCTGCCCACTCTCTGGTAAGTCCCTTAGTCATCTATTACGATACCCGCGGGAAGATATTGTACTATTCTTTACGTCCGACACCATATGGTACATACATAAAACTGGTTAAAAGCATAATACTCCTTTAAGATTCGTCGTAATTGGGTAAAAATCATCACCCTCCTTTAGACTTCGCCATAGTCGGTTAAGAATCATAACTCTCCTTTTGGTTTCGCCGTAGTTGGGTAATAATCATAACCCCTCCTTTTGCATTCGCCGTCGTCGGCTAAAAGACGAACTTTAATCAATGAATCTATTTTTCTGCGAAGTTTTTGCTATTATAATTTCGAAAGGTGCAAGATGTTAATAAAAATCGATACTTGGAATATAAAAAGGGGTTAAAGTATGAAATTGCCTATTTGTACTGAAAAAACTTAATTTTAATTTTTTATTCATCATATTTATTTAATCAAAATAATTATAGATTAATTCACCATTATTATCTATACATTGTTGCCATCTAATATGAATGTCATTTATGCCTTTGCGATAGAACTCTAGTGATCTAGATTTGACAAACTGTGTGAAAACATTTTGTACTGCCTTCTGAGAAGAAAACATTTTATCACGTAGAAAATTGTCCAAATCACAAAAAAAATGGTAGTCTGTTGGAGTAAGGTCTGGCGAATACGGAGGGTGACGAACGGTTTCTAATTGCAGTTTCTGTAGAGTTAAAACGGTTTTTCGTGCTGTATGAGGTCTCGCGTTATCATGGAGCAATAATGATGAAGATTTGAAACGGGGCTGTTTATTTATTTCAAATCGTAAAAATCTGATTTTTATTTTTCTTTGCTATGCACACAATTATCCAGTTGGACGCCAAGTTTCAACTTTCTAGGTCATCGGGCAGTGTATCAGGTTTTTTTTGTATCTATCAGTCATTGATGAAAATTACGATTTTAGACGTTATTATCTCAATAACGTTTGCGCTATATATATTACAGACTACACATGGCTGCTGCGTCACCAGTTCCTTTGCTTGAATTTTGCTTGACACGCTGCCGCGTCTCTATATTTCTGTAAAGATAGAAATAAACTGTAAACGCACGACTCTGCCACAATGATTTTTAAGGGATACAAACTACTTCTAGGTATAATTATGATAGCCATTGAAATCCGTAATGAGTGACAAGATAATTAAGTTTTTAAGGCCTTGTTGAAATTAAATCCATGTTGAAGAAAATATTTACACAAATGAACAACGAAGATGAAATGTAAGTAAGAAGTATTCGCTTTTCTTCTCCAAGGAAAGTGTACTCGTATGTTCTGCCAGCGGCTTCGCCCGTGTGAAAAGTGTTTTCTCATTCCAAGGTAAACATTATACCGGGATGAAAAGTAGCCTATGTGATATTCTAGACTATATTTTATCTCTGTGCTAAAGTTAATCTAGATCCTTTCAGCCGTTTTAGCGTGATTGAGTAACAAACATACATCCATCCAAACTTTCGAATTTATAATATAAGTAAGAAGTAAGCAGTGGTGGCCTAGTGGTATCGGCCACGACTTACAAGTTGTAGGTCGTGGGTTCGAGCCCAGGCAGGCGCTTTACTTTGTGTAAATGATATCATCACCACTGCTCTCAAAACGGTGAACGAAAACATCGTGAGGAAACCAGCATGTCCTAGAACCAAAAATTCGAAGACATGTGAGATCCACCAACCCGCACTGGGCCCGCGTGGTGGATTACAGCCCAATCCCTCTCACAGAGAGGAGGCCTGTGTTCCAGCAGTGGGAACATTAATATGTTGATGATGATGAAGAAGATTGTCGGTTGGATTAAACCATAGTAACTTTATAAAACTCTATAGGTAGCCTAGCTAATGTTGCGATTCGTTACGTTTAGAGTAACATAAGAAGCAAATCTTTTAACGCTTGTTTTCCAAAACCAAGTAGGCGCACTATTCCCGATTTATTGTTTTATATGTATCAACTATTTTCTGCCGAAATACACACTTATAGATATATTACGATGTCTGCCACACTTGTTCGGATTCTTTATTTTCGAGATTCTTATTTTTTGTAGGGCTTTGAACATCTTCTCAAGGTAGGTGCTAACAGGGACTCGGAAATATTACGACTCGAAAATTAACAAGGGCAAGGACCGCTCCAAAAAGAAATATCGTCTGTAAATTTTAATAAACTTAATTTGTTGTTATTATAAGTTATAATATTTATTTGACAAAAATATTGTACGTACCTACTACGTCATAACTTTCTACCTAAATTATGTTTATATATAACATGCGCACGCACACGAAAATCGTTATAATAACGGTGTATTATTTATTATTACGCAAACGATTTCAATCAGTCACTCAGCTTCAAGCTTTGTTAAATATAAGTATTAATTAAGTATGTCATTGTATGTCATGTCTTAACAACAATAAAACACGGCATTACTTTGACAGTTGGCAGTATTTATTTTATGCTCAACACATTCAGCATGTTACACCCACTCATATCAAGGTCGGAGACTCTACACTCGAAATTGTGGGCGACTATGTCTACCTGTTCGTCGTCAATCGTTCAATCGTCGAATCCAACTCGGATGGGCAGCGTTTGGGAAGTTGCGCGGTATCTTCTCGTCCAACTTACCGCAGTTTCTCAAGACGAAAGTCTATGACCAGTGTGTGTTGCCAGTGATGACAAATATGATATGGCTCTGAGACGTGGTTGCTTCCAATGGGCCTCATCAGAAAGCTTATAGTCACTCAAAGGGCAATGGAGAGGGCTATGCTCGGAGTTTCCTTGAGTGATCGAATCAGAAATGTAGAGATCCGCAAGAGAACCAGGGTTACCGACATATCCCAAAGAATTGCCAAACTTAAGTGGCAGTGGGCAGGGCACATTGCTCGCAGAACGGATGGCCGATGGGGCAGAAAGGTTCTGGAGTGGCGACCGCGAACCGGAAGACGTTGCTTTGGAAGGCCTCCCACCAGGTGGACCGATGACCTGGTGAAGGTTGCGGGGATCCGCTGGTTGCGAGATGCACGAGATCGGTCAAAGTGGCGACGCTTGGGGTAGGCCTATGTCCAGCAGTGGACGTCTTTCAGCTGATATGATGATGATGATGACATTCAGCATAAAAAAGTTCCATGTTCACATGAAAAAAAAAAAAATTAAAAAAAAAAAAAAAAAAAAAAAAGTGTTTATTCACAGAAAAAACATTGTTACATTTAAATATTACCTCTGCCAAACTGCAAAACAGTTTGTTGGCAGACGTAGCTCCTTTTTTTTTGTATATAATATTAACTTATATTTTTTACAATGAGACCTTGACAAAATGTATTAAGGAGGTACTTGTGTATTTTATTTTTAAAGGTTGCTTTTGTGATACAACTGTTTATATCTAAAGGAAGGTCATTAAAAATAGTTGGGACCAAAAAATTTCTACACCGTCTTCCATAATAATTATTAAAAGTGGGCACTACAAATCGTCCCATATTATTATTCCTTTGAGATCTTGTGTGTACAATATTGGTTTTAAATTCATTGCTACAATACTGTTCTAAAGCTACTGACAATACGACCCTCTCATGGACCGGCAGCATTTTACATTCCAAAAATAAGTCTTCGTAATCACTACTTTTACAACGGTTTTTTGTTTTTTTATCTACTAATAATTTCATGAATCTGATTTGCAATTTTTTAATTTTGTCTAAATATGTTTTAAAAGTGTTACCATAGCATGCCAGCCTATAAGAAAGCAATGAGTCCACCAGCGCATAGTAGACCATGTACAATGTTGCCCTATCCAGCACAAAACTAAGGTGGTGGAATTTTACAAGCACATACCTGAGTTTGTCGCACACGTGTATAATATGTGATTTCCAAGAAAAGCTGTTGTCTATGACTAATCCCAAGTACCTGTATTCCTCCACCACCTCAATATTTGCACATTCACACAGTTCCAGTCCACCACTGTGCAGACACTCATAGCTATGCCCCACTATGCGCGGCGGACGTTCAATTTTTTTAAGATAAGGCGATCTTATATGCATACATTTGGTTTTATTTATGTTAATGATAATACCATTGTCGTGAGCCCATTTGATGATATTAGTAAAGTCCTCCTGAATGTTACTTTCAATTAAATTTAAGTCTTTATCTGCATAAAGCAGACAAGTATCATCAGCATACATATATACGCGACAGTTATGAACCACATTGCACATGCTGTTGACATGCATGATGTATCCGACGGGGCCAAACACGGATCCGGTCGGCACACCACACGTGACGTGTCTGGGCTCTCCGACGACGCCGTCAATGACCGTTCTCAGTGTCCGACCTGTAAGGTAGGCACGGAACCACCTGTTCAGTGGTCCCGCGACTCCACACTCCTCCATGGCTTGAAGCAGCTGGTGGTGCTCCAAAGTGTCAAATGCTTTTTTGAAATCAATGTAGACCAACACCACCTGCTTCCGCCGATCCAAACACTCATTGACGTCGTCCGCGAACCGCGCCAAGGCCGTTCACATGTTCACGGTTTAAGCAGATATTGCACTTATTTACCACAAATTGACGAAAAGGCTGTCTATGCAGATGTGACTCGCTTCCTGTGCAGTACCTCGGTCAGAATAATCTCTTTTATTCAGAAAAGCAGAAATTGCCTTTCTTGCGCATGGTAGTGAATGTGCGTAATGTGTGTCACGTGTGATATTATTCTGGCTATAAACTTGACTTAGTGCACCAGAAGAGTAACATAAGCTTCGAGAGAAACGGATTACTGTACCATGTGCCGGTAACTATATAATAGAGCTCACATTAATCGGTACCCATTCATGGTGTTACTAGTACTTCTAGACAAAATAAATGAGCTTTGTCAAAGAATGCTTGTTTGACACATAAAAGAATATCATTTGAAAGCTTTCAAGTGTTCTCTCTAGTCTCCACTGTTGTGTTTGGTTTATGGGATTATGTTAAGAAGTATTACACCCAATAAGGCAATTAATTTTAGTGATACAAAGCTACACTGCTTCCTGACTGCCACAGGCTTTTTATTCGATCCGAAATATATCTATTCCTGTGATAATATAGGCCACGGCAAAAAGCTAGTAGTTTATGATTCATGTTTATTGACGTAAATAGTGTGCTCAACCTGCTGGCTCCAAAAAATGCTTTTATGAAATCTGAAATAAAACATAATATAACATTAACCTGAAATACAAACAGTGGCACTTCATAGCGCTTGTGTGCAATTCTATGATACCTCCGGGAGACATGTTGGGATAAAGGATAATCATAAAAAGTTCGCCTATCGTAATACAGTACACTTTATGATACGTCTCAGATATTGGACAACAAAGAGAAAGGATAACATTCGCATTTTTTGCTAAATGTTTAGTGAGAAGCTTTTCTTATCTTGGTGTGATATATTTTCGTTTGAACGATATCTATTTATTTCATATCATATTATAACATTAACGTTGTATGAAATCTTAAAGAGTCACGTGATCACAGCTTATATGTTACCTTTGCTTATATAATATGTAGGTATGTATTTATTGCAATCGTGCAACTTATCTCATAAGAATTACTAGAAGCACTAGTAGCGCCCAGCACGCGTTAAAAATAAAATACTTTTTGAACAATATCCTGACAATGTTCAAAATATACCTGTACAAAATATACTTCAAATTCGTAGCAGTAAGGCAGAGTTTCGACAGTGTCGGTTACTTGTTTACGCCATATCTACTTCTCCTGACGGTCGCAGCCTCCATCTTCTACGGTGTGCAAAACTCGGTTAATATACATAGACCTTATTAAGTTCGTAGGTATACTCGTCTGATGCAGCTGCAGCGTGAGTTTTAACTTTCATCGCGGCAATGTTTATCGATTTTTGTCCAAGTAGGTATTCGTATTTATCACTCATTTTAATAGATGAAAATAATATTGTTGATATTTTAAACCAGTTTTAAGTTTTTTGTAAACTGTTTATTATTTTAAACAAGTCAAAATCCTATAAAACTTAAATTCAATAGGTGAGTATAGAAAGAAAGATACTTTCTTATTACGTTCATTCCTAGTAAGGTCAATAGGTACTCGTAATTAAAAAAGATCTTACAGCTCCGAATTAGTCTGTCCGGTATTCAAACGCAAATAAAATGTGCTCTCAAAGCCATTTCTTCAATTGAATTTAATTGAATGACCCTTATCAACAAAATCGCTTTCTATTCTATTTACGTATTGAATGGATTGAAAAGGTTAATAATCTAACTAGCTTATGCCAGCGGCTTCTTACGCATGAAAGTCGGAAGTTGTCCCACGGGAACCGCACATTTTGACGAGATAAAAAGTATTTGTTCTGGTATAACTGAGTAACAAACATCCATACATCCATCCATCCAAACTTTCACATTTATAATAATACTAAGAAGTAAGATATTTGTAAGATAACAAAATTTGTTCTGAAAAGCACGAGAAACGTTTGAATGAAAATATATAATTTTATAAAATTGATAAAATAGAAGCTGATATCAATACGTCTCCTTAGATATTAAATTGTTTATGGCGCCAGTAACACAGCCCGAACAAAGTACACAAACACCTCGTTATACATCTCCTTTTTATGAACACGTAATATATCCTCTCTACGTAAGAAGTGACACATTTGGTAAATGTACGTGACATATTATCACACGCAGCCATTTAAAACTACTGAACATTATTTATGAGCTACTGTTATTGAATAAGAGAGGAAGATAATCAATTTGATGACCCTCAAACGGCTCGCTTGTGACAGAGAAATATTGGGTTTGGCAGGTGCTATTGTATCTTGGGTCTCATTTTTTATTCGGAAAGATGAAATGAAATGAAAAGTATCAAACCTGAAATAAAGCATGCTTAGTTGCACATACCAATTTTTTTTTTTTTAATAATGCGGAGCCACTATCCAGAGACTGGTTATAAATTAATTAGTTAGTATCAACACGGAACATGGCGTGTTTGTGTGCGCATTTAGAAGATTCACACGGATAACTAGCGATGAAAAGAGATTTTTGATCAGCCGACCGTTAGCCGACGGGGCCTCTATTTCTGTCTGCAGGGTCTAAAGTAACATAGCATGTAGGGGATTATAGGCACTGAGTTTACTCTATTTGCTCGCTCTCTTCAGCGCCCGTCATCTCGTTCAAACCTAACCTATCCGTGTAGGGGTGCCCTAAGCTCCCGAGCTCGCTTCGCTCGCTCTTGGGCTAATTCTTTGACTATAATTATCTAATTACCCAACCGTTACGTAGCAATTTTCATAATAACCCAACAATGTGATAAATATAGAAGTTTAAATCAGTATTCATTACATTGCCCGATTTGACTTAACTAGATTCATAATGCCCGGGCATTATACATAGTGCCCTAATTATGCATTTCTGGTCCATGACATGTCTACAATTCAATTATTAAAATGTCTGAATAAAAAGGTTACATCTCTATTTTAACATTTCATCGCTCGAAACGTTCGGGTGGACGATGTGACCCCACATAAGACTTTTTATTCAAATAATTGTTTATTGTCTAAAATAAATCCGAGCCGATAAAATCCATTGTCGAAATATAAAAATCTGGTAAATTATTCATTAGATCTTGTTATTCTTTTTGGTGCTGAAAAAATCACTTGAGGGGATTTTATACGTTTACATACTTATTATTTTTCTCCAAAATGATGTCTTCTGCCCCGCGGGCGATGTGGTCTTTGGGAATTGGGGACGCTAATTGATAAACTTCACGATAGGTGGTGCAGCTATCTTTGACCGGCCAGCGCTGGACTGCTTGCGCATTTTGTCACGTTACTCCAGGCAGGTATTCTTGTCACCCTCTGCGGGCGACGGACGCAATATCTCTACTAAGGTGCGCGCGGAACACGGCGCGCCAGCCACGCCATCTCAGGCCTTTAACTATGCCAAAAACGGAAGTCGGTCTCAAAGAGTGACATTACAAATTTTAATTAATTAATTATATACTGTATTGTACACCACATAAAATTACAGGCAAAAATTATGAAGGTAAGTGTAAAGTTACAGACAACCTTTGGATGGACTGGACGAGAGATGATAGACATAGGGCAGTCAGTGCACTAAACTTCTTAAATAATAAAACTTATACATAATAACATAAAATACAAACATACAATACAAAATAATAAACTAATAGATACATTATGACAGAGGAGAAAAGCGATTAATAATAACAGTGAAAGGAAATGCTCCCTGACCATTTTTTTAATGTTTTTTTTTTTTCAGCGGCTTCTATAAAACTAATCGCCGAAAGGTTCATTTAGCGGCAGGATAATCTTTAGAATCTTAAGAAGACTGATAACACTTTGTGAACGTTGAGTGGTCAAGTTAATTAAAATAAAAAAAATATCGAGAAAAGATTACACTCAAAAGTGGCAGTTATTTGCATTTGGGAGCAATCACAGCTCTTAGATTTTTTTTTCTCAAAAGGGAAAATCATGGGTCCAGAAATAAATACAATAGTTCTGCATATTCCTCTATCGATTTAACATTTATTTTAACCGACTTTTAAGATTTTTTGAAAGAAAGAGGTTCTATTTTTGAATGTATGTATTTTTTAAACCAACTTGATAGAAAAAGGAGGATCTATGTTCGACTTTAAGTTTTTTTTTGTTTGTTCACCGATTTCTCCGTCAATAGTAGACTAATTTAGTTTTTTTTTTGAAAGAGTATTTTCCCAAATGGTATCGGTGAAGATCTAATGGAAAAATTCGGCGATATACAAAAGAACTCGTTAATAAATGACGGCAAATCTCTCGGGATGGCTTCAATCGCATTTCTGTTAATTGTTTATACCATTTCATAACATAACATCACGTCAGTAACTAAATGGGTACGCAAATGTATACAGTTCACCTTGGTACACTCTCATTTCACAGGTTATGTTCCAGTTTCATGATATTCGGCTAATTTATTCTGGCCTTATAGGTACCTTACTATAGACCTTGCTTTGTAGGTACCACAACTAAAAAGTGACAAAAGAAAATCTTATTTACAAAAATTTATAACTGACTTCAAAAAAAGAAGAAGGTTCTCAATTCCCCGATTACTCAAATAGGTCTGGACCGATTTGGCAAATTATATGATATTCAATTCTTGACAAACGTGAAAACAACGCATAACAACATTATGAAAATGCCTGAATTTCATTTTATATTTCATAACCGATTGCATGCCTATGGGAAATAACTGTACTACAAACTAGACATATTATATTACCGAAATTACTAAGCAAGATTCACCAACCCTAAATATCAGGGGCTCTGTTAATAAATCAGAGTAAATATTAATGTAATTCATGTAATCTTGCGGTTTCATTTTATCAGAAAGTGTTACCATTGTCCTATGTAATTTCCAAATTCAAATTCAATAATCAGAGGAAACTCTTACTGCTTAACTCATTTACTAATCATTTTTTGTCTCAAGCAGAAATGTCTGAAATTACCATACAATACCAGGTGAGAGACTTACATAATAAATTATAACTATAACTTTAAAAAAAAATACAGACTGCTCAAAATGACATTTCTATAATTGAACCTTGGTACTCTTAACAAATAAGGAAAGGAATTGTAAATAGAAATACCTGCAAAAAAAAGTATGTGGTCATGTCTAATAACCGTCGATGTAAGAGCTACGCACGCGGCGATCAATCAGGATGACCTGCTTTATGGCCTAGACTAGGTTTTATATATATAGTTTCACAATTTACTGCTTCTTGCCTGATTCTTTTCCTTTATTGAATTCCTTGATACTAAAGGTTCTTGAATCCTTGTGGGATACGCCCTATATTACTTAGTTTATTATTTTTTGAGCATGACTATACTTAATATACAAGTGTATGTACATAGCTATAAGGAAGTAAAGGTCTCTTTAAGGATGTCATTTATTACTAGGCAGATCTTACAAAATATGTAAATACCAGTAACGAGAGTGAGACAATTGTCATCCACAATCAGAATTACTGAAAGCAAATTTAAAAAAAAAATGAAAAATCTTGAATTCGTGTCTTTACTGAAAATAATAAGGTGTTCACTGTCGTTTGTCACGTAGTCGAGAGCTGTCTCTTGTCTGTTATTAATAGAGCAGAGACGTCCCGAACCATTATGGATTGAAAAAGCTTTTTTTGGATTTCCTTGTTACAAACTAATGATGATTTGTACCCGTCGTTGGCAGGAGTCGTCATTTTGCTCATTTCGGCGTGTTACCCTCGCTTTCACTGCACAAAGATGACGTATTTTAGTTTTTTTGTTATTATTGTTTATCAAATAGTGGCCAGTAAAACAAAACAAAACTTCGCTCCAATTTTAAAATGAATTAGGTGCCATACAAAGACCGCCAAAATATTTTAATTACCAGGTCGAACAAAATATTGTCATGAGTACAACAAGATTCTTCGCAACAGTTAGTTCAGGTACAGCACTTAGTACACAACACATAAGTGACATGATAAAGTGCCACAATACTGAACGACTAGGCAATACACGCATTTATTTTCATTCAGTAAACCAAACAGTGCGTCACTCATTTGGTATACTTCGCGGTCGTTGTCGTAAAAACCCGATTCATTGCTGCATGCTGCAAATTAAACGTGATCATAACCTACTACAGTAGTATCTCTATAAGCATTGTGCGCCTGGCGTCCATACAATCTGCAATGTTACGTCACAACTCAACACAAACGAGATATACCGCTGTCCCGAGACGTTGTCACGTGCATGCATCTATGAGAATAGAAATAGGTAGTTCAAAGGACCGTAGGTTTCATAACTTATACGAGTTTACAAACCATAAAGCATAAAATTATTAAAACACAAATTTAACTACAAACTATGTCACTAGACATTTTTATTTAGAAAAACGACAGACAAAATTTCGCGAAACCTAACCTTCGTCGAGCAAACTATGTAATGCAATTTTGTAATGGCTGCCGCCTTGCTGTAGATTTTCATAAAGTCGAAGGGCAGAAATAAAACAAAAAGCGAAAAAGCTGTAATTATTTGCTACAGTAAAGCCGCGCTACCTAATAGAGTGAGTGTACAAACAGGCTCCAGTAACAACGTTTAGTAGAGTTGTTCTCACGGCGCATCGTAGAGAAACAAGTATTATGTAAGATTTGAACTAAACTAGTACAATGCAGCCGTTGTTGAAGTTCGTCGTACACTTAGGAGACATTAAGGTGCAGCGCTACACCAAAGCGTTTTAATTGTTCGCTGACACTATTACAACTTTCTTATGAGTAAATAACCTAAATTTTTTGTCAGCGCTAAAAAATGTATTCCAAAATATTGCCAGCTGGGTTTCCAGCACAATTAATTTAAACAATTTATCAACAATATCGTATCCGAGCTAGCTTCACAATGTGGAATACGGTATTTAATCTTAACCCAGAAAATTAATCCTTAATTTATTAAGGATTATGAAGGAACACAGGTTAATATTTTTGGGTTAATGTGAATATCGCATCGCCTGGTGAGGGGGCTGGGTACTCGAGCCGTCAACCGTCGTCGTAATCCACAGTCGTGTAAAATGTGAGGAGGTCTGTGTACCCGATATGGATGTGCTAAGTGACATGTTAAGACGTGACCTAATTAAATAAAACCGTTTAATATCCACGCAGTTAAAATACTGATCATTCAAATCTGTCGACATTAGACACGTCATCTTGTTATGAGTTACCATACAGAGAAATTAGCACTCTTTTTCACAAAGAACGGAGTGAATTTTCAGTGTGTGATCCTTGCTCTAACTGTGAATTCAACATAGGAAAATATTAAGCACTACCTCGCAGTCTGACTCCGGGCAGATATGGTAATGACACGAAACTTTAACGCAACCCTAATCGTATCATGTGATAAGAATTTCGAGTACGAATTGACGTGAAGCGACTTGATATATATATCTTGAGAAGTTCACTTCAGTGCGTATAAAATGTTGTGTATCAACATAAATAGATACCAATTAGATTACATTTATTTTTAGTAGTTGGTACTATATCCATTACGCAATAATTATAACTCATCCACATAATATGTTGACGGTGGCATCCTATATAACGTTTACAAGTTCGAGCAGCAGCACTTAACACTTACTGCATAATGTAATCCGTCGTCTGAAGCCTTCGGTCCGAGTCCACTGCACCAATCTCCTCTTGAACCAGCTATATACTTTACTTAAAAGTTTGTGGTCGAGGAGATGTATCGCTCCTACGCATGCGAGAAATGTAGATTTTGGAGTAATGGAAATAATCTTTGGTTTTGGGACTACGTTGTAATTTACATAAAGTCCAAGCCGCAAAGCGTAATTGCGATAAAATGATAAATAAATACCAATTCATATTTGTAATTATCCGCATTATATCCATTGCCGGTATCTAAACAATTCGGGCAATGCTTCAAATTAACGACAGAACTTATCACATTAATTTACACAATAAGCACCTAACGATGGTTAACATTAATCAAAGCCCGCATTAATCTCAACTAGTAAAAGAGATTGCAGTTATGTTTTGTACTACAATGTAATCTGTTCAGTTGTACTAAGTGGTTAATACTGACTTTCGGTTCACAGTTGTACGATAGAGGGCATAGTAGAAGATTATTTTAAACACTGCCATTCCAATGTGAAGTTTCCTGAACATAATTACTGCAACGTATGTCGAATGCTCGCGTCTGGTTAGTATTATTATTGAAGATGATAAACTTTCGAAAAGTTACCATGTAGGTAGTACGAGTATGAATGTGATGTCCGTAGGCTAGCGTTGTTTAAAGTTCATTTAATGGAATTTATAGCGGATTTCCAGCACATTTATCGGTTTTGGATACATAAAACAGGTTCAACTTCTGTTACAATGAGCTGCAGACTGACAGGGGGCGATTTAAATAATAAGATCAGAATAATAAAATATATATCATTATAATAATGTATTGCTAAATTATACATGAAGTACATTTTCTCACCATATCGTTTTTATAATCAGCTAGTAAGCTTCTGCTAGTGGCTTCACCCGCGTGAAATTCGAAAATTATCCCGAGGGAACATATTCCCGGGATAAAAAGTATCCTATGTGCTATGCCTAACTATAATCTATCTAAAGCAATCTTTTCATTGCAGTTGGGGTACGGTTCCTTGGAACAGTTCTTTACCTGACCCCGACTTCACTGAAAATATTGGTTTTCAGTCATTGAGATTGTTATAAATTTTATAGCAAATGCTTTTATTCACTTTTTGATAAGGCAGGTGAGTTACATACAAGGCCATACACGGGGTTTTCTGGCGCACATCTGCTGGTTTGATCCCTGGGGTGATCACGGTGGCGTACAGTGTGTTCTGGTGCGCCAATGATGGTGGACCCAGAGGAGGGTCCGGTGACGGTCAGCCGCGGCGGGTTCGAGGTGAGTGCTAACGCGTGCCCGTGTCCCCGCCATAAGTGGTACAGGAGGACACCGTGGAGTTTTGGTGAGTCCCACATAACTGTGTTATCTCCCCGTGGTGGCGCAGTATGCATGAGCATATCTCCAAGCAAAAAAGTGTTTCATCAAATATATTTTTATTAATGAATCAGTCATTATATGAAACGAACAAACCTATAACAGTATTAATTCGGCAAACTTAACTTTTAGTAACATAATCCAATTTGAGAAACAATATACCACGGGTATTTAGCGCGTTAAATACCCGTGTTATATTGTTTCTATTCGTGGTATATTGTTCGTTTATATTTACATTACATATACATACTTTTAACAATCTTCCCTCAGAATTAGTTGTTGTTTAGATAACGTTTACAAAAACTTTCTTCAGGTATTTCCCCTAAGAAAGTTCCTGTTAACTTATTAAACAAGGTAAAGGGTGGTTAAGTCTGCCCTTATTCGTTATATTGTCACCCCACGTACTCGTAAGTCTGGCTAGCTAGACCGTAGTTCCTTTGGGTGGTCAAGAGAAAATGTTTAAAAGAAATTAATTAACCACGATATCGAGGTCAAGTTTTGGTTAGGCTCAAGGCAATAATAATAAAACATGTTTAATACAAGTACTCTTCGTAAATAGATAAGCTTCTCCAGAGGGTTTTCTCAAACTACCAACATGTTCCAACTATACCACATTTATTAATAACGCCATGGTAATTTGGCTGAACAGTGGCTGGAACTTGATTACATCTGTCAGGAACTGTTATTAAACTACGTGGTGACTGCAACCACTTAGGTTTCTGGTTACCGTTGTTTTCCGTGGATGCTCTGAATTTTGTATATGACGCTTTGTTAATTCTAAAAACTTGATTATTTACCGCTCGATTCTGTAGGCTTTTCAAAAATAAATCAGGCTTAAACTTTGCTCTTCTCCCCTTTAACTTTTAGCAAACAAATTTAAGTACTGGTTTTAGTCATGCCCTACTTATTTTCTGAGAGCTGCTGTCGCAAACTGTTTGCAGCATGTTATTATCTCAATCTTTCAGTAAAAACACATAACATTAACAAACTTGGAGCACCTATAACTACCGAACTTGTCTCATTACTGGAAGACAATCGTTATTCAAACAGATTGTATCGGAAAGACATTCACCAGCACTTTGTTCTTCTTGGTTTGTTTAGCTTTTCTTTATTGTTATATAACTCCCAAAGGTATATTCAGGCACTATAACCAACATAGGGTAAAGAAAAGTTAAGCCGCAGAATGTAATGCAGAAATTACTTCCTACAATACATTCTGTTGATTGATCGTATTTTACTAGAGGAAATTATTTTTTTTAGAGAAACCATGACGCGATATTCAAGATATACTTTCTAGAATAGGAGCGGTTCTGGAGGACAGTGTTGTATAACTAAAAAGTGTTATTCTTTTTTTATTGACTATTTCTACTTAATAGTTTATAACAAACGCACGAGCAGAACTCACATGTGTCAATTTTGAATACTTGACTTTTTTTAAATCTTAGTCTTCATGACCTTATCGCTCAAAAACACAAAATTACTCGTAAGCCAACTGTATACAATTGAGCATTTTGATTGCAGGTTTAAGAAGCAATCAAAATAAAAAAAGCTAAGGTTTGAGGCCTGATTTACCAACGTCCGTACGAGAGTACCCCTTATGATTCACGATTACACTTGGTCTCATGGTGCCCGGTCGCCGGACGTTTTGTTGGATGTGTTGCGACAGGGAATGCAGTACTACATTCCGATCTTACCTCGCTAACGTCCCAGCAGTGGAACACAGGCATCCTCTCTTCCCTCCTCATCGAAATTAGCTAAAGCTCTTCTTAAAGAAAACTTTACTAAAGACATACCAACCTTTAAATTTAAACCAATATGTCTTGATACAATTAAAAACGCGTTCAAAAGTCTCAATATAAAAAATACTGAAGACTTATGGGGGATATCCGTTAGGGTTCTTGTAGATATTATTGATTCGATTGCTCCTGTCCTTACAGGCATATTCAATCAATGTTTGGACAGCGGCACGTTTCCTGACTTAATGAAGCACAGTAAAGTAGTACCAATTTTCAAATCAGGCTGTAAGAGTGATCCCTCTAATTATAGACCTATATTCGTGCTTCCAGCATTGAGTAAAATCTATTAAAAAATCATGCTGGACCAGATGTTGACTCACTTCAATTCTAATGGGATCCTGCATAGTCAGCAGTTTGGTTTCTCGAAAAGTAGGTCGACAACGGACGCAGGAGTAAAACTCATCAGCCACATCTTGGAATCTTGGGAGAAGTCCCAGGATGCCATTGGCGTTTTCTGTGATCTCTCAAGAGCGTTCGACTGCGTCGAACGTTCTTGAGAGATCACAGAACGTTCACTACGGAATTCGAGGACAAGCTGCTGATCTCGTGCTTTCCTATTTATCAAACAGACAGCAAAAAGTAAATGTTAATGGGGCGACGTCCTCCGGGTCTCTAGTCAAGATGGGTGTGCCCCAAGGTTCAATACTCGGCCCTTTCCTTTTTCTTGTTTACATTAATGATCTCCCCTTTATGATGGCCACATTATTGGATATAATTCTATTTGCAGATGATACTTCGCTAATTTTTAAAATAGACAGGAAATATACGGATGCCTTAAATGTCAACGAAAGTCTAATTATTCTCTCAAAATGGTTCGCAGCAAACAATCTCTTACTGAATGCGAAAAAAACAAAATATCTTAAGTTCCCTTTACCAAATGTACCACAACGTGACCTAAACTTAAATCTTGACGACAATAATCTTGAAGTTATAACGGAAACGGAACTTAGGGATTACTATCGATTCAAAATTGCAGTGGGGCGCGCACATTAGAACTCTTTCGGGAAGGA
Organism: Orthosia cruda; assembly: GCA_964057195.1. Classification (NCBI taxonomy): domain Eukaryota; kingdom Metazoa; phylum Arthropoda; class Insecta; order Lepidoptera; family Noctuidae; genus Orthosia; species Orthosia cruda. The sequence continues at coordinate 11,193,398 of OZ059848.1, read as the reverse complement.
TAAGTTCAGCTGCATATGCAGTAAGGAAAATAAGGCAGTTTACCGATGTAGCCACAGCTAGGTTAGCATACTATGCTTATTTCCACAGTATTATGTTATGGCATTCTGCCGTGGGGATCAGCAGCAGTTGTTGACTCAGTTTTCATATTACAAAAGAGGGCAATCCACGCGATCTATAAAATGGGACCTCGCGAGTCCCTTAGAGTTAAAGAGATCGGTATACTGACTCTACCTTCACTTTATATTTTGGAATGTATTTTGTATGTCCGCAAAAATCGAGGGCTTTTCAAAACTAGAAGCGACTTTCATAATTTAAATACACGCAGTAAGCACGAAATTGTAATACAACAATTCAGATTAACTAAAACTAGCAAGTCTTTTATTATAAACAGTATACGTTTTTATAACAAGTTGCCAAAGTCAGTTATAGAACTGACCGATGGAAAGTTCAAAAATCACATCAAACGTATCCTTATTAAAAAAGCATATTATAAAATCAAGGACTACGTTGAAGATAAAAAAATTGGCTTTAGCTCCTTCTGCGCATGCGGCTTCCCTGGTAACTCATAAACGGCACAAATATGTGGATGTATCTAACTATTCTCAATCTCATTTATTCATTTTTTTTTTCTTCTTTTAATTGGACTTTTTACAATAGTTCGCAATCATCTTTATAGCCCTCTGCAAAGAACAGTTACAGCGCTGATAACAACATTTGTGCCACATGTTAAATTTAATCTTGTTATATATATATATATATATTTTTTTTTTAATTTGTATAGATTCTTTTACCGATTATTTTGTGAATGTGTGAACATTGTAGGCCTTCTAGATGTTAGTTAACTTTGTTATATATTATATAAACCTTTTATTTTTTTTTTGTTTTTTACTACTTATTGTCGGGCCTACGTTGTTCCTCCTTAACCATACCCATAACATGGAAATATTGTAAAACCAAACCATTTTTTAAAAGAGTAACCATGGAGTTTCTTGCCGGTTCTTCTCCATAGGAAACGACCAACCCGAACCGTGCACCTTTTGAGACGTTTTATAAATGCCCGTGTAGGCCTATGTAAAATTTAAAAAAAAAAATGATTTTCGGGGACATTATAAGGCTGATGATGATTCTGTTCTTTGACGTAGCGTTGGCTGGCCATGGTTTAGCGCCTGCACTAGGCGCTAAACCATCGCGACGATACGCCCAAACATAAGGCGTACCTGGCATGAGTAGACACTCGGACGCGCAAAGCAAACGACATACGTCAGCCGAAGAGAGCCTTCAACAGGACTGCCGTCCTGCAAGAAGTTGATGCGAACGGCTCGTTTTGACCACATAAGCCGTATTGGGAACAAACTTGCTTCTTACCAAGCTGGTAGTAAAGCGTTTTGATTCCTGGCTCATCATCATCATTTCAGCCGAAAGACGTCCACTGCTGGACATATGCCTCCCCCAGGCGTCGCCACATTGACTGACCTAAATATCTAAATAAAAACCATGTCTATGTATAAATTATTAAAATTTCTATGTAAACCATATCTATCATAATCATAACCTATTGTTAGATTTTATATTTGTTATTCAGAAGCACCTATCTATTGTTAAATTTTGCAGTTGTACAAATCAAGAATTAGTGCCCGTTAGCGGGGTTATATTCTGAAAGCGAGTGTCGTCAGGTAAACCGATCACGTCTGCCTTCGGGGCGGGACACGTGAACCAATGTCCAACATTATTACTCTAGGGAACTTTAACTTAGAACATGCACACACTTCACACGTGCCTCACATACAAACAAGCAAGCACAACACAAACTAATGAGACAATGACGCTGTGTTGACACTTTATTGACACGTATTCAGGTTAATCGTTAATTATGTTTAACTACATGACCATAGGTGCTGCGCTTATATGGAAGTAAACTGAATGACAGCACATTGCAAAAGAACAATAAATAATTAGTACAGTCAAAATAGTCATTCAAACTTGAATAAATTTCAAAGAAGCTGAAAATTTACATGAACGTTAGAGATACCAGTATAATGAAATTGTGAAAAGTCCGTATCGATCCCATTTGTGTATTTTTTTTTATTCACGGTCAAAGGACCCAAAAATCAGTTTTATGCTTAATTCTCTGCAACTTTGTTCTATTACAGAATGCATGCGCATTAAAGTCCCTTCCGCCCAATTAGGGTTACTGGGGAGTAGCACTAATTTGGCGGCAGGAAATTGCTAATGTGCCGCATCAGCCGCTTCACTGAGGTACTATGTGAGCCCCGTTGTCTTTTGATCTCCGCTGTGCGAATGGTAGACACATACGTAGATAATTTTATCCAGACCTAAGTCTACCAGTGCCCAAAGGACTGAAAACTTAACGAATCCTCAATGAATAAAAATATTACAATGATTATTTTATTTTGTTTAATTTTCAAAGCCACTCGAGATTCCATACTTTTTATTGTCTACTAAGCGCAAAATGTTGCAGGAGTGCACCATAATGTTTTTAAATTTTTCGTTATTTTTAGTATCCAAGATTTTCTAAATATTTTTAGAGTGATCTGTGGACCCTACAAAGGATAAAAAAAATATGTTTTAAGTACACTTTTTTAAAGTATCCTATTCTATTCTATGTTGGAAGGCCTCGGGCACAGCGGACCCTATCCGCAGTCCGCTCCAGAGTAACCCGGGAACAGTAGAACTGCCTGCGTTGAGGGAAATATTTTTATTATATTCGTAAATAAATAACGACGTGTCCGCCATGTTTTTATATTATATGAGTGAGGTTTTGTCCCAGCAGCCCCAGCGCCCTGAGTTTTGTGACCGACCACTGATCTATCCAGAGTGAGCACCACCACCAGAACCGTATTCTGGACTTAAGCAAATCCGAATTAAATATGTATATATATATTTTATTTATTTAATTACTGGCAACACACACTGGTCACAGACTTTTGTCTTGAGACAATGCGGTAAATTGGACGAGAAGATATCGTGCAACATCCCGAGCACCGCCCAACCGAGTCAGAATCGAAGGTTGGCCAGACTCCCATAGTTTGTCACCCGCATGTGGCAGCCGGCCATCACATTGCGATTTTCAGTGCCCGCTACATTTGCTACGGATAGGGAGGGAAATTGTTAAAAATTCATATGTTTGATGAGTAGACATTCCTCGGTGGTGTAATGCCCGGTATACACTTTTAAAAATACAAACTATCTTGGCAGTAATTTCAATAAAGTTTGGCATAGGTATCTAGAGTTGAATTCGTTCATCAATTACTAGGATAATTGCGAACCGCGACCGAACAGTAAATAGATTCAATAAAAAAAACCATCTAATATGTTTTACACCGGACTATCCTCGTCCGCCAAGTTTATCAAGCTTTCAATAAGACTGGGTCTTTATTAGTTAGTATAAAGAATTTCCTTTTTGTAAGTAGGTACCGGTTCTACATTTAAATTGGATTCTTATTACGGAGGAACGTTAAGAACTCAGGTTGGTTTGTCAATATTTAATGTTAATTATATAACCCTGTTTGTGGAAATTAACTGGACGTGAAACTGTCTCTTTATAATGTAGACTTGTTTAGGCACGTAAGTTGTTAACTTCGTACACACTGATCTTCCCCTAAGTTTAGTAAATGAGGATAATTTTCTGAGCTCTCAGCGTATACAATATTCAGTAGAGTTGTGTGTGAAAACTGTTCTTAATTATGGGTCTTTAAATGTTTAGACGTACAGCCGGAACAATTACCCGGAGGTTAACCCGTTTAAATTATTATAAGAACATAATATGAGGCAATGTATGTTATAAAAGGGAATGTATTTGATTTACTACGTAACTATAAAAGGGGCGAGATAATAAAACAACGTTTTACCCAGAGCCTTCTACGGATCAATTTTACAAAACACACGATATTGCCCCATTAAACTGCATTCCTGGTTAAGCCACCCAGTTAGTAAACACTGTTTCAATTTTAAATAATTGTCATTTACAGACAGGTAGTGGACATCTGTGAGTGTGCAGCTAAATTTTCTATCGACCGTTCACTCTCAATGTATAGAAAATAGATGTGTGTGAAGTTTATGACCGATGGGTACCTAAATAGTAAGATTTAGGTAAAAGTTTGTAGCCAAACTACAAAGTTGCACGATGCAGTGCTACCTAAAATTGCTTATTTCACACTGTTTTAAACAACTTCTCGTGTGTATTTTCAGAATATTACTTTGAGAATGTCTGTTTCTGGGGAACTTTGCTGTTCAGCGCTTTTGAGTATGAGCTTATTTATTCAAATACATTGTTGTAAGTAAGTAGTCGCTACAAGGAGTTCACGAGAAAGGTTCCAATAAAACTAACAAGTTTATTATATTTATTTCTCAGAAGCTGCTAAAATATTTTGTTGTGATTGACGTTGCTCCCATTTGGAAGCATAACTCTGTTGGGTATAGGCTACAATTCTATTTTGTTACAATCAATATTTATTTGTCAATACTATTTTTCATTCAGGGCTCAAGTATAATGAGCAGCTCACTTTAAGGTGAGCCACATTACCGCAAACCAGTTTACTTTTTACGGAAGAACGCCAACATATTATGCTAAACGCGAATAAAAATATTAAATTTTATTTTTCAATATACGAGTATTGCCAGTAGAGATATTAAAAACTTGCGTAAATAAACTTGTATAGCTACTACTGGTCTTCCACAGCGTAAGCATTTTATATCAACTATGAAATAATGTGAATCTCAACTGTGGCAAAAAACTGCTTTTACCTACCTTGTACGTTCCTAGAATTAGTATTCAAGAGACCAACACTTAAAACCCAAAAGGCTTTAAGTATCACAGTTTTCATCCTATTTTTGAACGAGAATAAAAAAATTCTTTGTTTTAAGAAAGCGCGATATAAACACTGATTAGATTTTACTGAACCAACATCATTTTGTAGTGAGAAAGTTTTGTTCAAGATTGTGCAGTTTTTTTTTTCACTTTGTCTAGGTACCGGATATTTCTAAAACATAGTACCTGTTAACGAGGTGAGATGTTTATCGCAGGTAGGATGGACAACAATGTGAAACGTCGGATCTATAATGTCCTCGAACACCGAAGTGCTAATGGCCTGAGATGGGACAAAAGATTACCTAGCAACAGAGACCTCTCAGTTGTAATTACAGATAAGCTTATTACTGCTGAGTTAACAAGACTATATGTGGGTGGATTATTTTAAAGCATGAACATGACCGTAAATAATTTTAATCTATGATCTTAAGTGATACGTCATAATCTATGGTGGATGTAGTAACAGTCAGTATCAGAACCAGTTCTTTCCATTTTAAACTTTGCTGAGATTTGTTCCTTCAAAGTCAAACTTTCCATTAATTATTTCCTTAGCTGAAAACTTTATTCTATTGCCGTAATAAGTAAAAAACACAAGACTCCGTCATTTCCTTTTAAAATCATATTACAGAAAGATAATTACACGGAAGTGTTAGGTGACCCAAATCTTATTGAATTAATTCAGAGGTTACTCGGTAAGGAATTCCAGTTAATCGCCATCTGTTGATTATCTCACCATACCGGAGTATAATGAACGACGATCAAAGGGTATTAACGTACAAGTACCAACCCGTGCCGGTTAATGATAAGATGGGTATTCTATTATAAGATTAGAAGATCAATTACAGATTATTGATCTCGATTGAATTATGTTAAAAATTGAGTTTACTGTTTTACTTTTAGTTTACTGTTTCTGTTTGGAACTTCTAGATTTCTTCTTCATTTGATTGTGCACATCTTCTTTGATGTTTCGGCTTAAATAAAATAGGACGATCGAATTGTTTCCGGTCTTCGTCCTTTCAAATCGATGGAAAATTCTTTAGATATTTTGGGACCAGTAGGCAGCCACAGCAATAGTTGCATAAGTGGCGTTCATTGGGTTCTCCAAAGTGCAAGTGTGTGAGCACTTGGTCCGGTCCACTTATGCTACTCAGTACTATATAATTGAAAGTCTTCTCTGATTCTTTCTAACCTTACGACGTTCAGTGTCTAAAGTGATCGTCTTTTGTACGGTAGATTCAAATCCAAATCAAATGTGAAGTCAAATGGAACTGCACTAGTAAATAGTGGGCGATGGAGTGGAATAAGAAATGTAACGCATTCTTGCTTTGAAGACGAAGCTTGAGCGGGTTCAGATGAGCAATAACAGGCTACAGATGGGAGCTATGCGGCACACGAGAATAATGCATGTTGCTTTCGGTGACGCTCGGACACGGGATACACTTTCGTGTCGGAAGTGTCAAAGCATAGGCACTGTGTGTGTGTGTGCTTTATTCTGAAGTTTAGAGATTTTGATCTTTTGAATCTTAAATTATGTTCGACCTACGAAAATTGGTTAATAACATTTAGCGTCACGTCAAGAATATTTGTAGAGTTCACTTAAAAATAGGCAATCAGCATAAGAACAGCTAAACTCGTTAAAACTATTTCAGTATGGTTTCTACGAAATACGATTAGTGTACTTTAAAGTATATATTATGTCATTGTGTAAATATTAAATTAGCAATATCGGAAATAGTGTCATGCCGGATATCTGTTGTGGCGCTTATAAGGAAACTGTCAAAATACGTTTTTATGATACAGTTCCTTGCTATATTTCCGAAGTTATTTCGGCCATATAAACAAAGCAGATTCTGCTTTATGGATAAGTGTGTCCTTAAGATGCAGGTTGGAAGGTGTTACTTTAAAAGAAATCTAAATTTGTTAAAATTTACAATATTTATATTTATTTACCTATAGTATTTTTAAGTTGTACGGGTTGGTTAAAGTAATGTTTACTAAACTAACAGGTTACTGTGCCAAAATAATCCTAGTTTAATCGGTTGCCCCATATTTGAGACTTCATAACTAGGGTATAAAATGAGATGGATGCGAACAAACTGACACACAGTACACTTTGTGGATCATCTCTATGATAGTCGTTGTTGATTGTAATAGGTGCATGTAATAAATGTTGTGTTCTAAAAATTCATTATGTACATATAGTTTTACCGCAGTGCAGAACACTCGAGAGACCCTATTGAGCGAAAAATAATGCTCACATAATAATAATCAGTTTATTTTCTCAGATGTTAGTCGATAATGGTACACATTCTTTCGTTAAACTAAACCAATTCTTATCATCTACGTTTCGTGTAATTAGTAAATTATGTTTTTTTTTTATGTACGGGCTGAGATGCTTTATTTTTCCATTTACAATTTTTTTTTACAAAATATTCTGGTGCCATTATCTTCACGGGTTGTTCGTGGATGCGACCGTTCCTCCGTCGTTCCGTATAAATTCAGACAAGTTTTCACGGGAAAACTACTTTGAATTTGTTGTTGACGTTCCAAAATCACGACAAGAACTGAAATTAAGTTTAGTTTCAATGCAGTTGATATTAAGTCTACAAGAAGTTCTCACCAATTACAGACCCAAGTGTTATACCCAACCATTTTTTCTGACTACTACTACTAGTGCCTGTGCTTGTAAATTATCTTTCATGGACAAAGTAGAGGAAAGGAAAATATGCCGCAGCCTACATATTTGAATTATTTCAGAATATAGCGACGCGACGTTAAGAATTGTGACCAAAGTTAAAAATAATATGAGAAGTAGTAAGAAGCTGTATTATCCTACAACGTTATGAAGGTATTTTATCTACCTAGGTCTAAAATATCACACTCATTTTTAAAGAAAAGTTTTAAAAGTCGCACCAATTAAGGATTGAATGTGCCTAAATAACAGTTATTCCGGAGAAGCCTTCATTAACTCAGATAACTGACCTTGATACTTCAATACGAAGCGAGGCCGTGATCTCATTATACCGTAGAATGTTTTTTCTTGTCTTTATTAGAATTATTAGCAACCAGCGTAACGAAATGCGGCCAAATTTTAGAATTTTGCGAATATTTTATAAAGATGCTTGTGGCCTTATTTCAAAGATTTGGAATAGTAATTTAAGTCAATGGGCGTCATCAAGGGACTGCAAAGGAATCAATGTCCTAAGTTCACTCACTTAACATTATAACCGTTGCTGATGACCTAAAAAAGACAAAATCCTTCTATCTGGAAACGGGAAAAGCGTATATATAATAAAAAAAATACCCCTGGTGCGAGAGTCCGACTCGCACTTGGCCGGTCTTTTTATGTCAATTTCCGTAGGGGTAAGATTTGCACTAGCAGTGAAAAGCTTCATATGCTTTTGATTCTATTAAAAAAATCATACTTTTCCCATCCTTTATATATAAACTTGCCCCCCGTGTGTGTATTCTGGTACGTTGTGTCGCGTCGCGTCTCAGTGAAGCGAGTGTGAGCGAATCTGAGTCGCTCGAGTTGGTGGAGATTAAAGATACCACAATCGCCGCGGAATAGCTTTTATAACTACATGTTTTTAACTTTGACCAACTTATATAAGTACGATAAACAGAAATGCTGGTGTATAAGCACTTCAGGTCAGAACACGGGAAAGTCAAAGCGAGTGTTTGTTTGTAGGTAAAGCTCTAAACCTACAATGCTCTTCTAAATTGTGTATCATCTAGCACCATACTACTAAAACGGTAGAACATGTGTGTACCTGAGGAGGGCAAGTAGTACAGAACATTTGAAACATTAAGTGAGAAGCTGACAGATTAGACTGACGAGTTAATAGCCTCACATGGTTTCATTAAAGTTTTGAATTTTTAATGAGAACTATTGTTCTGTTCCGTTGCTACGGCGTAGCAAGCCTACGCAGCCTCTACGAGAGCTACGCTATCTTGGCACAATCACTATTGCCGTACATAGCTAACAGTGAATCAATATTTCGCCAGCCAGTTTTATATTGAACTACTATTATTACTGTTTTGTTAGAAAATCTGATACCTGAAATGAATAACTTGATGCAAGTTATAAATAGTTGTTGACACCATAATTATTTGGGTCGGCAGGAAAATATAATCCTAATACAAAATTTTATATTGTATTTATTACCAGGATGCGTAAAACTGAAATTCTAAGCAAATATTTAATATCAAATTGTGCAAAACCTAAACATGAAAGCTGGCATAATTCCGACAATAAAAGCAAGACGTCATGGAAAAAACGAAATAAAAATTAACAATAGCATTTGCGAATGTGCAGCTAGATTCATCTTTTTTTTTTGAATATTCATAAGTAAATAATAAATGTTTTAGTTGAAATAAAGTGTTTTGATTGATTTGATTTTAACAGCTCTGATCTACTCAAATGTGTTAAGAACAGAAGTTCTGTCTTGGATAAAAAGCAACATAAACTGATAGAAGGATACTTTAAAAACAGCTGAACCATGAAGATAAGATAATGTACAAAATGTTTCCTCAAATACTAAGTACTTACTTAACACGAAGACGTCATTGCGTTGGATAAGATCTTTGAACAGATTGTCAATAGCCAGTGTTGTACTTACTGATTCATTGGAATGTGTACTCTACATGTGAGCAATAAAGCTCATTTTACAATAGGAGTGATAGTGAAGTCTATTGTGACAGCTGAAAAATCGATTGCTCTGATGAAAATCTGTTGAAAGGGAAGGCTTTACACTGCCGCACTAGTGATGAATGTTGTCGAACAACCGTCAGAAAATGGTTATCGTTGGATCATTTACAATTAAAGTAAGAAAGGTAGGTGTCCCACTTCACCAGGCAAACTTGTTAGTTTACTGATACAATGAGCTCTGTGGGATTTACAACATTATACTGCGGAATTTTGCTGATTAAATATAGATTGGAACCTCTAAATTGCCTAGCATTTAAATAGTTTAACGATTTGAAAGGGCTTGATAGAATTCTAATAGCTCTTTAGAGTGGTATCAAGACGTTTCCTGCGGAGCAAAATATAGGATCCGAGTTTTCAGATTTGCTGGTCGTTTTTAAATTGTCCAGTAAACCAAACTAAAAATAGAGCTTTAAATTCAAGCGATGCAATAAAATTGGTTATGTCCAAGTGAATAATATGACATATTATAATATATTTAAATATATATGTAAATTATCTAAAATATGATTTATTATTGTTATTTTTGTTTTGTTGTTGGCATTGCAATGTTATCTCTTCACCACCCTTGATTGACTGGTAGAGAATGCCTGAGGCACTTACTCCACCATTGTACCTTTGTGCATGAAGTTTAAATAAATAAATCTTATCTTTGAAACTTGCCCGAATCACATTATCATTTGGCATCGAAACCTCTTTATCAAGCGTTGTCAACTATGTACTTGTATTTATTATACATTGTGTGCCAATGACCACTGCCGCCACCGACACGATGCACTGCACACGTGAAGGCAGTCTGTGATTTACCAGAAAGTAAAAAAATTCTCGAAAGATCTATTTTGTCTTGAAAATAAACAAACGTACTGGACAACCTTTGTGCCTATTGGCCTTTTTTTCTGTCTCCTGCTTGATATGGAGGGAAGTGGATTGTATTTTATTTTTTCCTACTCCTCCTTTATTATTTTCTTATTAATTTCGTTGCGGGATCCAAGATAGTTAAATTCATTCTCTGGGACTTCGTCGAGCTTCATTGCCTCGGCGCTTCTCTTCTGTCTCGGTCGCCACGGTTGATTCAGACTTCCAGGAGTTGCAGTGGTTTGCGAATAGTGCGGTGGGATTGGACAACTTTTGAAAATAATTTATCAATGCCATTTTATTGACAAAGAAAAAATAAGTGAAAGTCAAAATTTAATTTTTACCAACTATATCGGTATGCCAATTCATACGCAACATTGGTTTCTTTCGCTCGCTATTCAAATTCGTGAAATGTATTTAAAATTCAGCATACAGATGTTGCAAATGTTCTTTAGTATAAACTTCAACGTTTTCAATCTTTATTTAAATCGAAAAAACTTTTTAACAAAAAATTAAACCGACTTCCAAAACAAAAAACTACAAAGCAAAAAATAAATTTATTTTCCGAAGTCGGTGTCTTTTGTACCTACCCATTGTTTCCCGTTTTTCGACACCGACTTCGGAAAAGAAATTTATTTTTTGCTTTGTAGTTTTTTGTTTTGGAAGTCGGTTTAATTTTTTGTTAAAAAGTTTTTATTTTTCTCTTTTTAGTTTTGGTAGGTACCTCCAATTAACATGATTATCATTTATAGCCAAAGTACATCTCATGGCGATTCCAATAAGCCCAAACACTACTAGGATACATTGTTTTATATTAGAGTTCCAGTGCCTACCTTCCGGCTTCATCATCAGATCAGTTCGATGGTGCCATTTTTATCAGTACCATTTATTTATAAGTATTTGCATCATTATAGTCGGTTAACTATTCGAGATATCTTATGCCCGTGACATAAGCATTTAGGAGTTCCAGTGGCCATCTGTGGTCTTCTTCATCAGTTCCACTTCACCAAATGATACTTTCTGAGTGCAAATGATTGCATTGTTGATGAAAATACCAAAATCGCTATATGTTTGCCTATAATATTTGAGGAATTCCCTCGATTTCTCTAGGATTCCATCATCAGATCCTGACCTGATGATTATGGGACCAACTAGGAAGTATACCCTTTCAAACAAAAGAAGAATTTTTGAAATCGGTCAAGGCGTCTTTTAGCAATCGGGGAACATACATAAAAAAAAAAGATTCCGACGAATTGAGAACCTCCTCCTTTTTTTGAAGTCGGTTAAAAACTGAACTGTTGCACAATTTAAATGCAATGGTGACGTTTAAAATCGAAACGATATTCCATAGAGATATTTTCACTTTTGTAACTGTTTGGCAGGATAATATAATGAATAGATCTACTTTTGCTACAAATATAAATAACTTGCAGTAACCCCATAAATCTGTTTCACTTTGACAACCCTACACGACAATTTCATTATAATTAGCGAGCGGTGTGTCGCGGTTTGTTAGTCGATTAAATTCATGACAAAGCTAAATGTTCAATTAAATGCGACCTAGATTAATTGTGTAACTTCCCAGCATTGACACCGAGAACGTTGGTGAGACTCGAATAAAGTAAAAACAATTATCGGAATGGGGAAAGCTTATTTAAACAAGTATAAAGAAAAGTCATCTGTGATATAGGTTGTTAGAAGTATGATATAAAAGATGCCAATAAGAGGTTTCAATTCAATTAATGAAGTCAACGAGTTCCCGCATTTCATCACCGAATTTCTATTCCGCTGTATAGGTAAAGAGTTTTGTAATGCGCCGAGTATAATTCAGAAATTTTCTTTTATATTTTACTCTATATCGTGATTGTGTGGTTATTTTTTATCACAAAAAAAAACAACAGAAACAAGAAAATTTATTAATTTGCCTCAAAGCGACTTGATTTCCGAAAAATAACTTACCAAATAGATAAAGCTCTAGTCACTTCTATAATTTATACATATTTTTTCGTAGGCTGTAGCAACTTATTCATTCTAGGGTGTAAGTTATCCTTATCACGCTTAGTTAGGCAGCTGCAAATTGGAAGAGAAAATCAGACTTAATTGCCCCATACACTTGAGTGCGCACACAAATTTATTGTATCCTGAGTCATGGCCATGCCCCTGACTCATGGCATTGGTAGAAACTGTACGGATTTTGTCTGTGTGAGTCCGACATATCCCCTCGTTGCCCCCGTGCCGTCATCTCCCTTACATAGCTCTGAGCTAGACTAAACTTCTGTCACCGTTAATTAGTTTCCTATAAATGACTTTCCGCTAAATGAGCTCCCCTGGCCACAACAGTGTTAGAACTTGTAATTGCAAGTTAGTGCTATGATGCGCACCTATACCGGCAGATAAACTAACGATACTCCAAATGTAAACATTAATTAAAAGTTTGCAAGGAAGCCACTGTTTATTACTTTTACATAAACAGTTTGTTGACTTAGAGAGTTTAAGCTTGGCTAAACGCACCACCTTTGCTAGCTTGACTTAATATATAAATACTCAGATAGATTTTTGAGAAAGAACTGCAATCTGAGATACAGCAGATAAACATATTATTATCAAATAGGTATAAGTATTCCTTGCGCCACACATATCAATAAAGGGCTTTCATGAATTTATAAGTCTTCGTCTGCTGTAAGCTACATGACCTAAGCCAGCTGCTGTGGGTAAGATAACTTATATGATTGACTGTTTAGCTAATTTATGATTAAACATAATGGATCTTGATGAGTTTGTGGTTGAAGTTAGTATAAATTAATGTTTTACTCGACGAACTCATCCAGATCGAGGGAGGTGAAATCTTGGCGCCAATAGAAGATTTATTCCCATCATAAAGCACGACTGCCAGTGCATTAAAGAAAAACAGGAAAATGTCTTAAAACACATTGTTTTGTTTTACTTTCCACTTCCTATGATTGTGTCGATACTTTATGTGTAGAATCCATAACAAATTAACAATATTTAATTTTTATGTTCAAATATATGTGCTTGATTATACGAGTATACCAGAAATCAACAACTAGTATACGCGACATATCACTGCCTCGATGCGTCAAAATCTCGATCACACGGCTTTTAAATATAAATGCCGGCACAATTTCTAAGTATTAGGGTGGTTAAGCACTACACGTCCGTGTCCGTGATTTGAGTTCCGAATTATAAATGTTCTGACTTATCTTGTCTTATATTTTGAAGGCAATCCGTCATAATTCAGAATATTTTGAACTCGGAACTTAAATCACAGATACGGACGACTAAAGACGGAAGACTAAATTATTGATGTCAAACGTCCGTGACACAACATGTGATGTCACGCCTGTAACATCCAGTGAAACGCTCCAGTTAGTCGCTTATTTATTTCCACAGAATGCTACGTTTTCACGTTCATTACTATTCCATTTTCTTTCTATTTGTTCTGGCAGTAGCACGTTTAATTTCTATCATCTCAGACGCAAACATTTTCTTTTAAGACCCGAATGACAGGCTACAGCTATATTTACTAAAAGATGACAAAGATAAACAATAAGGAGCTAACATTTAGCATATCTTGTTGATGCTCACATCGCGATTCGCTTCAAGCGAGACTGTTAAAGTCGTAGTAATATTTCTATAGCACCTATTTACGAAATAATATGTGATATAGAAACTTAGTTGTTTCATTCTCATCTAATTGGTACACATAGTAAAGAGTTCTATTAATAGGTGTTCTTTGATACCGAATAGTTATGTAGCCTATGTTGTGTATGCCTTTTTCAGTCATTGGAAGCATCCCATCATCATCATCATTTCAGCCCAAAGACGTCCACTGCTGGACACAGGCTTCCTCCAGGCGTCGCCACATTGATCGATCCCAAAAATAAAAAAATATTAAATTGGAAGCATCCCAAAATCTATCGCAATTAAGTGTAGAGTAACTAAGAAATAATTCAAGTAAATTGTGATTTGGAGTTATATTTTAATATAATTATGTTAACTAAGAAAGTAACCAAAAACGAAAGCATTCTGCATTTGAATTAATAATCTTCTAAAATAAGAGAGAGAATAATTCCGACTAAATTATAATACATTTCGGCTACTGCTCTATTAACGTAATACCTGATAGCAGCCGGTGCCGGTGGAGCAAAGGTGAACTCGAATATCCGTCGGAGATTAGCCGTTAATTATGTAAAACGAGCAGAGAACGGGCCGGCATAATGTAAACACACATGTGGACGTCCCTTAAATTTATTCCAAATATATAGTGGCATGTCACAGTTTAATCCCATTATCTCAAAACAGGGTATTTCGACTCAATAACTTTTCGATCTACGAGGACATTGTTGTTAAGTTTTTATTAGTATTATTATAATAGTACTATAAGTAATTAGCGTACAAAGTAAAATTGTAATCCTAGGAGCAAAAGATGTCAATTTCCTGACAATCGTCAATCGGTAGAGACGGTGTTAATACTCAAACAAAAACTTTTCAAGTATTACCTAAACAGTTTTTGTTTGACGAACCTAACAACTACTTTGTGTTTACTTGGTCTTTGATCCGCTCACATGGTCTTCTCTGGTCTGGAAACATTCTGTGGTCTTCTCAGGAATATTTTCCTAACCTTCAAAGTAGGTATTTTGATAGGGAACTTTCAAAGTGATAAACTGGTTGTATTACAAATGTTTTGGGTCTACTATATAATTCATTGAAGTTAAATTTTCTTTTGTTGCGTGCAACGAAAACCTTTTATTATGCTAATGCTAGCATTAATTAGCTCTCGAAACAAATAACCAAAACCACCCTTGAACCTTTTACTTTTATAAAATGTAAGCCAAGATGCCACATCATCCTCATGAATATTAAATGAGAAACTCAACCGAAACATCAATATTGGCTGCAGCTGGAACGATGTAAGAAAATGACTTTCACGCAGTAATAGTTTATAGCGAGTGTTAATCGAAAGGCTCTTACGCACAACAAAGCCTCCCCATAGCTTGTTATCACTGCTCCACATAACACTACCGCACAATACCGTCCTTCACTAAATTAATAGCTCAATTACTGGGCTTTTATTTCTTTTGCTCTCGATTTAAACAGTTCACTTTCGTATTCAGTAGATAATCGTATGTGACTCGATTGTTGTTTTCAACTAGTACTATTGTACCCGATATTGCTGTTCTGTCATTCTAATACGAGATTGCGAGCCACAATCTGGTTGTCTGTCGTCACAACACTTGAGACAACAATTGTTTAATTTGTGAGCTTAGGATTACAGTATTTTGAAGTTCACTGATTTTGACGCGGAGTGGAGTGTGATCATAACTCTTTTTTTCTGTCTTAGTAGAGTTTAAATAAGTGTGAATAATGAGTAAAATACCCTACTAGATTTTTAATATGTGGGTATCCAAAAAATGTTGTAATATGAGGCATATACATTAGGAAAATGTCAACGTTTAACTTATTAATTCACCTAACCATTGTTTTGTTTTGTATATCACATTAAACCCACATTATCTCACTAATTTAGCACAATAATACCGGCTTGTTGATCAAAGGTAGACCCACCTGGAACGTGATTCCATTTTTATGAAGTGTTATAGTATGATCGAAAAGGGTTAATATGCTCCATTATTCCGCAATCAATATTCCAAACAACAAACATCACACACTCATAAATAATACACGTGATACACAAACTCAAACTAGACTAGTTATTAGTAGATAAACAGCAACTTCCGAGCATAGTGGAGTTTCTTGTCCGTTCTTCTCCATAACAAGCTACATTTCCGAATGGACGGTAGAATCAATTATTATTACATTTAATTTTTATTTTTATTTTTGACGTTCGAAAGTGCCGCTTAATGGCATAATTGAAAAAAGAAATTTTGATTTTTTGATTGATTTTGCTTTTTAAATTTATTCGCCGTACATGATCAAGTGGACTTAAGGTTTAGTACAGACTACCTTGGATATTTTCTATTGAAAAAACCTAGGTTCTTCAAAAAGCAGATTTTATGGTATTTGTTATGGATCAAGTTTGTTTATTTTCCTTTTTAAAGCGTTTTAGTCATTGTATAAATTGTCCTGCCTATCTCCCAAGCTATTCAGAGCCTTGCTTTCACTACCCTCGGTTTTCATATTTCTTACAGTAATGGATATACGTTATGAAACGCAGTATTTAATAAGTTGTTTGTATGATAAACAGTGACGCAAAAGTGACTGATCCCTTATAAAAAACGGGACGTGCGCTGAATAACGTTTTATGGCACAGCTTTGATATTAAATCTTTCAATCTTACACGATTGCAGTATAATATTGAATTCAATAATATTTATGCCATTGGATATTTATTGGTATATTCAACAACATGAATATTCTGAATATCACTTGTTAGGTCAAACAAAGATTGTCAGAGACAAAATTGGTCAGACAAACACTATTATTACCGGTCGAATGCCCCTAATTACCGAAACAATATAAATGCCATGTCTCACGTGGATACACGATTCGGGCACTCAAGGGGTTCATGAATAGAAATAGCAAAAGTAGAGTTTAAAAATACTCAACGTAATATTTTCAGTTCAGAAATCGGTGGTAAGTCTTTTTTATTATCTCTCACGTAAGTTACTTTTAAGTGTTCATAATAATGAGTAATTTCACTACTAATATGCCATGAATTATATGCTACCAAACGTTTATTATTGTGAACCGAGCTAATAATGTATGCGGTTAAAGGGTTAATTTGTGACGCCACAAGCATGACCGTTTTTTAATGAAATAGGTACTTAAAATGATGTGACCGAATGCAGTATTACGAATTGCTTTTGAATTTAAAAAACAAAAAAAAAAAACTTGCCGATATATCAATTGAGCTGTTATTCATTTTAAAGCAGTGGACAACTTAACTGAGTAGCTGTGAACATGCCAGACGTATCATTGAGTATTCAATTGTCAGTTCTACCGACCGACAACAGGATTAAAATTTATGTGGAAATAAAATGATACTTATATATTTTTTTGGTATTGAAAAAATCATATTAGCGTCACGTTTATGTCTTCCTTGTAACCAGTTATGAGGAATATTCTACTGTCAGTCAAATGGATTTGCCAGACAGCTGTTTCACTCTTTTTCCTCGATTAACTGAAATGGTTTTAGTTACGTAAATATGCGATTTTATCTTGGTGATGTTTTTTGGTATAATATTGTATACAACAGGACCCAAAATAAAGAACCTACGATATTTTCGATACAAAAATCCATGTTGTACTGGATATTTAGTTATTCTATAGTCTTTTGTGCCTACCCATTCTTTCCCGTTTTTCGACACCGACTTCGGAAAAGAAATTTATTTTTTGCTTTGTAGTTTTTTGTTCTGGAAGTCGGTTTGATTTTTTGTTAAAAAGTTTTTATTTTTCTGTTTTTAGTTTTGGTAGGTACCTCCAATTAACATGATTATCATTTATAGCCAAAGTACATCTCATGGCGATTCCAATAAGCCCAAACACGACTAGGATACATTGTTTTATATTACAGTTCCAGTGCCTACTTTCCGGCTTCATCATCAGATCAGTTCGATGGTGTCATTTTCACCAGTACCATTTATTTATAAGTATTTGCTTCATTATAGTCGGTTAACTATTCGAGATATCTTATGCCCGTGACATATTTAGCATTTAGGGGATCCAGTGGCCATCTGTGGTCTTCTGCATCAGTTCCACTTCACCAAATGATACTTTCTGAGTGCAAATGATTGCATTGTTGATGAAAATATCAAAATCACTATATGTTTGCCTATAATATTTGAGGAGTTCCCTCGATTTCTCTAGGATTCCGTCATCAGATCCTGACTTGATAATTATGGGACCAACTAGGAAGTATACCCTTTCAAACAAAAGAAGAATTTTTGAAATCGGTCCAGGCGTCTTTGAGTAATCGGGGAACATACATAAAAAAAAAAAAAAAACGATTCCGAAGAATTGAGAACCTCCTCCTTTTTTTGAAGTCGGTTAAAAAATGAAACATATGCTATAAGGTCTTTTTGCTTTATCGAGACCAAAATGTTTACAAACAGTGCTCAAGTACAAACAAAGCCTGGTCAAGTCCAACTGACAAAGTATATATTAGTCCAGGTTTAACTGCTGTTTGCGCCATTACCATAATGAACATAATCCCGGTGAAATTACATAACTAGGCTTTTTTTCGCATACTGGCCTGTAATTACAGTTATTTTCCTGGGCTAATTTCTTTTTTTTGTGTTTATTTAGAAATGACTGCCAAAATTTCTTACAAATTAAATTGACTCTGAAATACAAGTATGATTTTCCTTCAGATTTCTGTTTCCAAACGAGATGTGTTTTCATTGATTAGCTATCCATTTTAGTTTTTCAATTGTTGTGTGGGTGTGACAGGAGCCAACCGGCCAATACCTTCGTCAGTTGACTGTAGAAGTACCATCGAAAGTAAAGGAAGTAACTGGTGGTTATTAGAGAGGTAAAATTTAAACTGGTTTAAGTTCCGTTTGAGTTTGCGATTCCTAAAGATGAATATAATTATTAATGACTTTAAAATAAACAAACAAGGTGCATTGTGGGCGCCATATTGTGGAGGGCCATATATTTTTTTCTTACAAACCCACCGAGTTTATCGTCAAACTGAAGGTTTTTTCGACAAAAATATATACACTTATGTTTCAAAGAAATTTGAAAATATAAAGATAACTAAAAAGTTGTAAATAAAAACAGTTTAGATTACTTACGACGATAGAATAAACTTAAAACTAAACTAAACTAAATAAACTTTAAATAACATTAAAACATGTTGCTGTGTTATACTTTTGTGACCCTTTTTTTCGATTTAAGTTTTTGTTAAGACGATTTCCACGATAAATCAAAAAGCGAACTTTGACCGCTCGCAACAAGCAAATGTTTATTGAAATGTAACAGTTTCATGTACGTATGTACGTATTCCTTTTTCTTTGCAAAAAGATCGCCTTAATCAAAAAACTACACAATACTTGTTGCGTGAAGTTTTTTCGACCAGGTCTATCATAATTAAAATACCAAATTTTGCACACTCATGGTCCATTATTTATGAAGCTAACAGTAGAAATAATCGCTATGCAGCTTTTTTTATAATCAGCATAACAAACAGTTTTACTAGAATATTCTATTTATGTTGAATGGGAAAGTAAAACATTTACATTGAATAAGTGTATTTGGTTAAAATACGATAAAAGCCTTTTTTGGTACAATTTTTTTTATTAAAAACTGTAAAAAAATATCCAGTGTACTGTAACCAAATACACTTATTCAATGTAAATGTAAATTACTTTCCCATTCAACATAAATAGAATATTCTAGTAAAACTGTTTGTTATGCGCACACAAAATGTCCATTTTGCTCTCTAACGCTCGGCACAGATAAATGGCCCTAAAAAAAGCTGCATAGCGATTATTTCTACTGTTAGCTTCATAAATAATGGACCATGAGTGTGCAAAATTTGGTATTTTAATTATGATAGACCTGGTCGAAAAAACTACACGCAACAAGTATTGTGTAGTTTTTTGATTAAGGCGATCTTTTTGCAAAGTAAAAGGAATACGTACATACGTACATGAAACTGTTACATTTCAATAAACATTTGCTTGTTGCGAGCGGTCAAAGTTCGCTTTTTGATTTATCGTGGAAATCGTCTTAACAAAAACTTAAATCGAAAAAAGGGTCACAAAAGTATAACACAGCAACATGTTTTAATGTTATTTAAAGTTTATTTAGTTTAGTTTTAAGTTTATTCTATCGTCGTAAGTAATCTAAACTGTTTTTATTTACAACTTTTTAGTTATCTTTATATTTTCAAATTTCTTTGAAACATAAGTGTATATATTTTTGTCGAAAAAACCTTCAGTTTGACGATAAACTCGGTGGGTTTGTAAGAAAAAAATATATGGCCCTCCACAATATGGCGCCCACAATGCACCTTGTTTGTTTATTTTAAAGTCATTAATAATTATATTCATCTTTAGGAATCGCAAACTCAAACGGAACTTAAACCAGTTTAAATTTTACCTCTCTAATAACCACCAGTTACTTCCTTTACTTTCGATGGTACTTCTACAGTCAACTGACGAAGGTATTGGCCGGTTGGCTCCTGTCACACCCACACAACAATTGAAAAACTAAAATGGATAGCTAATCAATGAAAACACATCTCGTTTGGAAACAGAAATCTGAAGGAAAATCATACTTGTATTTCAGAGTCAATTTAATTTGTAAGAAATTTTGGCAGTCATTTCTAAATAAACACAAAAAAAAGAAATTAGCCCAGGAAAATAACTGTAATTACAGGCCAGTATGCGAAAAAAAGCCTAGTTATGTAATTTCACCGGGATTATGTTCATTATGGTAATGGCGCAAACAGCAGTTAAACCTGGACTAATATATACTTTGTCAGTTGGACTTGACCAGGCTTTGTTTGTACTTGAGCACTGTTTGTAAACATTTTGGTCTCGATAAAGCAAAAAGACCTTATAGCATATGTTTCATTTTTTAACCGACTTCAAAAAAAGGAGGCGGTTCTCAATTCGTCGGAATCTTTTTTTTTTTTTTATGTATGTTCCCCGATTACTCAAAGACGCCTGAACCGATTTCAAAAATTCTTCTTTTGTTTGAAAGGGTTATACTTCCTAGTTGGTCCCATAATTATCAAGTCAGGATCTGATGATGGAATCCTAGAGAAATCGAGGGAACTCCTCAAATATTATAGGCAAACATATAGTGATTTTGATATTTTCATCAACAATGCAATCATTTGCACTCAGAAAGTATCATTTGGTGAAGTGGAACTGATGCAGAAGACCACAGATGGCCACTGGATCTCCTACATGCTAAATATGTCACGGGCATAAGATATCTCGAATAGTTAACCGACTATAATGAAGCAAATACTTATAAATAAATGGTACTGGTGAAAATGACACCATCGAACTGATCTGATGATGAAGCCGGAAGGTAGGCACTGGAACTGTAATATAAAACAATGTATCCTAGTCGTGTTTGGGCTTATTGGAATCGCCATGAGATGTACTTTGGCTATAAATGATAATCATGTTAATTGGAGGTACCTACCAAAACTAAAAACAGAAAAATAAAAACTTTTTAACAAAAAATCAAACCGACTTCCAGAACAAAAAACTACAAAGCAAAAAATAAATTTCTTTTCCGAAGTCGGTGTCGAAAAACGGGAAAGAATGGGTAGGCACAAAAGACACCGACTTCGGAAAATAAATTTATTTTTTGCTTTGTAGTTTTTTGTTCTGGAAGTCGGTTTGATTTTTTGTTAAAAAGTTTTTTTTACCCGACTTATACCTTTGGAAGATTATGTATGTATGGGTCTCAGTATGTATTATAGGTTAACCGTTCGATCTAAAACCGAGATAAATAGCCTATGCCAGAACGCAGCTCTTTCACTTTATTCATGAACGTACGCTACGTTGGCAGATTCGCTGCAACTTCAGGGCGGACTTCACTTCCAATAAGATAGCGCACCTCAGAGCAATGACTATTTATTCTAAAGCATAGAGGGAGCGTGAAATTTCAGTCTAGTTATACTCTTTTTACTCATGACAAATTCAGTGTGAATAACAAGGACAGATATATAGTTATAAGGATTGCTTATGGCAATGCTGTCCACATTTTTTGTCTCGGTAGTGATGTGCCGTATTTTGCAGAGGTATCGATATAAATATATTTTTGACATATAATTTACTTATTGGAATGAATGTATTGTCATGTCATAAATGACATGGATTATAAAAACAAAGAATACATTGTTTATTTAAAGAATCTCGCTCTGGTTACAACAGTCTTTTATGTGATAATCCTATTCTTCTTCTTGTCGTGTAAGCTGCAAAGTCTATCAACCAAACACTGATGTCAGATTTTTTAACGCTTTCCAATCTCCAACGTAAGTAACGAGCAGTTCCTTCCGAAGCATGAAATCATCTTATTTTTCTTTTTACCGCCTTATACAAAAAGGTTATCAATTCGATACGTATGTATGTAATATTGTTGGATTTGCACAATATTCATATAATTTACGTTATGTGGGCTTCTGAACACGTATGCCAAATTTCATTCCTGTTTGTATGTTTGTTCACGCATTTCTCCGAAACTCGTAATCGGATTATGACCGTTCTTTTTTATTGGATTAAGTATCTCTCAACTTAGGAAACAGTATAAGTTTCATCAAAATCGGTTAAGCAGTTTTCAAGATATGAAATATACAACCGAACTCCTTAACGACAAACAGCACGAATGTGTAAATTTGTTTTTTGTTCAGCATTTACACCTTACTATAGAACTTGCTGATGATGGTGTACTAAATGTGATGGTGTGTAATTAAAAAGAAGAATAAAAATCTTTTTCACAAAAAGTAAACCGACTTCGAAAGCATCACACTAAAAAGAAAATAACTTTCGCTTTGGAAGTCGGTGTCGCAAAACGACAAAAATAAAGGAGGTAAAGACACCGATTCTGCGAAGGTGACCTTGACTCTGCACAGCACACGCTCGAAGAGTGCCCTGCGTGGGTTTCTGAGCGGCAAGTCTTGGTCACCAGGATCGGGCGAGACCTGTCTCTGCCAGCGGTTGTGAGGGCCATGCTGGCAGAGACAGAAAACTGGAGAGAAATGGTCTCCTTCTGTGAGACCGTGATGGTTCAGAAGGAGGCTGCCGAGCGGGATCGTGAGAGGTCCGATCCCGCCCGGAGAAGAAGGCGTCGTGGAGGCAACCGCCTCAACGCCGCCTAAAACTCCGAAACCCCGCCTGCATCATTTGCAGGTGGGACTCCAGGGTCACGGGTGGTCAGATTGGGGATTCTGTCCGCCCACAACGTGACTCTAGGAAAGACGGTGGCACAGTGATCACGTGCTGCCGTGCACAGCGAGGCTCAGGGGACGCTCCTCAGTCTTCCCAGGGAAGTGCCCTAACAGGCGTTGCACAGAGGGGGTGCCGGAGTGGTCTTTTAAGAGGTAACGGGGCCCCTTCCAAGTGCTGATGGTGATCACCGGGGTGGTTTTAGTGAGGTAAAAATCCCACACTCCCTGGTCTCTTTCCCCAAAGTCCAGGCGCCTTTTGAAGGTTTCCGCCCGTAAGCAAAAAAAAAAAAAAAAAAGAAAGAAATGTAAAGACACCGATTGCTGAAACGAAATTTATTTTAGCTTTTAGTGTTTTGCTTTGGAAGTGGGATTATTCTTTATGATGGTTTTTTTTTCTAAAATTTATGAAATGAAATAAATACAATCGGACCAAAACGAATTTTTATTTAATATTTGTGGGTATAAAATAAAATAAATTGAAAATCGAATAATTAAACTGCTTTCTTCTAGTCTACTGTCCTTTAAATATTACAGTTTTAGTCAAATGTGACCTAATTTTTTCTTGATTATCCCCAGTTTTCTTTGTTATATAGTGAATTCTAATATTTAAATAGTTCTGCGTAATCGTTTTAATCAACAGTGCTCTGTGATCTTCTGTGAAGACATTCTCCAAACCGTGTTCAATTATATCGGCAAAAACATTCGTAGGTAAAAGAAGATTGCTTACTATTATAATCATAGTAGTCATGTGTTTCGGCAATCCTAACATTCTTGTTCCATTTTTTAATTCATACTCGCGGAGTATCTTTTCACTCACTCTACAAACTTTGGCAGTACTGGAAGATGGTTTTATTAACCCACCTCGATCCTTAATACCAATTAAAAAATAATTACTTTCTTTGGTTTCGAGGCTTTGTAAACATACTTCACAAATCAATTTTTTTTTTAATGATCGCACAACACTCCCTGCTATATAATTTACAATATCTGTGGCGTATTCTGTTAGAGCACATGGATCATAAATGTAGTCATGTTCATTTGTTTCCAATAGCGATTCATCACGTTGCAATACGCGGCCACTAGAGGTACAGTTGTTAAGGATTCTGCAGAATTTCTGTGGACTGTAATTAAGAATTTTTATTTCTTCTAATGGCAAGCAATTCCCTGTGGCACTTTCTTTAAACTCAGCGTGCACTATCAGTTTTTTGTAAGCAGCTCGAAACATTTTGGCTGAAGGATTATTGTTAAAACCACACATTGATCTTATAGCACCAAAAAATAATTCAATATGGTCTTGATTCATTTTGTAACTGCAAAGATATTTCATTACAGAGTTTTCTACTTGAATTAAAGATTCATATAAATACAGCAAAGATTTCATACATATAATGAATCCAATGAATCCCGTTGATCTGTTTGTATGTATAATTCTAGTTCCATTACATTTTAATTCGGAGATATATTTTATAGCCGTTTTAAAGAACAATTTTGTTTCTTCTATATTAAAACTTGTTGTGGCTCGCTTCCAGCCCTTTGCGCGCATCGACCTGCTATTGAGGACATCAAAAATATTGTTAAAAGTTCGGATGAAACAAATAGTGCCATCGCAGTCAGAAAAGCCTGGAATCCCTTTTATTTTACAATACTCCAGGGCGTCAGCTACTGAGGTACTCAATAATTGAGTAGCTAAGCGGACTTTCATTTTTTGCTTTACAAAATTGATGTGTTCATTTTTTAATTTATTGGCCAAATGCAGTCCCTCTTCATTTTGAAGTTGATTAAGTAACTCGATATAATGCCAATCAACATTCCTGCCTTGTACGTCTATAATTCTTTTTTTGTCGGCGAATGTGTTTCTCACTAGTTTAATGTTATGGCAGGGATCAGGCCAAATGCAAATACTTGAACCATTGTTTTGAAATCTGTACAGCTGCGATGACAAGTCACAACCTAAATCTGTGCACATCGCCTTATTTGTGGTAGCACCATCAAATGTTAATGTTACTACATTTATACCAGCTTCGTTCAGTAACGTTAAACATTGCTGGACCAGGGTTGCTTTTTCATGTGCTGTAATGGAATCTATTAAGAAGTAGCCCACCGGAATCTTCCAGTTCTCGTTGATAGATGTCAACATAAAAGTCAGGGCTTCTCTAGCTAATGGTACTGCATCAGAGTCCAGTTCACAACCCATGTTAACATAGCCAAAGTAATTGTTGCCATCCCACTCTACTATTTTACGTATTGCCATTTCATCCATGCTTAAGGCGCAAAATATTGGTTTTGCTTTGTTAGCATCTACGCGTAACTTTAATGCATTAAAAGCTTCTGTGGTGAATCCTGGGTTACAGTCAATGCCTTGATACCACTTGCCGATAGTTTTGGGATGCGGCAGCACGTTATCCAACTCTTGCCGTACAAAGTTGTAAGCACGTGGTGATAAATAATGTAATGTCACGGCAAACTTTTTCAACACTAAGTCATATGTTCTATCAACATCACCTTGTTTTTTTTCTAAATACCTCTCTATAATTTTATTATTTTTAACTGCATCTAATATCAAAAGCTTATCTTGTTCTAAATTTTCTTCGATGAGTATTTCTTGGAGTCTATCCTGCAAAGTAAAATTTTTCTGTTTCAAACGTTTTGTTTGTCTTCTAAGCGCATTAATTTTCAAAAGGCGTTTCCTGCAGAGTTTATTTGATTTTTCTAAATCCTGTTCTAGCTTTCTTATTTTGTTTGTTAGTGCTGAACAACATGACGAGCTCGAAATCGGCATTTCATTTTTATCTATTTCCATAGCTTGAGAAGAACCCTGAGAAAATAATAATAAGTATATATTGTTGTTTTTTTTTCTCCAATAATACAATGAAAATAATATGTTTTAAAACATATTGTCTGATTTTCAGCTACAGTTTGAACTTGGCACAGTGTTAAATGGACTGCTTGTAAAGGTACCTACTTGGCTTTCAGCATGATCTATTGTAGGAGAATTGTGATCAATTTGTATAGTTTGAAATGGCTCTCGTCCTAGATTTGGGTGTAGATTCTCATCGTCATCAGTATCCTGAAATAAAGAAAGCTAAGTAAAAAATACTATCTGGATTCAAACTCATTATCTGTAGTAAAAAGTAAAAAAAAAACACTGATACAATAACATACGAAATGTCTGAAAACAACAAAGAAAACTAACTTGGTGTAAGTAAAACAATTGGTAAAGGTTAATACGTTCACAACAGTCCTTAAAAAAACCTTTTAGTCCACCCTTCAAGTCTGCAAGAAAATAATTCTTTTTCACGAAGCTTTGGGGCACAGGAATGTGAACATTTTGAGGTAGACGAAAATTAACGCGAATTGACTACTAAGTGAGCGCACGTGAAGATGGCTTTACTTACCAATAATAGAGATGGTATGGCGCCAGGTTTAAGCCTTCTCCATTTATCGCTACTTATAAAGCAGTCGTCCGTAAAATGTTTAGAACATATTCGGCTATGCTTAGTCCAATAATTTCTGGCTCTTGGAATCGGTTTAAACCAATTCTCTTTCTCATTTGGAGGCATACTGAAAAAAAACGATACCTTCTCCAATTTATGGGCATAAAATTATCGTATCGATAAAAAGTATCACATCACTAGCTTAACAAATTAACAAATTATTTTTTTGAAAATAAATTCGTTTTTACAACATAATTTGTAATAAAGATAGTTTGAGGGGATCATTATCAATCTAATATGTATGTTATAAGTGATCACATCCAAATATATCGCGTGATTTTATATGAAAACTGAAAAAAAAACTCTTACCGATGAAAGCTTACAAATTCATTGTTTTCTTTCCGTGACGAGTGCGATTTACATGATAACACAAAACAAGCCATGATAACAGCTTATTGATCCGTTTTTCGCACAGTATTTTTTACAAAATTATGCAAAAAATCTATTAGTTTTTAATAAAACAATGACCCAGCAAACGTACTTACTTTCACGACTTACGATACGACTAAACCAAATAGTTTGTACGGTTAACCGTGTACTAAGCAACTATTGTGCTCTTTTTAATTGATCGTATAATAAGAGACCAAGTATGACCGTTTGACAATTTCGGAATGTCCATTTAGCTATAAGCATAGATAAATCCTAATACGTTTGTCTCTTTTAAGTGTACTATCTGCGTCATAAGAGAGAAGAGCTTAGATATATCGTAATTTGTCCCTAATTTGTATGCTTCCTCTATGCTTTAGTCCTTGCTCTGAGTAGCGCACCGCCATACTTTTTGACATGTGACACGGTATATTTTCTGTAAAATATTGTTAAAGAAGAAGAATGTACCAATATAAGAGGTCGATCTTCCACTGAATCGCCCACAAGCACGGTGATTTAATAAATTGATAAATCAGTAAATGTAGATGGGTCAAGGACTGCTATTTTCATGATAAAACGTAAAAACTATAACTATTATCATCTCGAAATACATCATCATTTATCAGGAGAATTACATCGGTATCACTAAGATACTATTTTATCTTTTATCTTAGCTCATCTTTCAATATTCAAGATATGTTTTTTCATTGTAAATATGATGTCTCGACGCTCTGACATGTGGATTGTGATTGTTTTAGTTTCCGTTTGTGGCCTGGTCCAGGGTCTCTCCAGGGTAGACCCACTCGTCTCTACGAAGGCAGGTCTGATCCGGGGACTGAGATCTGAACATGGCTACGCGAAGTTCTTGGGTGTGCCATACGCGGTGGTGGATATGAACAATCCTTTTGGGGTAAGATCTTTTCCATTTTGTTAATCTTGTAGGATGCGTAGTTTGCATGATCAGGATATAAGTTGCTACAAGCCTATTCCATCATTATTATAAACTATCATTAAATAGGATATATTATATGTTTAAATTAAGTTCTTTAGACGTGCAAGAACTTTTAAATCTTAATAGTCCCGTAATCGTATTAATAGAGGGCTATATCATTTACAGCTGTCACTTCCGCATCCTGGATTTGGCGATATCTTTAACGCATACCAGTCGAACGCTTGCCCTCAAGTTGAAAACAATGTAGCCGTGGGTACCATCGATTGCCTCACCATGGACATTTACGTACCAAGTATCGCCGACTCACATAACCGTCTCACAGTGATGGTATGGATACATGGCGGTGGCTTCGTCGGGGGCAGCGCTGGTGAATTTGGCAGCCCTCAGTTTTTGCTGAGAAACGACGTCATTGTAGTAGCAATCAATTACAGGCTCGGTGTTTACGGGTTTATGTGTTTGGGTATTCCAGAAGTACCAGGAAATCAAGGACTTAAAGATCAAGTGTTAGCTCTGAGGTGGATCAATGAAAATATTGAGGTTTTCGGAGGAAATATGAGACAGATTACTGTGTTCGGTGAAAGTGCTGGTGGCATGTCAGTGAACCTGCTATCCTGTACCTGTTATCTTCATATGAAAGTTTATTTCAAAAGGCAATTATTCAGAGCGGTCCTGCTTTAAGTCCATGGTTGATAGTAGACTCTGACAACGCGATACCCTTGAAACTGGCAGAAGCATTCGATTTTATTACTGATGATTTAATTGAGACTATGGATTTTCTAGCATCTATTGATGTTCACAAATTAGTAAAACTAGCGCATGATTTGGAATTAACTAGATCCGTTGGCACCAAAAACCCTCTTACATTACCATGTATTGAAAAGAATATTGACGGATTAGAACATTTCATAACAAAACATCCTATGAATATTCTATCTAGTATAGTGAAGACTACTGCAGTAATAATTGGAAACACAAATAATGAACTGCCTTTCGAATATGGAAACCAAGATGCAGATTTCTTCTTGACCTATAATTTCGACACAGTGATCAAAGTATTTGATTTAGGTGACAATTTTGAAGATGCTATAGATGACGTTAGACATTTTTATATTGGGGATGAAAACCCAAGTGAAAACGTGAAGGATGAAATCACAGACTTTGCATCAGACTTTATATTCAACCATCCAACGCAGAGGATGGCTGAAAAATTTTTGGACATAGGCGCAAAAATTGTTTACCGATACATTTTCTCATATAGTGGCCGTAGAAATTTGCTAAAGATGGCGTATAACCTGAATTCTACAGGAGCTGCTGCACATGCTGAGCTGAGCATGCTGATGAACTTGGATATTTATTCGACTATGACATATTCAATGGAGATATTATTACTTCCGAAGATAAACTCATGATTGACAGGATAACATCTCTTTGGACTAACTTCGCAAAGTACGGGTAAGTAGGATATTTTTTATTTTAACAGTATTGTAATTTTGATCATAATGTGATTAGGTTGAAGAAATCGATTAATGACTTTATAGTTTCTGCATATCCTTTGATTTTACTCAAAGGATGCGATGCAGCATGCATGAACTAACTATTAATTAAGATATTCGCAAAGTCACAGATCAAAAACATAGGTAGGTACATATTATAAATGGCTTTGTTGTTTCGAACTGCATATTTTGATTTACGTTTAACTTTTCAGTTTATTTTCTACATAATTTTGTTACCATCTTTTTAGTTCGCTTGCTATGCAGTTTCTAGTTCTTATTCAGTTTCAATTCTGCATGATGCTATTGTGATGCTCCTTATCTTTCAATTCCATTCTAAATACATATACAGCATGTTGTTAATAATAGTACCACATTAAGCAGAGTATAATCTTGAGTCAATGCGTCCTTGATGTTTACTTCTTTTTCGTGATTTTGAGCATTATCTCGCAATGTAACTCTTAATAGGAAGCAAACCCGGGACGATGGCTTGGCCAGCAATCGCTTAACAATATTGGCCTTTGATAACGAATTATGGACAAACAATTGTAATATTTCCTGTCCGACATAGTTTACGATTAATTTCATGCAAGATGCAATATATTTTGTTTCAGAGTCCCGACACCTGCAACTTCCGATCTGCTTCCTGTCAAATGGGAGCCGGTCACGAATACCACTCAGCCTTATCTCAATCTAGATTCCAACCTGACCCTTGTAGGTAGACCCTTCCATGATAGAATGGCTTTTTGGGACCTTTTCTACAGACTCTATCGAAACCAGCAGAAATGGTATGAAGGAGAAAAATAGATTCTTTAAAGAATTATTCAGATAATACCTACAACTAAAATACATAATAATAGTACTTGTTCTATCTCTCATAGTACAAGTACTCTGTATAAGGTGATTACTATTTCGATCACGTTTTTGAAACACGGGCATATTTTAGGTAAAAGCAACGAAACTGAATATGCCACAGTGTTTCTATCTCACGACGACGGTAGGTTGGTCTTAGTCGTGTGTGCAGACGCACATGCACATTGTTTCTGTGTGCTCAGGCGATACTGAGCGCTCCCGAGCTTACGCACTCAGAACCAATGTGCATGTGACACACACACACGACTAAGACCAACCTACCCCGTTGTGAAATAAAACACGTCGTGGAATTGCTTCAAAAGGCTACTGATTGAAGCCAATTAATACGTTTTATTTCATGAGTAACATAGATACACATACATATGCATGAGTGACATTCGTAATGGATTTGTTATGTTAAATTCGGAAAAATAAAATATTTCTTGTTGGATATTGCATGCATTGGACACACCTGGAACATTCCCACAGGAAATATTTGATTTGGCTCCAACTCCGAGTCACGCGTCGATATTTTTAATAGCATTACGTAACGGCTCAGTAAGCTCCCAGACTGGTCCGGATTCCTGCATCGCTCACACGAAATGCCAAAATACTGTGAAAACGGATGTTAATTTGTTGTTTATTAATTTGATGTTAAACTGTTAATTAATGAAAAAGCTATGAAGCTACATTTTATTTTAAATGCAGTAAACAAAATTTAACTCGATAATCCGACTGATAAAATGAATTAAATAATGCAGTTATTAGGTAACTAAATTAGTTTCAAAGTGCAAACAGAATTGAAATTACTATAAACCTTTTAATTAAAACATGCGCAAGCAGAAGTAAAACTTAGTATTAAGGTGATATATACGCCCCAATGTAACGCAGTACTGGCCGTGCGCCCGCTCGGTGCCAAAATATCAAAATTGAACCTCCTTTTGAACAGTTTTGTTTGCAAAATATTATTTGATTTACATATGCTATGTTAG
The DNA here is from genome assembly GCA_964057195.1 of Orthosia cruda. NCBI lineage: Eukaryota > Metazoa > Arthropoda > Insecta > Lepidoptera > Noctuidae > Orthosia > Orthosia cruda. Next base: position 11,161,965 of record OZ059848.1, on the reverse strand, counting down.
GTATGAAGTAATTCCAGCCATCAATTTTTCTGTATAAAAATATTTTTTAACATCCAAGTCGTTTTGGAGGAGTTTCCAAAAGTTGCAAAAAATACCGTCATGTTAATTATTTTTTTAAAGCAAAACTATTAGTTACACGAAAAAACCTTGTGTTCCAAATTATGTACATGAATCATTTTTTTTTTTTTTCAAACCTTTTAACCTAGACGTTTCTAAGGAGCTATGCTTTAGAAAGTTACCGTTTTACGGCACTAAAGCGTATGTAGGCCCTTAACTAACTTTTACTTCTATAAAAGTATAGTTCATTTATGTTCCAAACTCGAGGCAATTAAATATTTCCGTTTGTCTGATGAAAGTAAACCTACATTAGTATGGAAAATGGAATTATTAAAATCATCCTCCCTGACTGCAGGCTCACATCCGATATTCCTTCCTCTATGTTCTTTCTCAGTCTTTTTTTGTTTAACAGGAAATAGCTACTGCTCTGTGCAAACTATGTTCTACAGCAATGTGATTTCAAATAAACTAGAAACGATTTTTTTTTTCATTTTATTACTATTATTGCAGCTGATTTATTTCAATATATTTAGCTGTGGCGCCGTTGCGCGCGCGAGCGCACGACGCACCAGCTGAGCAGCACCAGCTCCACCAGGCGATCAGTCACCAGCCTATTTTTTTCTTTTAGCATGAGTAAAAGATTATGCATACTGCGCTACCACGAGGAGATTGCGCAGTTATGTGGTACTCCAGCCCACTAAAACTCCACGGAGTCCTCCTGTGCTGCTTATGACGGGAACACAGGCATGCATTAGCACTCACCGCGAACCCACCGCGGCTGTCCTTCACCGGACCCTCATCTGGGGTGTATCCCTCATAACTGGCACACCAAAACACATTGCCCGCCGTGACCACACCAGGAACAAAACCAGCACATGAGCGCCTGACGACCCCGTGTATAGCAACCTTGGTCTCACTGTGACGAGTCGTGTCAGTGGCCCCGCCATCTACCAAATTTCGGCCGCAGGGGTAGTGTCCCACAGTACCCCGTCCAGTCCGCAGAAGGTAGGGAGAGCGGCGCACCGCAATACAATGTCAAAAGTTTAGTAGTTACATTTATTTTAGCGTCACTTTTAGTTTAACAATTCCTAGTTTCATGGTGCATGGAAGGGTCAGCTCATACCGAGATGACCCTCGACGATCTCGATCTCGATCTCGATGTTGTTTCGACGATGCTTGAAGAGGACATTTGTAGCGCCACCCGACACATCGCTAATTCGCGTCGCCGCGGGATAAGGTTTACATTTCTTCCACATGACGTATTAAAATCCTCTCACTGAAATGTGTACTATTTTGTGAAGCTAATTCAATGCTCTATATTGTATTGCATCGCTATTTTTAAAAGTGCGTGATACTTCGCATCGCACAAATTGGGCATCTGACTACATGTACAAAGTGATGTATTAGTGAAAGTGACCTATTAAGGATAGGGACGACATAGCTAGTGTGACGAGTTGCCATCACAACCCCGCTGCATTGAATGAGCTAACCTAAGGATTCAAGTTGAACAATAGTACATATTAATTCCATAGTTTATACTTCAGGTTTATTTTTTCCATAGATGCCATATCATATATTAAGACAAATAAAAAAGACAGATACAATTTCTTAACGCAGCTGACCCAAAAATATTATTTAAACCAAAGAGTAAAATAATAACATTATACTCACCACAGAATACTTTTTTATACGCACGCTTTTAACTCCCATTTTAAATTTACAGAAATATCTGAACTAATATACTAATAATATTAATAAAATTTGATTGTGAAATTTCAGGTGATATGACATACAACAATTCAGTTCTTGTTGGAAATTGGTCCGAGGAAAGACTCAAAAATGAGGTAATTTTCATAAAATAAATGTTAATACAATTTTATTTCATCTTGGAAATAATACACAAAAAAAGATTAGAGTAATTTATTCCTACTCTGTTTCTTATAATAAGAATAAATTATTACTAAGTATATCAAACACCTTTTTTGCCTGGATGAATGTTCATGCATACTGCAGTACCACGGAGAGATAGTGCAGTTATGTGGGACTCCAACCCACAAAAATTCCAGGGTTATGCCGATTATGGTGGGAACATGGGCAGGCGTTAGCACTCACCACGAATCCGCCGCGGTTGTACATCACCGGACCCTCTTCTGGGGAATATCCCCCATCACCGTGGCACCAGAACTCACTGTACATCGTGACCACCCCAGGGACCAAACCAGCAAATTGGCCTCAGACGACCCTGTGTATGGCACCCTTGGTCCCCTTGTGACGGGTCAAGGTCAATGGCCCTGCCATCTACCATTTTTCGGCCGCAGGGGATAGGGACGCTCTCCCTCAGCCAACGCTGTACGGACACTCCTTCTCCCCTGCGGCCACACCGCGTCCGCGCGTCCGTCCGTATGGTATCTGGAACACTCCACAAGATCGCGGCCCAACTCAGTTGCGATGTCGCCTGTTACCAAGCGGCACCGCAATCTACTAGTAGGCTGCTACGTCGTCGTTGGCGTAATCGGCAAAAGCCCTGACGAGCGGTTCCGGCACCGTGGGTGACCAAGCCATGGCTACTGAGCCCCCACCTCGACAATGCGGGAACATAAGTTCCTACAGTTTCATTGGAAGTTAAAGAGTTTTGATCACTTTTTTGAAGTACGAGTTCAAATTATTTTTAAGGAAACGTGAAAGACGAGAACTGTTACTTCAGAGGTCTAGAACGTTATTCAGCAATTTACTAATGGAGTTAATGTGTGCTTGTGATGTTATGAATGACCTAGCCAAATTTTTAAATTATTTGGCATCACCTGCAAAACAACGGGTTCTTGTGAAAAGAGTGTTTGAACGAAAGTTCATTGTCCTGAATTAGAGTTGCTTATGGTCCTGGAAAGTCAAAATATGTTTACAACGGCATATTCAGCTTGTTAGAAAAGGAATAGTGGCACACACAAATGTGGGCGTGATAGTGTAGAATAAAAATTTCCGGTTGCAAATAGTTAAAGATTTAATAATCTTGATATGTGAATAAGGAGCCCAATATTCCATAGTTTTGTGCTTATTAAAGTTGATTAAACAAGAACATATATTTTTTAAGATAAACTGTCGAAAATTATAATTTTACACACAATTCAACAACAAATCGATGCATATCATGCCATCTAGTGATATTTATTGAAACTAAATTTTCTTTTGGACCCCGTGGTAATACTAATGATCAAAGTAACTTTCTATAAGACAATCATGATTTACATGACATGATTTTAATTAAAAGAACTTATGTGTTCTTTTTCTGTTTTAATAAAATTTCATTTGTTTCTAGAGACCGATGGCAATTAGTGGAACTTATGTTCTATATGGGTATAACGCACAAATAGTTGCGTCTGATATTCCAGGTAGATATTTCAGCCTTACCGGAGAGATTTAGCTTAACCTTGTACTGATGGTCGCACACTGTCTTAAGATGCATATATTATTACATTCTTAGCAAAACCGAAGATGGTTGGTGGCAAGCAGCAATACGGCTTGGCTATGTCAATACTTGTGCGCGAACGGCAGGTGGATTGCATGCAGAACATATGCGACGGTTGTCTCATGACCCTGTCGCCCATCCTCACGGCATGCTGCCGGAACACATTCCTTGTCGTCAGGTTTGCCTGATAAACTGCTTCTTATTTTAACCCGTTACTTTATTAGACAGACAGGCAGTCTTGTGCTTTTACTAGGTACTGGCACCTAGGTGTATCTACTTAAGGCTGGGTTGGGATTTCTGATTAGAGAAAAATAATTGTGTCAATTGAAAACCTATTTGCTATTTTTTTTTTTAGTAAGTCGCTGTCAGTTCACACCAAGACGTGACGTGGTGCCAGCTGAACTTTAGTCTAAACAAGTTAAACATTTTTGTTAACAATAAACTAAAACAAAAGATACATCATGCAGTATAATTATTATAGCGCAGTTTGGCACAGTGCTGAGCGAATGCCTGACGAGCTGCGTATCGCAGTTTCGATTCCCGCATAAAACAAATATTTGCATGGCCTACAGGGTCTAGCTGTTTGTGTATGTGAATTTAATAAAAAAAAATGATGTTTGTATACGCACCTACGGTACAAGATATATTTCTGGTTGAGCCAACATAATTAATAAAAGAGAAAGAGAAGAATATCTTTGTAGCCATCTGTTTGCTTGCAGTGCATTTGATGAAAGTGCTCACGGAAAGCATATGAAATATGGTGACGAATTCCTATTAAAGGCTGTGAATTATGGAGAACCCAAGGTAAATTAGGTGATTGGCTAAAAATCAGCTTCACAATCAGACATTCAAGACAGTCGGTAACAGTTAATGCCTGATTTTTTTACCATTAAACCTTTTTTTTCCAGTCATGGGCTCGTAATTAAAAAATCGTTTTTGAATAGGATAATTGAGAATCTTAGGGACTTATATGTAGGTATAAGTTATAAGATTAACAGCAATTCTGATGATGTGATGATATTACTGACTGACTGTTCCGAGTTATAAATACACCATGTACATAACTGCATCAGTATTGTGAACAATACTTTGTATGCTCGTTTACTGCCCTAATATTTTGACGAAGTAGTTACGTGCTTGGTTTCAAATAGATTATTAAGAACTCAATTAGAGATTTTACCAATAGAGACGTCATACTCATTAGGTATAATAAATCAAAACATGGCGATAGTTTACTTCAGCTACCTACATATAACCTATGGAAATTTGAACTTTATTTCTATCATGAATAGTATAAAAGATCACAGAGATAGGACCCCGTTGTTAGAAAGAGATAAAGATACTGTTCAAACGTAGGTTCGTGTCGCGGCCAGACGCAGGACGGACTGGGTTCACTCAAGCTGGTCAGCTTGTGTATGTATTATCGCGCAGACGTCGGTAAAACGTATCTACGTCGGTATATATATAACATCATTGGATACTATAGACATAATAGAACCTATCTCGATGTAGCGACCAGCTCTGAGGGTATTATATTTACAGCTTAGGCATTATTTATATTTTTAAATTATTATTAAAAAATAGGTATACTTTTGAGTTCATAACTGTCAGTACTTTAAAAATATGCAGGTGCTAAAGGTACGTTTACCTTTAGCGCCAGTAAATTGGCCGTCACGATGCGACAATCAAAGCTAGCAAGCATACGTTCAAAGTACATAGTACATACCAAAGTTATAAGTCTAACTAGATCACGCTATTGTATGTTTTTTTTTTTTTTTATTATGTTTGGTTTGCTCTTGACTCTAAGAGTCTAGGTCAGAGGTGACAGAGACAAAGTCGACAATAGAATGAGCTTACCCAGAAGAAGCATGTTCACTCTAACTTTGAAGAGATTCGAGTTGTATGCTTTCGGAAACACAGCCGCAGGCAGTGAGTTCCACTCTTTTGCTGTGTGTATTATGAAGGATGTTATGAAGCGCTTGGTGGGAATTGGTGAAATGACAACTAGGTGAGGATGGTACCTTGCAGTGCGTCTAGATGTCCGTTGGTAGAAGGGTGCCAGTGCGATGAGTTCGAGGATTTCATGAGCACACTCGCCGAAGTACAGTCTGTAGAAGAACGACAAGCAGGCAACCTTACGGCGATGAGCCAAGCTGTGAAGCTTGGCATCCACCAGTTTCACGTCGCCAATAACTCTCTTAGCTCTGCGTTCCACCGAGTCAAGCGTGGCAAGCTAATATTTAGCTGTGCCATCCCAGAGGTGGCTGCAATACTCCCATGCAGGATCGGACTTGCGCCTTGTAAAGAGTTAAAAGCTGTCCAGCGTAAAGTATCGCATCACTCTGTTTAGGATGGCCAGTTTTTTTGCCTGTATGTACCTCGCGTGTCAAAAAACGGAGTAAAATTACAATCAATAATCGTAATCAGAGATTTTTATTTAGCTTTATCGACACCGGAAATCCACCGAAATCTTGAAAAATGCCTTTTTATGTCACATTGAGCTGTAAAAAGTGTATAGAAAAAGTTAACCGAGGCATTGGAAATGTTTTCTTTCATTGGTAAGTAAATTTGTTTTTAAATTGTTTGTGAAAAAATGGCACGCTTGGTTTTCATACAGTTGGAGATACTTGCGTTATCTAGTTAGATTTATATGTTTACTGAAAAAGTAGGTACGACATCACTCTATTACTCCATCACTCAACATTACTTTATCCCACAAATTTTAACAAATAACGTCTGGGGGCTGCGAAATCTGGCTCTGTTCGTTTCTTCACTCTGCTCCTGTGGATGTCTCAGTGAAGCCACGACATAATTATGCAGTTTGGAAGATACCAGCTAATTTAAAGAGTGCACAACACTGAAGAGAACGTTATCAGTAGATAATAATGTAATATGAATTCAGGCAGCCCCTCTATAATAATAATAATAAACTTTATTTCATTAAAACACAGATTTAACATGTTTTTAGTAAACACAATTTAAATGAGCTTAGGTAGTAACACAATGTAATACAATATAGGAACTGAAATCTGTACACAATATGGAAAACCCTGCCTCTCAAACTAGGTAGGTAACCTATATCTTGAGAGACAGTGATTCAGCGTAAAATGTGATGCTACAAGTATAATAGTAGACTGTGTCGATCTACCTGAGCGATTATGAATTAATTCAAGTAGTAGTTTAAATTTATACGTGATGTGTGTGTCTGTTTGCGTGTGTGTGCGCGTGAGTGTGTGTGTGTGTAGGTGCGTGCGTGTGTGTGTGTTGGTATATTATATTGTGTGATTTGGGATATGTAGGTATTTAGGAGACGTACTTAAGTAAGGATTCTGTTTGTAGATAGTCCTGTTCTAGTAGCCATTCCGTTAATTTTGATTTTATTTCATATTTATTTAGATCAACAACGTTTAGGTTTTTGTGAACTTGTTTGTATATATATGTACTCAATGTGTAGTATTGATGTTGAGCGAAGGTGGTTTTGTGAGGGGTACTTAGGGGTAGTTTCTTCCTTTTTTTAGGGTCAGTTGGGGGAACGCTAGCGTGTTTTCTAAGAGTAGACTGCAGTACAAAAAGCTGACGCACTGTAAGTACTTTAGAATCAGCGTATAATTGTGTAGTGGGGTAGCGATAAGGTTTGCGCGACATCACCTTCAATATGGCTCTCTGCGCTCTTTCAATCCTCAGAAGACTGGTTTTGTTTGCGCCACCCCATACTGGAATGCAATATCCAATGACGGATTGGCATAATGCAAAGTAGACCATCTTCAGGGTATCAGGCGCAGCCGAGTCTCTAAGGGATTTGAAAATATGCAAAAGTTTTAAACATCTAGTGGTAGTGGCGTCAACATGTTTGTCCCATCGTAATCCTCCGTCTATTTGGACACTCAGATATTTCACATTATCAGTTTTGACAAGCGTCGGACATGAGCATTGTGGGGATTGTTTGGAGCAGGTGTGCGCTATTATGGAGAATGATTTGTCGGGCAGGTTGTTACGCCGGATAGCGAAGGGAATGTACGATGTTTTGTCGCAGTTTAGGGTAAGCAAGTTATGGTTGAGCCATTTCATTATAGTTGACATTGCCGCTTCTGCATAGCGCTTAACGCTATCCCATGTTGGTCCGTGAACTATGACTGCGGTGTCGTCAGCATACGCAATGATCTTGGAATTGGGGATGGTCATTCTGCACAACTCATTGACGTATATTAGGAAGAGGCTGGGGCCTAAAATGCTTCCCTGAGGCACACCGTAAGTGGTCGAAAATTCTTTACTTATATGCTCTCCAATTTTTACTCGTTGGGTCCGGTTGTTAAGGTAGTCTATGAAAATTTTGAGGGTATTTCCTCGTACCCCTAGGATTTCCAATTTAGAGATAAGTTTGGGAACAGAGACTGCGTCAAATGCTTTAGAGAGGTCTAGGAAGATCCCAAGACTTTTAGTTCTACTGTCAAGATTCCTAGCAACCAATTGCGTCAGCTCGAGAACTGCATCCTCAGTAGAGGAACCTGTGCGAAATCCATATTGATTATCAGCTATGAGCTGATGTTTGTTGAGGAATTTGCTTAAACCGTTATTTAGGATCCTTTCTAGTATCTTCGAGAGTGCTGATAGGACCGATATGGGTCTGTAATTGTTGACACAGTTTCTGTTCCCTCCCTTATGAATTGGATGGATGATAGCTTTCTTTAGCGCATCAGGAAAGATGCCTTTTTGAATGCAGGAGTTAAGGATAAACGTCAAAGGTGGCGTTAGGGTCTGGCGGCAACTCTTTAAAACTAAGGGGGATATGCCATCCCAACCAATTGCGCAATCATTACGCAATTGCAGAATAAGAGACTCCACTTCTGATTCATCAACCTCAAGCATCACAAGGGAGTTGGCAGGGCTGGACGAAATGTTTTGACATGATCTCATAGGTGGGTTTGTAGGTTGGTGAGATTGGGACAAGATTTTTTCTGCCAAGTTAGATCCTATGTTACTGAAAAACCTACATACTTCGTTTACGGATGAAGTAGCGTTGTCACAGATGTCCAACAGTTCTACTGGGCTAGTTTTCTTTTTGGTGGTATTGGTGATTTGTTTTATCGTTTCCCATAGGGCTTTGGGGTTGTTACGAGATTTTTCAAGTTCGAGTTTTTCATGGGCTATTTTTAGTTTCCGGAGCAGATTATTACAAAAATTACGGTACCGCGTGTAGGTAATTTTTAAAATAACATTATTGGGATCTTTTCTTGATCTGTTGTGCAACCGGTCACGGTTTTGTATACACTTTAATAGGCCGGTGGTTATCCATGGCTTGATCATTCTTTTTTTCCTTGGGATTTTAATTTGTTTAGTGTGTTTATCAATTACTGAAGAAATAATAGTTATAAACATATTCATGGATATATTGGGGTCGATAATTTTGTACAATTGGGTATATCCGAGTTTTCTAAATCTAACTTAACTGCATCGTAGTCTATGCGAGTAGCTATGTGGAGTGGTTTATTATCTGGGTTTGTGTTGGCAATATTAAGTAGCACCGGTTTGTGGTCCGTAATGTGAGAGTCTAGTACAAGGGTAGTAACAGGTAGGGTAGTTTTAACGAGTGCATGATCTAGACAGTTATCCAGCCGAGTGTTATACCTGTGGGTTGGAAGAAGACCGTGGGAAGCATTTAAAATGAGATAATTGAGACAGCGGTCATCTGTACTATTGGGTTTGAGGTCTATATTAATATCACCTATGAGGACTATATTTTTGTAGGAGGAGAGGCTTAAGTAGACACTATTCAAACTTTCCAAAAAACTTTCGGTACTTTCCTTGGAACTGTATGACGGGGATCGGTACACTGCTACAATCGCGATATTTTGGTTAATTAAATGAGATACCAAGCAATTTCCACCGACAAATTGAGGTTCCCACTCAGTGGTTCGGAGAGCTTGTTTTGTAAAGATAACAATTCCATCATTTTGGTTACTATTTATTTCAGTAAAATGTGAGTCATATCCAGCCAAAACAGGCATATTATTGACTTTACTAAGCCAACATTCAGTAAGAATAACCACGTCTAGGTCAAGTTTTGTTGAGTGCATTAGTACCTGGAGTTGATCAAGGTTTTTATTTAAGCTACGGATGTTTAAGTGTAGTATTTTTATACTGGTATTGGTAGTGTTGACATATTCAATACAATTTTCTGGGGCACAGTTAAATGAGTTACCCACTGTCAGCGAGTCCAACTCGCTGCATATACTATTGATGCTAGGCATTAGGAGAGAGTAGAAGTAACATGAGGTGACTCAAAAGTACGATTTCTATTGTTAGGATTTGTTTAGTATATATTATGTCGTTTAATATTTGCTTTTTTGTGTAAAAGTAGTTGTTGTACCAGGTGATTTTGTGGGAGTGAGTTGTGAGTGTATTTTTGTATAGAGTGCGTTTACCATGGTGAGTTTTTATTTGTGTGGTTATGTGAGTGTTAAATAAATTGTGTATCCTTTTAGAATTAGAAACAAATACAATATCGAAAAACAATAATAATAGACAGATGTACGCTAATATAATAATCTTAACTATACAGATTACCAGTCACAAGCCAGTGTAGTCTATATCCTGAAGACATTTTTCAGAGTTGACCAGCAATTGTTTGTCTCCTTCCTTTTTGCGCAAAAATATGTTCCCGTTGGATACCCAGCAGAATTTGAACTTGTGGTTTTTCGCAAACTCTCTTGATTGGTAGAACAGTTTTTTGGTGTTACCCGGAAGCTGTTCCGTGACATAAACCGGTTGGCAAGTTCCTGGAATGCCAATGAGAACAGTATTTAATTTATCTTCCTTGTCCTTGGCTTTGTTGAATGTTCGAACTGCAGATATGAGTGTCTCCTTTTTCATAACAGTAGAAAATTCAGCTATTATCGGTCGTGAAGTTGTAGGGGCACCCGATGGTTTCCCGGGCAGGCGATAAATATCCCTCAGATCAGAGTCTTTTATGGGAACTCCGATAGCTTCTCCGATGCTGCATACCGTTTTTGCAAGAGTGGCACTGGTTTCAATGTTACATTGGGGTATATTACGGATTTCAATACCCGACGACCTGGATTTATGTTGGAGATCTTGTAGTCTTTTCTCTAGACTTTCTATATATTGTCTCTGTTCCCGACGTTCCTTTCTTAAGTCTTCAACTTCTTTTTTCAGCTCCTCAAATTGCTGGTTTATGAAAGACATAGACTTAACTATCTCCTCGTTAGACTTGTGTATTTCCGTATTAGATGCCTGAATCTGAGTGTTCTGAGATTTTATTTCATCAATATCAGACGCCAATTTAGCCATCACAGCGGTTTGAGTCGCAAGTAGCTTTGCAATTGACGAGTCTTGTTCTACCTTCCAATCTTCGAATTGAGTTTGAAGGTCGTGCGTAGCAGCACCCTGTGGCGAGTTTGCCTTTCGGGCTCTTTTATTTCGGTTTGTATTTACATAATCACTCACCACTGCATTGGCTATATCCGATTCCGATTTGGTCTGGGACTGGCAAAGGTTGTTTATTTGCGTTTTCGGCGTTGTCGGGGGAGTGCGTCTTACAGCGGACATGTTTCAAATAGTTGTAATATAGAAGCAAGCAGACCTCGTAGACTTCGTCACAAACGATAAGTGCGTGCGCACTGCGCCGTGGGACGGCGTCGCAAGCGAGCGGAGTCGTAGCGCATCGGCCGCGAGTACTTCGTGTTCGTAGCCGCGTAGGCAATCCGTAGCAGTGACGTCAGCGGCTACGGCGGCGGCCGCGTAGCAGATAGCGAGTTGCTTATTCAAGTTTCTACGTCACTAGCACCATAGCGCAGCGAGTGGGGAGTCGGACCGCAACAGCACACCGCGCCGTGGGAGCGGGTTCGAATCCGGCAAATCACAGTCACTTTTCGAAAGTCAGATTTTAAAGTAGGTGACAAAATTGTTTATATCTCACTCTAGGACCGCCTAGTGGGCGTTGATAACTGGTAAGAGACAGGCAAGAGTAACAAGGAATTCACAATCACTCAAATTAGCCAATCACAAAATTCGAAATCAAAAATTCCGAGGACAACCGACACGCGTTCACTCGGTACAACGTACGGACGCCGAATCAAACCTCTGTACGTGAGGTATGAGCCGGCGGGCGCGCCGGAGCCCGCGGACCGCATGCCGCTGCGACTGAGCTCTGTCAGAGACAGCAACTGTCGGTTCACTACTATGCCGCTGCTGCCGTGCGACAGACTGGAGGGACTGGGCTGCCCTGTCAAGGTACACAACCTTTTTAACCGACTATTCAAAAAGGAGAAGGTTCTATGTTCCACTCTATGTTTGCCTTTTTGTTACTTTTGTGTATGTTTACGGATTTCTCCATCAATTGTGGACTGATATTGAATATTCTTTTTTGTTTGTAAACAAATTGGTTCCATTTTAATTTTGTGAAGATCTGATAAAGAACTTTGAAGATATTTAACAGAACTCTTCAATAAATGTATGTTTATTGTTTAAACCATTCCATAACATAACATCACGCCAATACTCTCTAAATGGGTACACAGACCACAGAACTGACTTCCAAATAAAAACATTTCAAAGTGAAAAATAACTTCTTTTTCGACAGTCAGTGTCTTTGGAATCTACCTATTGTTTTTCGTTTTTCGACACCGACTGCCGAAAAAGAAGTTATTTTTCTTGTAAAAATGTTTTGTTAATTACTGATTAATATAAATTAAATTATTGTACTGGTACAATTATTAAAGCAAAGTAAGCAATCTACACTGTGTACCATACATAATGTCGATTCATTCAAATATTATTTTATTGTTTGTATTCTTGCGCAGTCTTCTCTTCTCTTCTTTTTCTTCTCTTCTTGCAGACTGGTGCCAAGACAATTATAAAAAACCTTGTCGCCGACAAGAGTTTATGCGTCATGAATCAAAACTGGATGCAAACATTTTTTGGAGCTGTAAGTACCTAAACATAACATAGCTTCGTTTTGTTCATGAAAACGTCACCATTATGCCTGTCGGTGATAACTCACTTTGACTTTTAGCTGGCCTAGCAAAGTACGGAGTTTTGATAGAATAATAGCTTAGCATCCACTGGTTACTAGAACCAAATATTCGAAGACATGTGACATCCACCAATCCGCACTGGGCCCGCGTGCTGAATTATATCCCACTATAGAGATATACCTATGAGAGGAGGTCTAAGTCCCAGCAGTGGGAACATTGAAAAATAAAGGCTGTTGATGTTGTGTTGTTGTCCACTAGTTTCGTAACCACTATAGTCATGCTAGGTAATGATAGGCACTTATCCGTCGAATGATTCGTTAGAGATTTAAACCAATCTAATTTTTATAACTTTCACAGGAGTGTGGAGTGACTTGCAAGAACTACGTAGACATTCACGGAAGACATACAGCTGAAAATGTATTCGCTCTTATTAGCGACGTCGATACTAAGATTAAGGATTGACTGGCATTTTACATTGTAGAGTTTTTAGATTATATTAATTGTATTTTGAAAGAAATTGAGGTGTGCGATGCGCTGGTGCCATTCGGCGGCATCCGATATCTTATTTGTGATAGCTTAGCGGTGACGGTGACGCTTGTGGCGGTCCTTAAAACAATGTGGCGGTAATAAAATAACCCTGCAAGCTATGTCGGTGATTCCCTTGCCGGATTACCGGCGGCGTACGCCACGCCGAACATCACACACCACAGTTTTTATTTTTAATTATGTATTCCATATTATTTGCTTACTTTAAAATATTTGCTAAGTATTTTATCAAATGTTCAATATTGTTTTTTCAAAATAAAATTTGCAAAATCGACTTAAAATTTGTTTTAGCTGTGACGTTCTTGGTTTGCGATGCACTTGCCCGCCTTTAAATTCTTGTGTTTGGTGTGTGAATGTTATGGTTTACCTTTAATATGAAATCAGTAATCATTATTAGCATCGATTCCTTGGTGACATGATTATTTTCACATTACGTGTCTCTAAGTAAAAGAAGTAAATTCTATAATAGAGTGTGAAATGATTATTGTAAGTATAGAGTAACATTCTATAAAATTGTAGTTTTATCGTGACCATGTAATTTTACCCAAGAGTAAACCTATCTCAAACTTGTACGAATTCTCAAAAAAGCGAGAAATTTTAGTCTTGTATCAAAATTAATCGTTCCGTATGGTGCCGGACGTAAAGAATTTCACCATCCCATGTCTTCCCGTGGGTGTCGTAAGAGGCGACTAAGGGACAAACCAGAGAATGGGCAGCAGGGTTCTCTGTGCTTCTATAACAACCATACCATAGAGACTGTGGGTAGGTGAATAAAAATAATACACATACGCTCTGAATAATTTTAACTTTTAATTAGTATTTTATACAATTATAATCGAAATTCCTACGGATTATAAATAATTTGCTTACCATTAAGCATATATTGTGTGGGCAGTAGCATTCATATGTCCTAAGTGCAAGTTGCATAAACTTGTCGGCTGGAGCTGTCACTTTTTAACTTGGCTCAGACTTCTGAACATAAGGCTGATACCATGACCACTATGGCTGAGATTGCAGAGACCCAGCGAATGGCTATCACTTCACTGAACCAGCGGATGGCTGATTTTGAGGCGCACTTGAAAGCGTCACCACCTGGAGCTGACCTGAGCGGCCTCCACAAAGACTTTTCGTCCTTCAAGGAGCATGTTTGGAGTGTCCTCAGTGCATTGCAGCAGCAGATTGCTGAGCTGAACAGGAGTGTAGACATTATAGAGATGCGGCACAGAAAAAAGTTTCTGTTGCTTGGTGGCGTTCCTGAAAATCCAGGTGAGAAAGTTTCTGAAACCGTGGCGACCATTCTGCAGACTAAGCTCGGCTTAACAGATCTGGTCCACTCGTCGCTGACTGTATGCCACAGACTAGGTGCTGCTTCGGAAGGTCATGCTAGACCAATCCTGCTTCGGCTCGCGGACTCAGCTGTCAGAAGCGAGATCTGGAGAACCAAGACGAAACTGAAGGGATCTCCTTATGTGGTGTCTGAATTCCTTACTCGACAGCGGCAGTCTACGTTTATAACAGCTCGCAAGCTCTTCGGTGTGACGAACGTTTGGACCAGGGACGGCAACATCAACGTCAAGCTTCCGGACGGCAAGCGGCGCCGGGTGATCAGTGTGGAGGAGGTCGTCGCGCTTGGAGCGGAGCATGGTAAATTGCTGGAACAGGAGGTTCCTCTGGTTCCCAATGCTAGCCAGCATAAACTCGCGTCGGCACAGTCTTCATCTCGCTCAAGGCGGATAGCAAAGAAGAAATAATATTTATTGTACGATTTATGTATTGGATGTTTACAGTCTTTATTTCGTCCACTTTGTTTTCTGTCTGTGCTTGTTATTTTCGTATAAATACGATAAGCACGCACAATAGAACATTACAGTTTTTTGTTCGGTTTACCGGCACCATATTTTGTTTATTTTGTTTTTGTTGACAAGTGCTGTCAGAGTCACCTGTCACTGTCATAGTTTTCTTTTTTTTTTCATTTATATAAATCTTGTCTATGCCACGTATTTTACTTCTTGCGAATTACGTCTGCGTTCGGATGCACGCATTAGTAATTATGTATAATTTTGTTTGTGAACAGTCTGCCGGCAGGTTATGCAACTATTATGTGAATTTTATCTTCACATTCCTATAATCTATATAATTTTATTTTATCTATTATATATCTATTTACGCTTTATAATGATTAAGTCTGACGACGACTCGTTTTATTCTTGCCGTAGTTCCTCTACGTCTTTTTCTTCTTTAGACGATTCTCTCTCAGTTAACAGTTTCTTAAGTGGTGAGTGCCAGCGTTTTAATAACTGTTTTAATGTATGTCATGTGAACGCTCAGAGTATCCCTCAACACTACTCTGAGATGCTGGAGTTATTTTGTGATGTGGCGTTATACGCTGTCCTGGTGTCAGAAAGTTGGCTCAAGCCCGAACTTCCCTCTGAACATTATAGCTTACCCGGTTTTATCTTAATTCGCAATGATCGCACGGCAAAAAGGGGCGGTGGTGTTGCCATATACTTGCGCAGTGACATCCCCTTCAAAATTCTATCATCTTCTCCGACAACATATAGCGGCAATCCCGAATTCTTAGTCCTTGAAATTGATGTCAAAGGTTAAGGCCGTTCTCGGAGTAGTTTACTGCCCACCTGCTATTGATTATTTCTCTATTCTCGAATCACTCTTTGAATCTTTTTCCTCGGAGTACAAACATCTCGTAGTCATGGGCGATTTCAACACCGACCTCTCGAAGGATAACTTTAGATCGCGCAGATTGAGAGCAATCCTGTAATCGACGAGTCTGTCACTTCGATACCTGGCTTGATCTCATACTTGCGTCTTCCGAGAATCTAGTTGCTAACCATGGCCAGATTGCGGCCCCTGGGCTATCTAGACATGATTTGATTTACCTGTCGTACAAAATTAAGCCACCTAAACAGCGGCCTGCCATTATGTTTCTTCGGAATTTTGCGAGGTTGAACAGGGACAAACTCAATGGTGATTCCAAAGCTATTGATTGGGTCGATGTTGCTCAGGCATCAACTGTGGATGAGAAAGTGGATTTGTTCAACAGGTCCGTGCTTCAGCTTTTCGATGCGCATGCGCCACTCAGGGCTGTCCGTGTTAAGCGCCCGCCGGCTCCATGGATTAGTCCTGGAGTTCGTTTGGCGATGAGACGGCGTGACAGGTCTTTTCGGCGATATAGAAGGGATCGCAGTGAGGAGAACTGGAGCCTGTACAAGTTGGCTAGAAACCGCTGTAATCAGATGGTAAGAGCTTCAAAACGCCGATACATTTGTGAAAATGTCCTTAATTCTTCACCGGCTGACATATGGAAGTTTCTCAAATCAATTGGAATCACGCAATCATCCTCTCATACTGTATCATCTCATATGTCTCTGAGTGATTTGAATAATCACTTTTCATCGTCAGCAATGCTCTCGGCTGTTGTTAAGAATAATACTATTCGTGATATTACTTCCATGCCAATTGTAACTCCCGAATCTTTTTCGTTTTCCCCGGTGACCGACGCTGAGATCCTCAAAACGTTCAATGCAATTAAGTCCAAGGCTGTCGGCTGTGATGGAGTGAGCAGATCCATGTTGTCCCTCATTTTCAAAAGTATCCTTCCCATTATCACACACATCATCAACTTCTCACTGCAGGCTGGTGAGTTTCCTAGAACCTGGCGTAAGGCATTCATTATTCCTCTTCCAAAAATTTCCAACCCCACCTTATCTAATCACTACAGACAATCTCCATTCTCCCTTTCCTATCTAAGATCCTGGAAGCAGTTGCTCTGAACTAAATATCCTCCTTCGTGTCCCGGAATAACCTATTGTCCCCTTTCCAATCTGGTTTTCGGCCCGGCCATAGTACAGCCACAGCCTTGCTTAAAGTTACTGAAGACGTCAGGAACGGCTTGGAGAGTTCGAGGTTGACGGTGTTGGTTTTAATAGATTTCTCCAATGCATTTAATACCGTCGATCACGACATTCTCCTGGCCATCCTGTCTCAAATTGGGGTTTCTTCGTTGGCACGGGCTTGGTTTTCATCATATCTTCGTGGTCGCCAGCAGGCGGTACGTGCTGATCAGAAATTCTCTGATTGGTGCGCGCTAGAAACAGGCGTCCCACAAGGCGGTATACTCTCTCCACTCTTATTTTCTTTATTTATTAACTCTATCACTACTATTCTCAAATGCTCCTACCATCTGTATGCTGACGACCTGCAGCTCTACGCGCAAGCTGACATACTCAATCTGGATGACTGCATCTCGCTGTTGAATGCTGATCTTCAAGCAATCGCTGACTGGTCTAGCAGATTTGGCGTTACTGTCAATGTCAGTAAATGTCAGGCTATCCTTATTGGTAGTTCGTATTATCTACGAACCTTGGACACTAGTCTTCTAATGCCGCTTAAGTTCGGCAATACTGTTATCCCTCTCTCGCCTCACGTTAAAGACTTGGGCCTATATATTGATGACAGGTTAAGCTGGAATAAGCAGGTCGCTCAGATTAGCCAGAGAGTCACTTTCTCACTGCGGTCTCTCTATAGATTCAAACATTTTCTTCCGTCCAGCACCAAAACCACCTTGGTTCAAGCTCTCGTATTGCCTATAATCGACTATGCTGATGTTTGTTATTCTGATCTATCCCAAGAACTTCTTAACAAAATGGATCGACTTCTTAACAACTGTATTCGCTTTATTTTCGGGCTTCGTAAATATGATCACATTTCTTCCTTCCGTTCTCAGCTTAAATGGCTGCCTATCCGTCAGAGGAGATCCCTAAGATCGCTCTGCATGCTCTTCAACATCATGAACGATCCTTGTACTCCTGATTATTTAAAACAATATTTTAAAGTGTTGGGCAGTTCTCACGATCTTAACCTTCGAGCTTCCAAAAACTTACTTCTCCAAATTCCTTCTCACCGCACTGGGTTTATATCTAATTCTTACGCTGTCTCTACTATAAAACTCTGGAACGTCCTTCTCCTTTGACATAAAAAAAACTGAGAGTAAATTTTCATTTAAGCGTAGAATCCGGAATTACTTGTCCTCTCTTACATAGCTCGGTCTTCGTCTTAGTTATTATGTTTAATTTGTTTCATTTAGAATATGATATTTATTATAATATTTATTAGTCTATTGTTTTAGAAATTATTTATGTATTTTTTTTGTTAGATAGTTTATTAATATCCGACTTTAATTATTTTTCATTTTTATTTTGTACTCCTACCACCTGTTTGTCCTTTTTAACCCAAAGGTTGACTGGTAGAGAATGCCTTGCTGCATCAAGTCCGCCTATGTATCACCATTGTATATGAAGTTTAAATAAATAAATAAATTTTACACTTTTTAGTTGTGGTACCTAAAAAGCAAGGTCTATAGTAAGGTACCTATAATGCCAGAATAAATTAGCCGAATATCATGAAACTGGAACATAACCTGTGAAATGAGAGTGTACCAAGGTGAACTGTTTACACCTGCGTACCCCTTTAGAGCGTACTGGCGTGATGTTATGGTATGAAATGGTATAAACCTGTGGTATAAATAATAAACAGAAATGCAATTGAAGCAATCCCGAGAGATTTGCCGTCATTTATTGACGAGTTCTTTTGTATATCGCCGAAATTTTTCATCAGATCTTCACCGATACCAATTTGGGAAAATATTCTTTAAAAAAAAAGAATCAAAATCTTTCCCGCGTGGTCGGTGGCGCGTGGCCGCGTGGTAGCAGAAGTTAGATTATAAACCAATGCTTTTCAATCCAATCAATTACGTAAATGGAATAGAAAGCGATTTTGTTGATAAGGGTCATTCAATTAAACTAAATTGAAGAAATGGCTTTGAGAGCACATTTTATTTCCATTTGAATACCGGACAGACTAATTCGGAGCTGTAAGATCTTTTTTTAATTATGAGTACCTATTGACCTAACTAGGAATAAACGTAAAAAAAAAGTATCTTTCTTTGTATTCACCTATTTAATTTAAGTTTTAGGTTTTCCTCGTTAAAAATAATAAACAGTTTACAAAAACATAAAACTGGGTTAAACCGTCAACAACATTATTTTCATCTATTAAAATGAGTGATAAATACAAATACCTACTTAGACAAAAATCGATAAACATTGCCGCGATGAAAGTAAAAACCGAGTTATGCGAGCAAAAGACGATGCAGGCTGCGACCGTTAGGAGATGTAGATATGGTGCAATCAGTTAACCGACACTATCGAAACTCTGCCTTACGTCATTATACTACATTTGAAGTATATTTTGTGCAGGTATATTTTGAACATTGTAAGGAAATTGTTAATAAAAAGTATTTTATTATCATCACGTGCCGAACTACTCGTGCGTTTAATTATTTTTTCTCATTTAGATGCTACTAGTACTACGAGTAAGATTGGACTTCTAAATTCTTATGAGATAAGTTGGACGATTGCTTTAAATACATACCTACATAATTTAAGCAAAGCTAACATATAAGCTGTGATCGCATGACTTTTAAGATTTCATATAACGTTAATGTTATAATATGATATGAAATAAATAGATATCGTTGAAACGGAAATATATCTCACCAAGATAAGAAAAGCTTATCATGAAACATTTAGCAAAAAATGCGAACATAATCCTTTCTCTTTGTTGTTCAATGTCTGTGACGTATCATAAAGTGTTCTGTATTATGATAAGCGAACTTTTTATGATTTTCCTTAATCCTAACATCCTCGAGGTATCATAGAATTTCACACAAGCGCTATGAAGTGCCACTCTTTGTATTTCAGGTTAATGCTTTGTCATGTTGTATTTTAGCTTTCATAAAAGCAGATTTTGGAGCCAGCTGGTCGAGCACACTCTTTACGTCACTAAACATGAATCATAAACTACTATCTTTTTGGCCTTTGCCTATATCACAGGAACCGACATATTTTTCGGATAAAAAGCCTGTGGCAATCAGGAAATGCTTTCTATCACTAAAATTAATTGTCTTTCTTGACTTAATCAAAACAACCAAACACAACAGTGAATACTGCAGATAATGCTTGAAAGCTTACAAATGATTTTCTTTTGTGTGTCAAACAAGAATCCTTGGCTCACTTATTTTGTCTACAAGTTTTATAAGTATTATCATGAGTGGGTACCTATTAATGTGAACTCTATTATTCAAATTCAAATTCAAATAGCCTTTATTTACAAACTTATAACTAATTATTTACATAATGATATCTTTTGTACAGGTAAACAGTTTCCAGCCTCCCCCAGACACTTCCACAGTGCACGATCGTGTGCTTTTCTCCTCCATGACGCTCCTGCTGTCGTTCGCAGGTCGTCCTCCCACCTGCGCATCGGTCTCCCTCTACTTCTCATCCCCTCTCTCGGGTACCATTCAGTAACGTCTTTGGCCCACTTCTCCATTCTGCTTCGGATTGTGTGCCCTGTCCACTGCCATTTAAGTTTTTTTATTGTGAATGTCACGTCTGTAGTATTTGTTTTTTCCCTTATGACTTTTAATTTCACTCTATCTTTTCTCTTCAGGTTCAGTATGCTACGTTCTATATTATGTTGGCATGTTTCTAGCTTTCTTATATTTTCGGTAGTAAGAGGCCATGTTTGGCAGCCATACGTCATAACGGGAAGAATGCAGGAGTTGAACGTTTGGCTTTTTAGTTTGAGAGGTATTGATGGGTTTTTAAGAATTTCTTTTAATGACCAGTACCTTTTCCATGACGAGTTAATCCTGTTTTGGATTTCTTTGGCAGTGAGTTCTGTTGGGGAGATAATTTGTCCAAGGTATGGATATTTTTCGACATATTCGATGGTTCCGTTGTTAATCGAGATTGGTACTTTTATGCTGTTGGTCATTAATTTAGTTTTCGATGTGTTCATCTGGAGTCCAACTTTGTTACTAGCTGTTCAAGCATTTCCTGTAGATGTTTTGGGTTATTGGTAACGAGAATGAGATCATCAGCAAAGCGCAGATGGTTAAATGTTGCTCCGTTTATTTTAATCCCATAGCCATCCCAGTCTAGATTTCTAAATGCCTGTTCCAGAGTGGCAGAAAAGAGTTTCGGCGACAGTGGGTCTCCTTGTCTCACACCCTTCTTTATTTGGAATTGTTCTCCCACTCTTTCTGTCTTTACCCTAGCTGTCATATTTGTGTAGATTTGTTTAATTAGTCTTATATACTTCTTAGGTACACCTTGATTCAGTAGTGCTTCCCATATACACGGATGTTTTAGCGAATCAAAAGCCTTGTTGTAATCTACGAATGCAAGGTAATAGGTCATTCGGTACTCGTTGTATTTCTCAATAACCTGTTTTATCGTATGAATGTGGTCTACCGTAGAGAATCCACTGCGGAATCCTGCTTGTTCTTTTGGTTGGTTTTCATCTAATACCTTTGTAATTCGGTCCAGAATTACCTTAGCGAATATCTTATACAAGTTCGACATCAAGCTTATCGGGCGGTAGTTACCGATATCGTCCCTACTACCTTTTTTGTGTAGTAAGATAATCGTTGAAGTTGACCACTGAGAAGGTATTTCTTCCTTATCCAATATTTTGTTGAACAGGTCCCGCAGAGTTTCCAATACGACGTGAGCTGAGCCTTTCAAAAGTTCGTTTGAGATACCATCTTCGCCAGGTGATTTTCCGCTCTTTTGAGATTGTATCGCTTTATCTATTTCAGAATCTAAGATTAGAGGGACTTCTTCATCGCCATAGTTGTCTATTAGGCTTGGTTCCCGAGGTGGGTTTTTATTATTTTCGTTGTAGAGGTCTCTGTAGAAGTTAGTTGCTACCTTTAGTATGTCAATTCTCTTTGTCTTGTCTTTCTTAATTCTGTGATTATGTTATTTTGGTATCCAATCTGTACTTTCTTGCAATTCTTTCCAAGCTTTTTTCACTCCTCCTGTGGTTTTTAAATGGAATATTATTCTCTCTGTTCTTGTATCTTTTCTATGTTTCCTTATACATTCTTTAATTCTTTTGCTTATGCGCGCTATCTCCTTTCTGTCTCTTGGTAAACGTTGTTGTAGGGTTTGGCGTTTTAGTAATAGCTCTTTTGTTTTTTCACCCACTTTGTCTCTATTGGTTTTGATTGCTGCTATTCTACTTTCTGCTTGTCGTAGTTCTTTTTCCAGGGTGTCATAATCTTCACATATGCATGCAGTTTCTTTTGCGTTTCGCAGTGCTTCTTCGAGAGCACTGAACTCTATTATATAGTTAAGCATATGTCACAGTAACCCGTTTCTCATAAAGCTAATGTTGTCTTCTGGAGCACTAAGTCAAGTTTATAGCCAAGTGGCACGTTTGATAGCATTACGCTATCAAACGTGCCACATGAAATGCACATTCACTACATTGAGCAAGAAGGGCAATTTGTGCTTTCCCATATAAAAGAGATTATTGTGCCCGAGGTGCTGCACAGGAAGCGAGTCACATCTATTTTTTTATTGACAGCTTTTCCGTCAATTTGTGAGAAATAAGTGCAATATCTGCTTAAACTGTGATACATGGTTTTTTTTTATGCTGAATGTGTTGAACATAAAATAAATGCTGCCAACTGTCATAGTAATGCCGTGTTTTATTGTTGTTAAGACATTACGTTGAAAATTAATACTGATACATAACAATGACATACTTAATTAATACTTATATTTAACAAAGCTTCAAGTTGAGTGACTGATTGGCGTTATAAGATTTGCTTCTTATGTTACTCTAAACGCAACGAATTGCAACATTAGCTATGCTACCTATAGAGTTTTATAAAGTTACTATGGTTTAATCCAACCAACAATCTTCTTAATCATCATCAGCCTATTAATGTGCCCACTGCTGGGACACAGGCCTCCTCTCTGTGAGAGGGATTGGGCCGTAATCCACCACGTGGGCCCAGCGCTGGTGGGTGGATCTCACATATTTTCGAATTTTTGGTTCTAGGACATGCCGGTCTCCTCACGATGTTTTCGTTCACCGTTTTGAGAGCAGTGGTGATGAAATAATTTACACACAGTAAAGCGCCTGCCTGGGCTCGAACCCACGACCTACAACTTGTAAGTCGTGGCCTATACCACTGGGCCACCACTGTTTACTTCTTACTAATACTATAAAGTCGAAAGTTTGGATGGATGTATGTTTGTTACTCATTCACGTTAAAACGGCTGAAAGGATCTAGATGAAAATGATTTAGCACATAGATAAAATATAGTCTAGAATATCACATAAACTACTTTTATTCCGGTATAATGTTTACCTTGGAATAAGATGACACTTTTCACACGGGCGAAGCCTCTGGCAGAGGGTGTTTAATACATCTTTATTCTTATCTGAAAACGTCGAGTACACATTCCTTGAAGAAGAAAAGCGAATACTTCTTACTTACATTTCATTTTCGTTTTTCATTTGTGTAAATATTTTCTTCAACATGGATTTCATTTCAACAAGGCCTTAAAAACTTCGTTATCTTCTCACTCATTACGGATTTCAATGGCTATCATAATTATACCAAGAAGTAGTTTGTATCCCTTAAAAATCATTGTGCTAGAGTCGTGCGTTTACAGTATATTTCTATCTTTACAGAAATATAAAAACGCGGCAGCGTGTCAAGCCAAATTCAAGCAAAGGAACTGGTGTCGCAGCAGCCATGTCCAGTCTGTAGTAAATATAGCGCAAACGGTAATTGAGATAATAACGTTTAAAATCGTAATTTTCATCAATGGCTGATAGATACAAAAAAATCCTAACCCGATGACCTAGAAAGTTAAAACTTGGCGTCCAACTGGATAATTGTGTGCATAGCAAAGAAAAATAAAAAACAGATTTTTACGATTTGAAATAAACAAAACAGCCCCGACTCATGAATCGAACTTCACCATTACTGCTACATCAGACGATTCGACTCCACGAAAAACCGTTTTAATTCTACAGGAACTGCAATTAGAAACCGTTCGACACCCTCCAATTTCGCCAGACCTTGCTCCAATGGACTACCATTTTTTTTGTGATTTGGACAATTTTCTACGTGATAATTTTTTTCTTCTCAGAAGGCAATACAAAATGCTTTCACACAGTTTGTCGACTCTAGATCACCAGAGTTCTATCGCAAAGGCATAAATGACCTTCCTATTAGATGGCAGCAATGTATAGATGATAATGGTCATTATTTTAATTAAATAAATATGATAAATTAAAAAAAACTAATTTCAATTTTTCAGTACAAATCGGCAATTTCATACTTTTACCCCTATTATATTCCAAGCATCGATTTTTAATAACATCTTGCATCTTTCGATATTATAATAGCAAAAACTTCGCAGAAAAATAGATTCATTGATTAAAGTTTGCCTTTTAACCGACGACGGCGAATACGGAGGGGTTATGATTATTACCCAACTACGGCGAAACCAAAAGGAGGGTGATGATTTTTACCCAATTACGACGAATCCAAAAGGAGTATTATGCTTTTAAGCAGTTTTTATGTATGTACCATATGGTGTCGGACGTAAAGAATAGTACAATATCTTCCCGCGGCTATCGTAATAGATGACTAAGGGACTTACCAGAGAGTGGGCAGCAGCATTCTCTGTGCATTTGTTACAACCATACTACGATCACCAATCCACCTGCCACGCGTGACGATTCTGGAATCCTAAATTAGTATACTCACTTCAGAGAGATTTTATATCTACAATTTTCAATTCAGTCCTCACATTATAATCCTAGATCTTACAAAACGTTACATTTCAATGACATACACGTACATATAACGGCCATACGTTTATAACGACTAACATGATGAAAATCTAAGTACGAAATAAACTGAAGTACACATTTTAGTGGGAATAGTTCGAATGATTAATGATACCAACATCTAGATCCAGTCCTTAGCTAAGGCGACGAGCAAGAGTTTGCTGTATTTTTGCTGAGGGATTTATAAAATATTTCGCCAAACGCCGGAACTGATTTAGAAAGACTATATCTCGTAAAGTTGTGTCATAAAAATTGAAACTATCATCCTTTGCAATGTTGCATTGGATAGCTATAGTACGAGTTGTGGCATTGCGGGCAATACATTGTTAAAGATATTTTAACCGTGACCCTTGTTAACATTTCCGACTCCTGCTATGTTGTATATTTCTTGTGACAACGATGCGTTTTAATAATAAACGGTCGCTTCTCCCTCTATATTTTGTAAAAAAATGGCTTTTATGACCTCGATAAAAAATTGTAGGCAACAGCGTCGAGCAAAGTAGCGAGCTAATGAAATTGACCCGTCTACGTCGCTACACTTTATTACCACGATATTGAGTGTTGACAGAGTGCTTAGCAAAAAATGGTTCACTTTGATATTATTATATGGGTACAGGCCATACACAATATTCAATAGGTGCCTAGACTGGTCGATATAACACTAAACCAAAAAGCAATCAAAGTGCGGTTATAACTTTCGCAATTTTAAAACTTGTAGAATCTATAAAACCTTGTGATAATATCTCAGCTCAGCGCCTGCCAACTAGAACGTGACCGCTAACTAGCTGTACAAGCTGCACATTCTTAAACACAAATATCGCTTGTAGCTAGAATTTCAGTAATGTTCCGTAACACAGCTCGTGGTCGTCACAGGGGACATCTCCTCTCAAGTGACAAGAGGCTTTATGGACATTTCTTTACATACTTAAAACAATGGCCTCTCTGCAGTTAGAAAGTATTTTACAAAAATGCAGCCGTCATTTGATTAAGTGACGTAATTTCTGAATTTTCCAATAAATTGCCTTGGCTTTGAGGAGAAAATAAGAGTATTTAATCAAATGCAAGCCTGTGGAAGGGTAAATGAAAAACTAAGATCAGTTTAAAAGTAACTTTGGGTCGTAGATTTCTATAGAAATCCATAAAAAAGGCGAGTAAATGTGGGAGAAGTGACGTTTTTTGGTGGGAAATATAGCTCTCTATATCTGTTCTTGCGCTCATCTAAATCATGTAAGTGGGAACTATAGCTCCAATTGTCTTGTATTACATCGATATATTTATTACTAGCTAATTGCCCTGGCTTTATTTTTGACAAGGGTTGTACTCAAACTTGTAAGTAAATAAAATAACTTTTTTGGAAACTAGTGTTTTTTTTATTCATTTTAATTACCTACTTAATGACATAACTATTAATATATTATTTTTCTAACGCTTTTCGATCTAGTATCTTGGGTGGCATTTACGTAAAACAACAAGAAGTTAAGATTTCGATGATAACAAGCTAAAATACATAATTAAAAATATCTGTGTGTCTTCTGTGGCATCATAGCGCCTAAACGGATGAACCGATTTTGATTTAATTATATTTTATTTTTATTTGAAAGATGATTTTGTCAAGAGTGTTCTTAGCTATATTTGAATAAAATCAGTTCAGTCGTTTAAAAGTTATGGGTGTTTTACTGTTTGAATCGGGGTGTTTTCGCAAGATAAATGTGTCGGGGATTTTTTAAATTTTGAAATTTTACTTGTTATGATTTATTCTGAAATGTGTTTATTCACGAAAGACCGCCTCTCTGTTCCATAAAGATTGTATCTGGCTTTCAAACGATTGTAGGCATCTGCACTGTAAACAAATATTTGAAGAAAACTGTAATATATATGCTGCAGACTTTTGCTCTGGCCAAAAATTGTTTCGTGATTGGGTTTACGGGCTTAACTTTGTGCATAGCAAAATAGATGAAAGCTTTCGACTGATAGATCCCTCAAATATTTATTGATAAGCACAGGTTCAAGAAGGATAGCATTATTTATAAGTGACGTTATGTAGTGCCGCTATGGGAATAACACGCGGAACACACAATTATGAAACATATTTACGTCGAAGCTACTTCAGAATTGGCTATGATTTGATGCTGGGCTTGTACTAATTTAATCCCAAGCTATGGTCTGGCTTTGACCCGAGATCGAGATGGTAATATTAGTACATACTTTGCTGGCGACCCTGAAAGGTTTCCTACTAAATTCTGTTTTTTACATAATGATGTTTAAATTTCACATTGTACGTGTTTTTTTTTTAAGTTGTTTGATGTGTTACCAAAATAATGTCACTACATGCAAAATGCTGTTTTTCCGACAGGAGTACATAAAAACAGCATCCAGTTAGAGTGGAAGCCATCCCCAACAAATTAGGAAAAATCTAAGCAGATACTCGTACCCATAATATGCTACCGAGATGTTCTGAGGTTTTTATAATAACACATTTGTGAAATATATTCGTAGTTATTCTGCGAAAAATGTAATTCAATAAAGGACAAGTTAACAACAAAAAAACACTTGTGCTGCAAAGTGGAATAGTTTAGAAAACTTTATTATTTAATATTCGTATTTATATTTTTTTAAATATTTCAGTTTTTTTTTTGTCAATATTGTTAAGCTACTAACAACTCTTATCATATGTGTTTTAACAGTATGTTTTGTTTTTTATAACCCACATTTTATTTTCCTGAATTTTCCCCTATGGGCAAGGCTGTATAACGGAGGTCTACGGTGATAATCAAATTTATTTTTGTTTATGGCGGTCACGGCGATTTATTCATTAATTCATTCTTGGTCAGGCTCTTCTTCGTAATTGGTAATTACAAGATGAATATTAAAGGTGCTCAGTCTTTGTGTTTAATTAGGGAAAGCCTTGTGAATCCGTGTGTGGTAGGTTCATATAAAATATATATACATAAAACCACGTGATTTTAAAAGGTTGGAGGAATACCATCATTAGATGCACCAATGTCATTTCATATCATTGCCACCAGTTAGTTAATAGTAATGATGGTCCACACATAGTTAGCAAAACAATAGACAAACTAATCTTTTCTAAGAAAATTGTGTCTAGATGCCTAAATAAGGCAGAAGTCGATACATAGAAATTTATGTATAGATTCATGAATTGAAGCTTGGAGTATAATAGATGATTTGTGAGTGAAATTGCAAGTAAAATGTTTAAAGAGGCTTCTTCATATGAACTGAATATTGAATATATGAAGACATTTTAGATATTATGTTGTACAAGCGTTGTGTGCGTGCTCTTGAGTATGGGTTTACCTTAACATTACGTTACTAATTTATTATGTTCCGGATCAATGCTTTTACCCATATAATATGCCATAAAATATCCGCAGACATCTCAATGGGTTCTATGCATTTTCTGCACAACGTAGTTTTTCTTTTGTGTAATATACAACCCTGCGAATTTATCCTACTGCCGGATGCTCATTGTGGTAGTTACACACATCCTACTCAGTGATGACATCCGCAACATTCACTATTCTCGAGTTATATTTCGTTCGTGTGGGTAAAGTAAGACTGTTAAATAAGCGGATTCCTTTCCTTTTATAGCCTGAACATTTTCAAAAATGTTTAACTAGGAACAAGGAAATGATAATTTAATAATTCTTTGAAGGAGTTGAGAAATGTGATCTAATGGGATTGCCACATGTCAAGTGTATGGTTACATAGCTAACTATTGTGTACGAGTTCAATCAAGTGGAAGCCAACCGAACGCTGTATTATTGAATTTCGTCGGTTTTTTAGAGAAAAGTACTTGTAGAAATGGTGAATTAGACAATTTGTGATGAGGCAACGAGTTATTTTAGTTGAACATTTACTGAATTTAATAAAAAATAGACAATGTACACCACATAGAGAAACAGACAGATGGATAGAGGAAAAGTGTAAAATACCCCAAAGTACAATAAGTATTGATTTAAAAGCCCTTGTTACATACCTACACAGCAAAAGATATTAAAATCACGGTAGGCATGTATATAAAGTCATTGACGTGTAAACAACTCGTACGAAACACTCTTGAGATGCTCTAAGTTGGAAGTACAAAGAATGGATCACATTATACCTCTGGGGATGTGAATAAAAGGAAAGGTGATCGGGTTAACATCAATGTAAGATAAGTATATAATAATATATAACACTGACGAGATTGTTTTAGAAAGAGTCTTGTTACTTCAAATAATATCGTTCTGAGTTTGCAAAAAACGTAGAGCAGTTAGCATAAGAAAGAAAATTGCGGTTGAAACTAAAGGCGAAGCAACAGCTGGATATTAAATTTTGTTGAACTAATACATTTGCTAAATAATTTAATCTTGCTCCACTATCCTTTACAAAATACGTTGATTTCTATTTGGAATCGTAAGACAAACTTTGGACAAAACAGATATTTATTGTGTCTGCTTACTTCTGTCACAATGTTCACAATTTATTGTACTAAAGGGGCATTTCTCTGAAGTCATTCAATGAACTTGAACGTAACGCTAAGTACTTTAACTTAAAACAATGGATGTTGATATACGCTATTTACACATATAAAATGTTCCTTTCACACCATATCCGCCAGTGAACGAAAATAAATGAAGAATGTATTAAAATGGTAACTATTAAAAAAATTGTATTAAAGGATTTAAGTGTTAATGTTTCAATGTGAGAAAAAGGGTGATATTTACACATTTGAATGCTCAACATTCCACATTATAAATTAAATTCGGCACATAATAGGTACAACAAATGAGCTTGTCACATACAAATACGAGGTAACACATAACCTGCGGGATGACGACACAGTTAATTGGCGTACCCCACATTAAAATAAATTCACTCACATTCTTATTGCAGATGATTATGCGTGAAAGTGTTAGATGATATAACATGTTACTCACCTGAGAGCTTTGAATATCAATGTGATTTTTTTCATTTCCTTTGTAAGGGAAGTAATGATTGCGAGTTTTTCGGTTACCACTTTAAAGTCTTAAAAGAGACCCAAAAACCTGATACTGTTAGAGTTATTTTGTAATAAGTTAATGTTATTATTGTATACTTGTAGCATTCTCGTCCAAAGTTCGTATTATAAACCGACTTCTAAAGCAAAACACTACAAAAAAAAATATTACTTTGTTTGTCGAAGTCTGTATTAAAACTAAAAACAATAGGTACCAAAAACACCGACTTAGGCAAGTCAATTTTTTGGAATCTTTTTATGCATGTTCCCCGATTACACAAAGAAGCCTAGACCAATTTGGAAAATTCTCTTTTGTTTGAAAGTGTACCAAGTGGTTTTGTTTGTTCACCCTTTGACACTGATTTACGAAATATAAGTTATTTTTCACTTGCAGTGTTTTTATTTGGAAGTCAATGGTATTTTTTTGTGAAGAAGTAGTTTACTTTCCACTTTTTGGTTGTGGTACATAATGCCCAAGTTCTATAGTAAGGTACCTATAATGTCCAAAGTGATAAGAGAATACCCAAATAACATGAAATTGGAACATAACCGAGAGAGCTAGTTGCCACAAACTGACGGCTGGCGAAGCTGGATCGGCATTGGACTGTATCGCAGACGGGAAAGCCTTTGCGTCTTTTCAGATTTTATTTTATTATTTTATGAAATGGTGTAAACAATAAACATACATGCGATTGCAGCAATCCCGAGAGATTGCCTTCACTTTTTGAAGAGTTCTGTTATATATCTCCAAAGTTTTTCATCAGAGCCTCACCAAATATAAATGGGACCACATGAAAAGTATACACTTTCAAACAGAATAGAATTTTCCAAATTGGTCTAGGTGGGTACGCAGATGTGAACAGTTCACTTGTTACACTCGCGTTCCACCGGTTATGTTCCAGTTTCATGTTATTTGGGTATTCTCTTATCACTTTGGACATTATAGGTATTGTATTGTATGACACCAGAAGACAACATTAGCTTTATGAGAAATGGATCAAAGTCAAAGTATTTATTTGTGTGTTTTTGGTGATACAGTAGGTCTTATAGTTAGGTTGACTCAAAAAACTACCCATTAGGGCATACACAATTTAACAATATAAGAATTTAAAATCGATATTTCATACAAATTAACACTATTCCGATATAAACAATACAATCAATCCTTATAATAAACATTTAGAATACAATTAATAATTATAATAAATATACAGAATACATTAATAAGTCAAGTTTTTAATTGAAGATAAATAATTATTATTTAGTTCGAGTATATTACATTTTGTCAAGCAGGAATTCGTCAATAGTATAGTAGCATTTGTCAGTTAAAAAAATATTTAGTCTCCGTTTAAATTGAGTCAAGTTTAAATTTTTAATGTGATTTGGTATTTTATTGAATATTTTCGGAGCCATGCAGAGGATGCTTTTGTGCATAAGGGTGGTCTTTGAGGCTCTTAGACATAATTCGTTACGATATTCTTGTCTTGTCGATCTATAGCGCTGCTCTGAAGCTTTTTTAAACAGTTCACTATTTTTCATGACGAACAATGCGGTCTCGTATATGTAAAAACAAGGTAATGTGAGTATTTTAAGAGATTTAAAATGCAGTTTGCAACTTTCCGTTGATTTAAGACTACATATCGATCGAATGCACCTCTTCTGTGCTTTAAAATGTTATTTTTCTCGCATGAATTTGCCCAAAAAATTACTCTGTAACGTAATATGGAATCTACATAGCCATAATACGCAGCTACAACAGCTGCCTGATTAACTATGTTTTTAAGTTTATATAGAGAAAAGAAGAACCTTCTTAATTTTGTCATAAGAATTGATGCATGTTGTTTCCAAGTTAGTTTAGAGTCAATTGTCGAGCCTAGAAATTTTATATGCTCTACTTCTTCAATTCTGTTATCGCCAAAAGTTATATTTATGTCAGGAGTGGTCACATTTTGTCGAAACTGCATAATTTTAGTTTATTTAAATTTAATTTTAAATTATTATGTTCAAGCCAGTCAATAGATTGTTGCAATGCATCTTTGATGTCAAATTCATAGTTTCTATTTTTATAATTTCTTACAATTATTGTGCTATCATCAGCAATAAAAACCATAGGAAAAGCGACGTGTTTTGGAAATTATTTTATGTAAACTGAAAACAACGGCGGACCCAATACTCTGCCCTGTGGCACGCCAAAAGTGATTTTACATTTGCCTGCAATAAATTTGAGTTCTTTTTTTTCCTTTTTAGAAATACGTCTAATTTCCGTACATTGCGTTCTATTTTCCAAATAAGACTGTACAAGAGAAAGTGCATTGCCCCTCATTCCACATGCATTAAGTTTCTGTAATAGTATATTATGATCAACTAGATCGAATGCTTTCGTCATGTCCATAAATACAGCGTTAATAGGAATTCTTTCATTAATAGCTGTCATTATAATATTAAGAAAATCATAGATATTTAT
Organism: Orthosia cruda; assembly: GCA_964057195.1. Classification (NCBI taxonomy): domain Eukaryota; kingdom Metazoa; phylum Arthropoda; class Insecta; order Lepidoptera; family Noctuidae; genus Orthosia; species Orthosia cruda. The sequence goes on along the minus strand of OZ059848.1, from coordinate 11,129,698 downwards.
GGATTTATTTTTTCTGAAATCCTTCTGTTCCTTTACCAAGATATTGTGTTTCGTGAAGAAGGAATTCATACGGTGATAAATAGCCTTCTCAAATATTTTTGATATTACTGGTATAAGGGCAATGGGTCTGTTGTTATTAATGTCAGTTTTGTCATGTTTTTTAAATAGGGGCTTAATTATAGTTGGTTTTAGTTTATCAGGATAGATTCCAGAGCAGATACTAATATTAATGATGTGGTAAATGGGCCAGCTAACACATCGGAAACAAATTTTAATACTTTTGTTGAGATATCATCATACCCTACGCTAACTTTATTTTTTAAATCCTGTATTATACGATATACTTCATTAGGTGTAGTCGGGGCCAAGAACATTGATTCACAACACGTATTCGGGATTTCACAGCTCGCAGATCCCGAGGCCTTCGAAATTATTTCTGCCTGATTTACAAAGTGATCATTAAAAGCGTTTGCTATGTTTTAGGGGTTTCAAAATCAAAAAAGTTTGTTATTTTAACCCCGTTATTTTTTATTTCTGTAATATATTCATAGGAAGGGCAATGTTTATTTTCATTTATGATCTTCCATGTATCTTTTGATTTATTTGTTGATGTCATTATCTTATGGTTATTTTTTGCCTTTTGTGTTAGTTTTATTATCTTCTTAAGTCTACGTGAGTTAATTTTAAGTTTAGTTAAGATATTGCCATTTGGTTTTGCTCGAAGTTGCCAAAGAAGTTGTCTTTTATTTTAACTACAGCGTCTTATACCAGGTGTTAACCAATTAGGATTCCTTTTTAACTTTATTTTTCTGTTGATTAAGGGGAAGCATAAATCATAAAACAGCTAGAATACTTCCATAAAATTATCGTACGCTACTTTAGGATCATCACCTTGATAAACACCACAAAACGATAAAGGAAATAAGCGTGACCTAAATTTCATAAGATTACCGTAAATGTAATCACGCGCTGTAATATTCCAAATGTTTATTGTACAAGTCTTTTTAACGGGGATCTTTAAGATTTGGGCTGTGTGATCTGACATGTTAAGGTCAGTTACATGGTGGTTACTGTGGGTTACTGTGACATGTGCGTAATTATATAATAGAGCTCACATTAATAGGTACCCACTCATGGTAATACTTATAAAACTTGTAGACAAAATAAGTGAGCCAAAGGATGCTTGTTTGACACACCAAAGAAAATCATTTGTAAGCTTTCAAGCATTATCTGCAGTATTCACTGTTGTGTTTGGTTGTTGAGATTAAGTCAAGAAAGACAATTAATTTTAGTGATAGAAAGCTCCCCTATTTCCTGATTGCCAAAGGCTTTTTATCCGAAAAATATAACGGTTCCTGTGATATAGGCAAAGGCCAAAAAGCTAGTAGTTTATGATTCATGTTTATTGACGTAAAGAGTGTGCTCGACCTGCTGGCTCCAAAATCTGTTTTTATGAAAGCTGAAATACAACATGACAAAGCATTAACCTGAATTAGAAACAGTGGCACTTCATAGCGCTTGTGTGAAATTCTATGATACCTCCGAGAGACATGTTGGGATAAAGGATAATCATAAAAAGTTTGCTTATATAATACAGAACACTTTATGATACGTGAAGAACCCTCTAACTCTTGAGGGTTAGAACTGGGGTTTGAATGAAAAAAGGTTTCAGTCTGTACTTGGGAGTGTGGATCACTGATGCCAACACTTTGACCCCCAGTCTGATTTATTCATAGATGTAGTGGTTACACCGTAGAACACAGGTTATAGTAGTGTAGTGGTGGTTACAAAAAATTCTTAATCCTAGATACATATGTTATCGGCGGAAAATCTTAACATCGAGATTCAGAAATGGTTCGAAATTGTACAACGCCATCTAGTGACAAATGGTCGAACAAATTTGCATTAGAAACGCGGTGCTTTCTGATATACTTGCCGTGCGGCTAGACATTCCGCCCACCAAGGACATTTTGTGCAACATTATGTCCTTCCAAAGTTAAATGTTACAAAGCGAATTTATATTTTGTAAATCAAACAGTTTTAACAACCCTTATACTTAATATGACTTATACATCTAACTTAAACTTTAACAATGCTTAAAATCATAACTTAACCTAAACAGTACTTAAATTATCACATAATCTATTAATACCATTCTTAGGCAATAGGCAAGACACACAGTTTTGATGTTGGCCTTTTAAATAAAGAACCATTACTGCGAAGTGTGACTACTCGTGTAAGGTTGTCTAACCCTGGATGTTTTTCAACCACTCTGCCAAGAAGCCACCGACAAGGAGGTAAGTTGTCCTCTTTAATTAACACTACATCCCCTACGTTGGGTTCCGGAGTTTGATTAGCCCATTTATAACGATGAAAAAGTGTAGTCAAATATTCGCTGGACCAGCGACGCCAGAAATGTTGCGTCATCTGTTGCACTAAATGCCACCTCTTCAAGCTAGAAATATTTGCATCTTCATAATTACGATCGGGCGCGTTTACAACTGGTTCCCCCACAAGAAAATGCCCTGGTGTTAATGCATCAAAAGTGTTCGAATCCGTCAGCCTACACAAGGGACGTGAGTTCAAGCATGCTTCTACTTGGCTTAATAAAGTGGACATCTCTTCAAAAGTTAAAGTAGTGCTGCCTATTACTCTATTTAAATGCTTCTTGCATGACTTTATTCCAGCCTCCCATAATCCGCCAAAGTTTGGAGCATGTGGTGGAATGAAATGCCATGTGGTACCCTCACTGGCCAATGCCGCAGCAATATCCTTAGCTGTACCTGAATTTTCGGAGCGAAGTAATAAATCTAATTCCCTAGAAGCGCCCTGAAAATTTGTACCATTGTCACTCCATATATCCTTGCAGTGACCTCGTCTTGCCACAAACCTTTTAAAGGCGGCAAGAAACCCCTGTGTTGTTAGGTCGCTAACGACCTCAATGTGGACAGCTTTAGTCGCCATGCAGACGAATAAACAAATGTATCCTTTATATGCATGGTGACCCCTACCCTTTGATGTCCTCAAATTAATAGGACCAGCAAAATCTACCCCGCTGTTCTTAAATGGCCTACTTGGTGTAACCCGTGCAGGTGGTAACTGGCCCATCAATTGAGGTTTTGTAGAAGCTGCGTAACGCAAACAAATTAAACAGTTTCGCACGTATGCTGTAACCAACCGTTTTGCTCCCTGAATATAATATTTTGTGTTTAAGTAGTTAAGCATTAGTTGAGGACCGCCATGAAGATTCCTATAATGTGCGTCGGCAATTAGAAGATTGGTAAAATGAGTATTACTTGGAATCAACATTGGATTTTTACGATCCCTGGCCAGATCGGAACGTTCCAATCTACCGCCCACCCTCAGGACATTAACGGAATCGAGGTAAAGATTTAAAGATTTAAACAAATTTCTTTTAGGCTTTTCTTTTTGCAGGTCCAGAATTATCGCTTCAAAGTTTTGACTTTGACATACCCTTATGCATGTCTCCAACGCTAATCTCATTTCTTCTGCAGTTATAAAATTATGATGCTTTCTTTCAGCCTTCGGTTTTCTCAACTCTAAAGGACGTCTTAAATATGCTACTATTCTAACAAGTTTGGTAAGTGATGAATATTTATCCCAAATAAAATTATCGTCTAATGCTACGTGTACCTTTATTTCTTCTATATTTGTTGATACCGTCTTGCGTTTGTCGACTTTAATATTTTTATCCTTTAGGAACCCCGGACCAAATTTTTTTTTTTTAAACTTTGCAATTCTTGTCGGTAAGTAAACCATTCTTTTCTTATTTCATATGGAATTTCCTCATCCCATCCAATCCCAGAAACCCATAATTTTTGAATTAGCATTTTTGCAACAATGATTACGGGTGCGACCCATCCCAAAGGGTCAAATAGTCTTGCTATGTCTGATAATATTTTCCTTTTTGTAACAGGTTCCTGCAGCGGAGGCAACTGAACAGAATACTGGAAGGTGTCGCAGCTTCGGTTCCAGGTAAGTCCCAACGTTTTAAATATCTCATCTTGTTTTATGTTGATCTCTCTTTCTACACCATCTTGTCCCTTGAACGAGTGTCTTCCTCCGATTATTTTCTCCATTAATTCACTGCTGTTACTTGACCATTTTTGTAAAGTGAATCCTGATTTTGCTAATAACTCGTTCATTTGATTAAATATTTGCATGCCTTCTTCTATTGAGTCACAACCAGTCATAAGATCGTCCATGTAATAATCTTTAAGTACCTTTTCAGCTGCTAGTGGATAGTTGACTCCTTCATCGTATGCTACCTGCTGCATCGATCGAACTGCTAAGAAAGGCGCTGAAGAGGTTCCGAAAGTCACTGTAAGTAACTTATAATCCTTTATTGCAGATTGTTTGGTGTCTCTCCACACGATGCGTTGAAAATCTGTATGATGGTCGGCCACGCGCACCATTCGGTACATTTTGACAATGTCTGAAACGAGGCAAATGCGGTGAGTTCTCCAACGAATCAATAAATGCCGCAAATCTGGTTGCAGCCCCGGACCAATAATTAGGTCATCGTTGAGCGATATTCCATTTTTTCCTTTGCAGGAAGCATCGAAGACAACCCGAACCTTGGTTGTGTCTTTATCGTTTCGTATAACCGCATGATGAGGTAAGTACACTGCATGTTGATTTTGTTCTTCTTCTTTGGTTATTTGCCTCATGTGACCCAATTGCAAGTATTCATTGAGAACTTCTTCATATTTTGTCTTTAAATCTGTGTTTTTATTGAGTTTAGCTTCTAATGCATAAAACCTATTAATTGCTACCTTTCTTGTATCACCATATTGACAGCTCGGATCTTGACTTCTAAATGGTAAGTTTACTACGTAACGACCGTCACCGTCTCTTACAGTTGTGGCTTTAAATATCTCTTCGCATCTTGATTCTTCATCGGTAAGTATATGTTTCCTGATTTGATTTGGTTCCTTTTCTAATTCCCAGAATTTTTTCAGGATTTCGTCATCACCAAGGTGAGTATGCATTACAGTAATGTTTGATGTGTTTTGAGAAGCAGAGGCTACTGTTCCTGATAAAATCCATCCTAATGAGGTAGACTGAGCTACAGTGCTACCATCAGGAGCCTTTTTTAACCCATTTTGTAAAATTTGACCATAAATTTCTGCTCCTAACAACATATCCACTCTATCCGGTGTATGATATCTAGGATCTGCTAATTTGATGTCGCTAGCTTGAGCCCAATCTAAATATACGGTTTCCCTACCAGGTAATAATGACGTAATAGATTTGAGAACATATGCTTTGACTACAAGTTCAAATGATGGATCGACCCTGGACTGAATTTTAACCTCAACAACCGAATTTAAGGATAATTTGTTATTAACATCTATACCAGTTATTAAACCTTTAGCTGGTTTTTTCTGAAGCCCTAAACTTTGCACAGTATGCTCTGTAACAAACGATGCCTGAGAACCTTGGTCTAACAGGGCCCTGATTGTAAACATAACTCCATTTTTCGATACAGCTCTCACTAGGGCCGTGGCTAATAACACTTGGTTATTTGCTAAACCTTTCGAAAAACAAGTTACTACTTTGTTTTCAGATTCTAATCCTACCGTGTTTGTATGTTCTTTCATAGATGAATCTCCCCTTTCTCTTACTGACTCCTGCTCACCTTTAGGGTGCAACAAGGAGTGATGTCTCCGCTTACATATTTGACAAGTGGCTGTGCACTTACAAAATCTGGCAGAGTGGTTGTGCCCCAGACAATTAAAACATAAATTGTGATCCTGCACAAACTTACGCCGAATATCCACATCCTGGTTAACAAATTGTTTGCAATTTCTTATTTTATGCTCGTTACTATTACAACACGGACAAACCATGGCTGCATTGGCCGCCGCCGTGTGAAAAACCTTTGCCTTACTATCATTATTTTTAATTGGCTTAGTTCCTAAGAATTCAAATGCCCTATAGCGGCCGTTAAAAATTCTTTAAACTGTTCAAATGTAGGCAGCTTATCTGAATCAGTATTACTAGTTACCTTTAGTTCCCAATCCTTCCTACTGTCTGGATCTAGTTTTAATGTTATGATATGAATGATTAAAATATCCCATGAAGTTATGTCAATATCTAGGTTAGTAAGTGCATTTAGACAGTCTGATGTTGTATCCATTAATTCCTTTAAGGCACTAGCTGACTCTTGCACTATGTTCCTCTGACTGAGCAATCTTACCAAAATACAGTGAGACAAATATTTTTTGTTGTTATACCTGGTCTCCAACTGAGCCCAGCATCTTTCATAATTTGATTCTGAAATCGGTATATGACGAAGGAGCTGCTCGGCTTCGCCAGTCAAATAACTTTTTAAATAATGTAATTTTTGTACATTATCAATAGTGCTATTTTTATGTATTGCTGATACAAATAAATCTCGAAAGGTCGGCCATTCGGTATATTTCCCCGAAAATGTTGGGATAGTTATTCTAGGTAACTTTATAGACACGCTTTTGCCTACGGAACAATTATTTGATGATGACCCCGTAGCAGGAGAAACATCACTACTCTTTATTTTATTTAATGCAGTTTTTAAGTCACATTTCAAATCTAAATATAATTCCTCAGTATTATAATAAACTTCACTTATAGTGTATGGTGAAAATATCAACTCCTTAGGTTCAAAATCTTTAATAATTTGTTTATGTGTTAAACTAAATTGCGCCCACAATTCTTCCACATTTTCTAATCTAGTTTCTAAATATTGTTCGGTAATTCTATCCTTTGGCGACTTTTTGAAATTAGTTTTAGCTCTTGACAATCGAGCGTGAATATCATCTTGCACCTTAACATGTGATTGCAAAGACATTTTGAAGTAAACAATAAAAATATAAGTTCGAGAAAATTTTCAAAAGTCCCAAAAAAAATCAAAGTCCAAAATATTTACGAAAATTTTACAAGTCGATGTAAACAAAGAAATTCGTCTAAGTCCCAAATATTTCTTAAAATTTCACAAGTTCTTAAAAGTTCCGAAAATTTTACAAGTCAATGTAACCAACAAATTTTTCTAAGTGTTTGACATTTAAATCTACTAAAAATCGGGCATAGGTTCCCCGTCTAAACCTAATTTGGCTTAAATCTAGCTAAGTCTAACATGCACACATAAATTATTATAAGTCCAATTTACTACTCGAAAGTTAAAGTTAAAATCTTCTAGGCAATAAAGTTCACTTTTGCTTGGCACATAAGAAATCACAAAGTACTCACGATTTTCGGCACTATCACTCACTTCCTTACGACCTCCAGTCGTCTGCAGCTTGCTTGCTGCTGGATTTGTACGCCTTCCACCGTACTTCCCCGCTTCTGGATCCAGTATTGCTATCTCCTCTCACCATCCAAGACTCCACTCGGCAGGAACGTATGGGGTTGATGATTCTCCGTCCAATTAGGAGAACACACCTGAACTGTACAGCCCTTGCCACATCCGGCTCGAAGGACCATGAAGAACCCTCTAACTCTTGAGGGTTAGAACTGGGGTTTGAATGAAAAAAGGTTTCAGTCTGTACTTGGGAGTGTGGATCACTGATGCCAACACTTTGACCCCCAGTCTGATTTATTCATAGATGTAGTGGTTACACCGTAGAACACAGGTTATAGTAGTGTAGTGGTGGTTACAAAAAATTCTTAATCCTAGATACATATGTTATCGGCGGAAAATCTTAACATCGAGATTCAGAAATGGTTCGAAATTGTACAACGCCATCTAGTGACAAATGGTCGAACAAATTTGCATTAGAAACGCGGTGCTTTCTGATATACTTCCCGTGCGGCTAGACAATACGTCTCAGACATTGAATAACAAAGAGAAAGGATAACGCATTTTTTGCAAAATATTTCATGAGAAGCTTTTCTTATCTTGGTGTGATATATTTTCGTTTGAATGATATCTATTTATTCCATATCATATTATAACATTAACGTTGTATGAAATCTTAAAGAGTCACGTGATCACAGCTTACATGTTACCTATGCTTATATAATATGTAGGTATGTATTTATTGCAATCGTGCAACTTATCTCATAAGAATTACTAGAAGCACTAGTAGCGCCCAGCACGTGTTAAAAATAAAATACTTTTTGAACAATATCCTGAAAATGTTCAAAATATACCTGTACAAAATATACTTCAAATTCGTAGCAGTAAGGCAGAGTTTCGAAAGTATCGGTTAACTGTTTACGCCATATCTACATCTCCTAACGGCCGCAGCATCCATCGTATGGCGCGCATATTTCGGTTAATATACATAAACCTCATAAAGTTCGTAGATATTCTCGTCTCGTCGGCTGAAGCACAATATTACCGAATTATAAGTTTTTAACTTTCATCGCGGCAATGTTTATCGATTTTGTCTAAGTAAGAAGATACTCGTATTTATCAGACAATTTAGAAGACGAAATATTGTTGATGTTTTAACCCAGTTTTAAGCTTTGTAAACTGTTTATTATTTTTAATGAAAAAATCTAAAACTTAAATGCAATAGGTAAAGATACAAAGAATGATATTTTCTTACGTTTGTTCCCAGTTAGGTCAATAGATTTAGGCATTTAAAAAAGGTCTAACAGCACTGAATTACTCTGTCCGGTATTAAAACGCAAATAAAATGTGCTCTCAAAGCCATTTCTTCAATTTAATTTAATTGAATGACTCCTATCAAGAAAACCGTTTAATATTCCATTAACTTAATTGATTGGATTTAAAAGGATTAGTTTATAATCTAACTAGCTTCTGCCAGCGACTTCGCTCGCGTGAAAGTCGAAAGTCGTCCCACAGGAACCGTTCATTTCGCCGAGATAAAACGAAGCTTAAGTGCATTACCAGACTATGATCTATCTCTGTACCAAATTTCATCTAGATCCGTTCAGCCGTTCTTGCATGATTGAGTAACAAACATCCATTCATCCATCCAAACTTTTACATTTAAAATATTAGTAAGAAGTAAGATAAAAGCTGATATCAACACGTTTCCCTACATATTAAAGTGTTTATATCTCCAATGACACGGCCGGAATAAGGTACTATCTGAACAAAAACACCTCGCTATACAAAATCTCCTTTTTTATGAACATGTAAAGTATCCCCTCTAGGGAACTGACACATTTATAAATGTTATTGACAGTTTATCACACGAAGCCATTTACAACTACTGAACATTATTTATGAGCAGCTGTTATTGAATAAGAGAGGAAGAGAATCAATTTGATGACCCTCAAGCGGCCTGTTTGTGACAGAGAAATATTGGGTGTGGCAGGTGCTACTGTATTTTGGGTCTCATTTTTTTTTTCGGGTGATAAAATGAATTGAAAAAGTACCAAGCCTGAAATAAAGCATGCTTAGTTTTAGTTGCACATACCTATATATTTTAGAAAATTTAATGAGATACCGTTATCCAGAGCCTAGTCATAAATTAGTTAGTCATTGATTTAATGTATCAAACCAGAACATGGTGTGTATGCGTGCACATTTAGAAGATTCACACGGATAACTAGCGATGAAAAGAGATTTTTGATCAGTCGACCGTGAGCCTACGGAGCTCCTATTTCTTTCTGCAGGGTCTAAAGTAACTTAGCATATGAGGAGATGATGGACGCTGAGTCCACTCTATTTACTCGCTCACTTTAGTCCCATCATCTCGTTCGAACCTAACTTATCCATGTCGGGGTGCCCTTAGCTACCAAGCTCGCTTCGCTTGCTCTTGGGCAAATTTTCATTAACTGTATCAAATTGCCAAACCTTTATGAAGCAATTTTCATAATTGCCCGATTTGACTTGACTAGATTCATAATGCCTGGGCATTATGAATTATACATAGTGCCCTAATTAATCACTTGGTCCATGACATGTCTACAATTCAATAATTAAAATTTCTGAATACAAAAGGTTACATCTCTATTTTAACATTTTATCGCTCGAAGCGTTCGGGTGTACGATGTGACTCCACAAAAGTCTTTTTATTCAAATAATCGTGTATTGTATAAAATAAATCCGAGCCGATTAAATCCAGTGACGAAATATAAAAATCTGGTAAATTATTCATTAGATCTTGTTATTCTTTTTGGTGATTAAAAAATCACTTGAGGGGATTTTATACGTTTGCATACTTCTCATTTTAGTCCCCAAATTCACGGTGGGTGGTCTGCAGCTATATTTGACCGGGGCGCTGGACAGCTTGCGCATTTTGTCAAGTTCCTCCAGGCAGGTATTCTTGTCACCCTCTGCGGCCAACGGCCGCAATATCTCAAACAAGACGCGCGCGGAACACGGTCACCAAAGACGGCAATCGGTCTCAAGGGGTGACATTACAATTTTTAATTTATTTATTATATATTTGAATGTACACCACATAAAAATTACGGGCAAAAATTATAAAGGCAAGTGTACAATGCGTACAATTACAGACAACCTTTGGATGGACTGGCCGAGAGATGATAGACATAGGCCAGTCAGTGTACAAATCTTCTTAAATAATAAAACTTATACATAATAATATAAAACACAAATATACAATACATAATATTTAATTAATAGATACATTACAACAGAGGAGAAAAGAGAATAATAATAACAGTGAAAGGAAACGCTCCTTGACCAAGTTTTAAATGTTTATTTTTTACAGCGGCTTCTATAAAAATAATTGCCTGAAAGGATCTCTGAGCGGCAGGATAATCTTTAGAATCTTAAGAAGACTGATAACACTTTGTGAACGTTGAGTGGTCAAGTTAATTTAAAAACAAATATCGAGAAAAGATTACACTCAAAAGTGGCAGTTATTTGCATTTGGGAGCAATCACAGATCTTAAAAGTTTTTTCTCAAAAAGGAAACCATATTCTTTTTGGTACAAAAAAACCCTTGCACCGATCCAATAAGGTAGTTCAGAAAACTATAATATCTATGTTTGTACCCAAAACGTAGTTCGAAATATTTCTGGTACACATCTTGTGTAAATATCATATTATATATTTATCTTTTTTGTTTATATGCGTCACATGGATCTCTCACAGAACTTACAGAACAGTTTACAACTCCTGTAGTAGCTCCAGCAGAATCGTCTGTTGCAAGAGCCTGTACAATCCGCTCTTCATAAAACTGTCGGAGCTATGCAAAGTTGTTTGAGTTTGAGAGTGATAGATATTATATATAACAGCATCATTGTTAAATATATCACAGGAATATGAGGATTTTACGAAATCCCTAAGCATACCACGAAATCACGGTAGAAGTCGAATATTCTTGTTTATTAAGTCTTCTTACTAAAAATGTTTAGTGATATGACAAAATACTAATATAATTTCGGTGATTTGTCGATTCACCAAACTAAATGAACAAAACTAAGTGGACAATCGCGTGCCTATATTACACATTTTTTTTTTTTAAATCTTATATATGAGAAAAATATCGATGGATAAAATAATAAAAAAACTTACATATTAACTGATGCATTTTTATTAGATATTATTATACGAAGCTGCCTTTCTATTTTACTTATGTATTTGTCCTAAAAGAAAATATAACCATCATGTTTCTATCTTGTAAGTGGGAGTTCGTATTATTAGGAGGCCCACACTCGGCGGTAAATACGGTAGAAAAGATAACAAACAGATTCAATATGAATACGCTCAAAGATCACGTTACTTTTATTATTAGTGGGACCTTCTAAAAACAAATCATGATAAAATTCCACTAGGATACCAATTATAATAGTAATAGTCTTAAAAGTACCCCTTATTGATCGGATAATTATGTGGTAAGATTTTGCTAAATCAATATAATTCTCTTCAATACATATTAGCATAAAGCTCATGAAAAAAATATTTCAAAACGAAAGTATATATTTTTTCAATACGTGACAAATCTAAAAATCTTTTTTTTTAAGGGAATAGTTTCTAGGTTGTCATTAGGTCATCAGGTCAGGATCTGATGATAGGATCCCATGGAAATCGAGGGAACTCCACAAATATTATAGGCAAACCTATGGCTATATTGGTAGTTTTTATCAAAAATGCACTCAGAATGTATCATTTGGTGAAGTGGAACTCAAGAGGAAGACCACAGATGGCTACTGGAACTCTTTAATAATAATTATGTCACGGATATATATAATAAATAAATGCTACTTATGATGAAGCCAGGGTAGGCACTGGAACTCCGAAATAAAACAATGTGTCCTGGTCATATTGTGCTTGTTGGACTCGCCATGATAATTATGTACTTTGGCTATAAATGATTTTCATGGTTATTTAAGGTTACATAAATAAAAAGTGAAAGATAAAAAATATTTCCAACAAAAAAATAAATTAACCGACTTAACTCGACCAAAACGAAACAAACAAAAAGGCGAAAAATCCTGAATGAAATAGGCGTTCACTTTTCGACCAAGTTGCAACGTTTCTCGAGATCAATTCAATTTAACCAAACACAAAGTGGACTGCCCTGACACTAAAAGTCAGACTGACATAGTTCACGGGTTAATAAAGATTTTGATACGTGATTGGTTTGATTAAGTAGTCTTTTATTCAAATATTATTAATTCTACGAAAAATAGATCGTTTGTCATCATCAGTTTAGTCAAATTGGTAAGGTATTCAGTTAAAATTATATTTACATTACCTGAGTTTATCGAGGCGTGGAACGCCGAATCTCACGTCACATTACAAATATTTTTTATCATTACTTATTCGTTCTGGTCACGCTTTCATACCTCATCATAGTTGCAATTATTGAATTTGGAAACGTTTTTCCAACCTACGATAAAAAGTTAAGTGCTTATTTTTAATCTCGATGTCAGCTACACATACGTCACAAATGACAATTAAGCCGATTTCATAAATTACGTTCAAGTAAATTCTCTAAAATATCGTTTTCCAGTATTCTCTTTACCTCTAAACCGCTTTAGCAAATTATATGATATTCAATTCTTAACAAACGTGAAAACATCGCATTACAGCATTATGAAAATGCCTTTTAATTTCATTTTATATTATCGTAACCGATTGCATGTCTATGGGAAATAACTGTACTACAAACTAGACACATTATATTACCGAAATTATTAAGCATGATTCACCAATCCTAAATATCAGAGGCTCTATTAAGAAATCAGAATAAATATTAATGTAATTCATGTAATCTTGCGGTTTCATTTTATCAGAACGTATTACCTTTGTCCTATGTAATTTTCAAATTCAAATTCAATAATCAGAGAAAACTCTTACTGCTTAACTCACTCTTCTTAATTTACTAATCCTTTTTTGTCTCAAGCAGAAATGTCTGAAATCACCATACAATACTAGATGAGAGCTAAACTTAATACATTATAACTATTACTTTTAAAAATTTGACAGACTGCTCAAAATGACAATTCTATAATAGAACCTTGGTACTTTCAACAAATACAACACCACGATAACAGCACCTCCCGAGCATATTCACCGTACATGCATCAAGTGGTTTAGTACAGACTACCTTGGATATTTTCTATGGCTAAAGACATAGGTTCTTGATAAAGCGGTTTTTTATGGTATTTGTTATGGATCAAGGTTGTTTATTTTCCTTTTTAAAGTGCTTTAGACATTGTATAAATTGTCCTGCCTATCTCCTTAGCAATTCAAAGCCTTGCTTTCACTACTCTCGGGTTTTGTATTTGTTACAGTAATAGATACACGCAACGCAGTATGTAATAAGTTGTTTGTATGATAAACAGTGACGCAAAAGTGACTGATCCCTTATATGAAAACGGGACGTGCGCTAAATAACGTTTTATGGCACAGCTTTGATATTAAATCTTTCAATCTTACACGATTGCAGTATAATATTGAATTCAATAATATTTATGCCATTGGATATTTATTGGTATATTCAACAACATGAATATTCTGTATATCAGTTGTTAGGTCAAACAACCATTGTCAGAGACAAAATTGGTCAGACAAACACTATTTTAACAGGTCGAATGCCCCTAATTACCGAAACAATAGAAATGCCATATCTCACGTGGATACACGTGCCGGGTACTTAGGGGATTCATGAATACAAACGGCAAAAGTTGAGTTTAAAGAATACTTAACTTAATATTCTTAGTTCAGAAATCGGTGGTAAGTCTTTTTTATTATCTATCACGTAAGTTACTTTTAAGTGTTCATAATAATGAGTAATTTCTCTACTAATATGGCATGAATTATATGCTACCAAACGTTTATTATTGTGAACCGAGCTAATAATGTATGCGGTTAAAGGGTTAATTTGTGACGCCACAAGCATGACCGTTTTTAATGAAATAGGTACTTAAAATGATGTGACCGAATGCAGTATTACGAATTGCTTTTGAATTTAAAAAACAAATAAAAAAACTTGCCGATATATCAATTGAGCTGTTATTCATTTTAAAGCAGTGGACAACTTAACTGAGTAGCTGTGAACATGCCAGACGTATCATTGAGTATTCAATTGTCAGTTCTACCGACCGACAACAGGATTAAAATTTATGTGGAAATAAAATGATACTTATATATTTTTTTGGTATTGAAAAAATCATATTAGCGTCACGTTTATGTCTTCCTTGTAACCAGTTATGAGGAATATTCTACTGTCAGTCAAATGGATTTGCCAGACAGCTGTTTCACTCTTTTTCCTCGATTAACTGAAATGGTTTTAGTTACGTAAATATGCGATTTTATCTTGGTGATGTTTTTTGGTATAATATTGTATACAACAGGACCCAAAATAAAGAACCTACGATATTTTCGATACAAAAATCCATGTTGTACTGGATATTTAGTTATTCTATAGTCTTTTGTGCCTACCCATTCTTTCCCGTTTTTCGACACCGACTTCGGCAAAGAAATTTATTTTTTGCTTTGTAGTGTTTTGTTCTGGAAGTCGGTTTGATTTTTTGTTAAAAAGTTTTTATTTTTCTGTTTTTAGTTTTGGTAGGTACCTCCAATTAACATGATTATCATTTATAGCCAAAGTACATCTCATGGCGATTCCAATAAGCCCAAACACGACTAGGATACATTGTTTTATATTACAGTTCCAGTGCCTACTTTCCGGCTTCATCATCAGATCAGTTCGATGGTGTCATTTTCACCAGTACCATTTATTTATAAGTATTTGCTTCATTATAGTCGGTTAACTATTCGAGATATCTTATGCCCGTGACATATTTAGCATTTAGGGGATCCAGTGGCCATCTGTGGTCTTCTGCATCAGTTCCACTTCACCAAATGATACTTTCTGAGTGCAAATGATTGCATTGTTGATGAAAATATCAAAATCACTATATGTTTGCCTATAATATTTGAGGAGTTCCCTCGATTTCTCTAGGATTCCGTCATCAGATCCTGACTTGATAATTATGGGACCAACTAGGAAGTATACCCTTTCAAACAAAAGAAGAATTTTTGAAATCGGTCCAGGCGTCTTTGAGTAATCGGGGAACATACATAAAAAAAAAAAAAAAAACCATTCCGAAGAATTGAGAACCTCCTCCTTTTTTTGAAGTCGGTTAAAAAATGAAACATATGCTATAAGGTCTTTTTGCTTTATCGAGACCAAAATGTTTACAAACAGTGCTCAAGTACAAACAAAGCCTGGTCAAGTCCAACTGACAAAGTATATATTAGTCCAGGTTTAACTGCTGTTTGCGCCATTACCATAATGAACATAATCCCGGTGAAATTACATAACTAGGCTTTTTTTCGCATACTGGCCTGTAATTACAGTTATTTTCCTGGGCTAATTTCTTTTTTTTGTGTTTATTTAGAAATGACTGCCAAAATTTCTTACAAATTAAATTGACTCTGAAATACAAGTATGATTTTCCTTCAGATTTCTGTTTCCAAACGAGATGTGTTTTCATTGATTAGCTATCCATTTTAGTTTTTCAATTGTTGTGTGGGTGTGACAGGAGCCAACCGGCCAATACCTTCGTCAGTTGACTGTAGAAGTACCATCGAAAGTAAAGGAAGTAACTGGTGGTTATTAGAGAGGTAAAATTTAAACTGGTTTAAGTTCCGTTTGAGTTTGCGATTCCTAAAGATGAATATAATTATTAATGACTTTAAAATAAACAAACAAGGTGCATTGTGGGCGCCATATTGTGGAGGGCCATATATTTTTTTCTTACAAACCCACCGAGTTTATCGTCAAACTGAAGGTTTTTTTGACAAAAATATATACACTTATGTTTCAAAGAAATTTGAAAATATAAAGATAACTAAAAAGTTGTAAATAAAAACAGTTTAGATTACTTACGACGATAGAATAAACTTAAAACTAAACTAAACTAAATAAACTTTAAATAACATTAAAACATGTTGCTGTGTTATACTTTTGTGACCCTTTTTTTCGATTTAAGTTTTTGTTAAGACGATTTCCACGATAAATCAAAAAGCGAACTTTGACCGCTCGCAACAAGCAAATGTTTATTGAAATGTAACAGTTTCATGTACGTATGTACGTATTCCTTTTTCTTTGCAAAAAGATCGCCTTAATCAAAAAACTACACAATACTTGTTGCGTGAAGTTTTTTCGACCAGGTCTATCATAATTAAAATACCAAATTTTGCACACTCATGGTCCATTATTTATGAAGCTAACAGTAGAAATAATCGCTATGCAGCTTTTTTTATAATCAGCATAACAAACAGTTTTACTAGAATATTCTATTTATGTTGAATGGGAAAGTAAAACATTTACATTGAATAAGTGTATATGGTTAAAATACGATAAAAGCCTTTTTTGGTACAATTTTTTTTATTAAAAACTGTAAAAAAATATCCAGTGTACTGTAACCAAATACACTTATTCAATGTAAATGTAAATTACTTTCCCATTCAACATAAATAGAATATTATAATATGCGCTGCGTATCGCAGTTTCGATTCCCGCATAAAACAAATATTTGCATGGCCTACAGGGTCTAGCTGTTTGTGTATGTGAATTTAATAAAAAAAAATGATGTTTGTATACGCACCTACGGTACAAGATATATTTCTGGTTGAGCCAACATAATTAATAAAAGAGAAAGAGAAGAATATCTTTGTAGCCATCTGTTTGCTTGCAGTGCATTTGATGAAAGTGCTCACGGAAAGCATATGAAATATGGTGACGAATTCCTATTAAAGGCTGTGAATTATGGAGAACCCAAGGTAAATTAGGTGATTGGCTAAAAATCAGCTTCACAATCAGACATTCAAGACAGTCGGTAACAGTTAATGCCTGATTTTTTTACCATTAAACCTTTTTTTTCCAGTCATGGGCTCGTAATTAAAAAGTCGTTTTTGAATAGGATAATTGAGAATCTTAGGGACTTATATGTAGGTATAAGTTATAAGATTAACAGCAATTCTGATGATGTGATGATATTACTGACTGACTGTTCCGAGTTATAAATACACCATGTACATAACTGCATCAGTATTGTGAACAATACTTTGTATGCTCGTTTACTGCCCTAATATTTTGACGAAGTAGTTACGTGCTTGGTTTCAAATAGATTATTAAGAACTCAATTAGAGATTTTAACAATAGAGACGTCATACTCATTAGGTATAAGAAATCAAAACATGGCGATAGTTTACTTCAGCTACCTACATATAACCTATGGAAATTTGAACTTTATTTCTATCATGAATAGTATAAAAGATCACAGAGATAGGACCCCGTTGTTAGAAAGAGATAAAGATACTGTTCAAACGTAGGTTCGTGTCGCGGCCAGACGCAGGACGGACTGGGTTCACTCAAGCTGGTCAGCTTGTGTATGTATTATCGCGCAGACGTCGGTAAAACGTATCTACGTCGGTATATATATAACATCATTGGATACTATAGACATAATAGAACCTATCTCGATGTAGCGACCAGCTCTGAGGGTATTATATTTACAGCTTAGGCATTATTTATATTTTTAAATTATTATTAAAAAATAGGTATACTTTTGAGTTCATAACTGTCAGTACTTTAAAAATATGCAGGTGCTAAAGGTACGTTTACCTTTAGCGCCAGTAAATTGGCCGTCACGATGCGACAATCAAAGCTAGCAAGCATACGTTCAAAGTACATAGTACATACCAAAGTTATAAGTCTAACTAGATCACGCTATTGTATGTTTTTATTTTTTTTTATTATGTTTGGTTTGCTCTTGACTCTAAGAGTCTAGGTCAGAGGTGACAGAGACAAAGTCGACAATAGAATGAGCTTACCCAGAAGAAGCATGTTCACTCTAACTTTGAAGAGATTCGAGTTGTATGCTTTCGGAAACACAGCCGCAGGCAGTGAGTTCCACTCTTTTGCTGTGTGTATTATGAAGGATGTTATGAAGCGCTTGGTGGGAATTGGTGAAATGACAACTAGGTGAGGATGGTACCTTGCAGTGCTTCTAGATGTCCGTTGGTAGAAGGGTGCCAGTGCGATGAGTTCGAGGATTTCATGAGCACACTCGCCGAAGTACAGTCTGTAGAAGAACGACAAGCAGGCAACCTTACGGCGATGAGCCAAGCTGTGAAGCTTGGCATCCACCAGTTTCACGTCGCCAATAACTCTCTTAGCTCTGCGTTCCACCAAGTCAAGCGTGGCAAGCTAATATTTAGCTGTGCCATCCCAGAGGTGGCTGCAATACTCCCATGCAGGATCGGACTTGCGCCTTGTAAAGAGTTAAAAGCTGTCCAGCGTAAAGTATCGCATCACTCTGTTTAGGATGGCCAGTTTTTTTGCCTGTATGTACCTCGCGTGTCAAAAAACGGAGTAAAATTACAATCAATAATCGTAATCAGAGATTTTTATTTAGCTTTATCGACACCGGAAATCCACCGAAATCTTGAAAAATGCCTTTTTATGTCACATTGAGCTGTAAAAAGTGTATAGAAAAAGTTAACCGAGGCATTGGAAATGTTTTCTTTCATTGGTAAGTAAATTTGTTTTTAAATTGTTTGTGAAAAAATGGCACGCTTGGTTTTCATACAGTTGGAGATACTTGCGTTATCTAGTTAGATTTATATGTTTACTGAAAAAGTAGGTACGACATCACTCTATTACTCCATCACTCAACATTACTTTATCCCACAAATTTTAACAAATAACGTCTGGGGGCTGCGAAATCTGGCTCTGTTCGTTTCTTCACTCTGCTCCTGTGGATGTCTCAGTGAAGCCACGACATAATTATGCAGTTTGGAAGATACCAGCTAGTTTTAAGAGTGCACAGCACTGAAGAGAACGTTATTAGTAGATAATAATGTAATATGAATTCAGGCATCCCCTCTGTACGTGAGGTATGAGCCGGCGGGCGCGCCGGAGCCCGCGGACCGCATGCCGCTGCGACTGAGCTCTGTCAGAGACAGCAACTGTCGGTTCACCACTATGCCGCTGCTGCCGAGCGACAGACTGGAGGGACTGGGCTGCCCTGTCAAGGTACACAACCTTTTTAACCGACTTTTCAAAAAGGTGGAGGTTCTATGTTCCACTCTATGTTTGCCTTTTTGTTATTTTTGCGTACCTATGTTAACGATTTCTCCATCAATTGTGGACTGATATTGAATATTATTTTTTTGTTTGTAAACAAATTGGTTCCATTTTAATTTTGTGAAGATCTGATAAAGAACTTTGAAGATATTCAACAGAACTCTTCAATAAATGTATGTTTATTGTTTAAACCATTCCATAACATAACATCACGCCAATACGCTCTAAATGGGTACACAGACCACAGAACTGACTTCCAGATAAAAACACTACAAGGTGAAAATAACTTCTTTTTCGGCAGTCGGTTTCGAAAAAAAAAAACAATAGGTAGATTCCAAAGACACTGACTGCCGAAAAATAAGTTATTTTTCACTTTGAAGTGTTTTTATTTGGAAGTCGATTTAATTTTTTTGTAAAAATGTTTTGTTAATTACTGATTAATACAAATTAAATTATTGTACTGGTACAATTATTAAAGCAAAGTAAGCAATCTACACTGTGTACCATACATAAGGTCGATTCAAATATTATTTTATTGTTTGTAACTCTGCGCAGTCTTCTCTTCTCTTCTTTTTCTTCTCTTCTTGCAGACTGGTGCCAAGACAATTATAAAAAACCTTGTCGCCGACAAGAGTTTATGCGTCATGAATCAAAACTGGATGCAAACATTTTTTGGAGCTGTAAGTACCTAAACATAACATAGCTTCATTTTGTTCATGACAACGTCACCATTATGCCTATCAGTGATAACTCACTTTGACTTTTAGCTGGCCTAGCAAAGTACGGAGTTTTGATAGAATAATAGCTTAGCATCCACTGGTTACTAGAACCAAATATTCGAAGACATGTGACATCCACCAATCCGCACTGGGCCCGCGTGGTGAATTTTATCCCACTATAGAGATATAACTATGAGAGGAGGTCTAAGTCCCAGCAGTGGGAACATTGAAAAATAAAGGCTGTTGATGTTGTGTTGTTGATCCACTAGTTTCGTAACCACTATAGTCATGCTAGGTAATGATAGGCACTTATCCATCGAATGATTCGTTTGAGATTTAAACCAATCTATTTTTATAACTTTCACAGGAGTGTGGAGTGACTTGCAAGAACTACGTAGACATTCATGGAAGACATACAGCTGAAAATGTATTCGCTCTGATTAGCGACGTCGATACTAAGATTAAGGATTGACTGGCATTTTACATTGTAGCGTTTTTAGATTATATTAATTGTATTTTTGAAAGAAATTGAGGTGTGCGATGCGCTGGTGCCATTCGGCGGCATCTGATATCTTATTTGTGATAGCTTAGCGGTGACGGTGGCGCTATCTGCGTCCTTAAAACAATGTGGCGGCCAACTTCCATTTTAGTTTTATAACCCTGCAAGCTATGTCGGTGATTCCTTTGCCGGATTACCGGCGGCGTACGCCACGCCGAACATCACACACCACAGTTTTTATTTTTAATTATGTATTCCATATTATTTGATTACTTTAATATATTTGCTAAGTATTTTATCAAATGTTCAATAATGTTTTTTCAAAATAAAATTTGCAATATCGACTTAAAATTTGTTTTAGCTGTGACGTTCTTGCCCGCCTTTAAATTCTTGTGTTTGGTGTGTGAATGTTATGGGGTAAACCATTAATTGTTTAATATGAAATCAGTAATAATTATTAGCATCGATTCCTTGGTGACATGATTATTTTCACATTACGTGTCTCTAAGTCAAAGAAGTAAAATTCTATAATAGAGTGTGAAATGATTATTGTAAGTATAGAGTAACATTCTATAAAATTGTAGTTTCATCGTGACCATGTAATTTTACCCAAGAGTAAACCTATCTTAAACTTGTACGAATTCTCAAAAAAGCGAGAAATTTTAGTCTCGTATCAAAATTAAAACTAATAGTGTTGTAAATACGCTACTTTAGTACCTACCCTGTACCTTACTAATACCTGCTACTAATTGGGACCGAGAGGAAAATATAATATTTTTTTCAACAATGTTGATTTATGTGAAAGACCAATATTGAACAAACATAACAGTGTTTTTTGACCCAATATTTCAGGAAGATATTAAAGAAGTTAAACACCGGAACAAAATTTTAGTTGATGATACTCGTTAACTGTAAATGGAATTATGACGACACGGTTGGCGTAGTGGTTGAGCGATCGGCTGCTGCGCTGCGTGTCGCGGGTACGATTCCTGCACGGAACAAATATTTGTATAGCCTACAAATAGTTGTTCGGACTGGTTCTTTGCGGTTGTAAGTTCATATGTATGTCAATCCACCCAAGATGTAGGAGAAATGCCTAGTGTGGAGCAAAGTGTTAAGAAAAATAAAAATATTGTATTTTAAATTACGAATAAACATCGGCTTTTTTATCAAATTAGACTAAGTATATCTAATATGTATGCTAACAAAAACGATTAATCTTCAAGTTTTATTTCATATGTTAATAACGCGGAATGAAAGTTAAGAGATACAAATTGAAAACTTTGTAAATAAACATCAAAATTCAAAATATAAAGATTTACAGTTTTACATTGACTACTAACATGATGATGCTCTTTTATCGTACAAACATAAACTCTCTGATAACACGTAACTGGCATTAATTGGACTTCAGATAAACTTTTATCGACTACGAGCTACTGCCAGCGGCTCCGCTCGCGTAAAAAGTGTTTTCTTATCCTAAGAGAACATTACACCGAGATGAAAAGTAGCCTATATGCTATTGCAGATTATAATCTATGTCTATACCAAGTTTCACTACGACCTGTTTAGTCGTTCTAGCGTTATTGAGTAACAAACATACATCCACACACACATCCATCCAAACTTTCACATTTATAGTATTAGTGAGATTAGGTATTTGTAGTAGGTAAAGCTGCCAATTATATAATTTGGAATCATTTCATGCTTACCGATGCATAAATTATTAATAGAAATATGTTGCAAAAGATAAACCCGGGAGTTGTTGATACAGCATTAATGAAAATCTATAAAATGCATCCACCAGATAAACGAAACAACTTAAACGAAATGTGGTCACATTGTAAGAATGAATGGTGAAAATAATTCTGAGATGTATCTGGATGAAGTTATATGTAGGTATATGCACACCGCATATCAGTCCTCATGGTTCAAAATATCTTCAATGAATTCGAATAACATTCTGTAATTCTTGAGCTTTATAGTTTCCACAAAATTTAAAATTACCAAGTTATAACCACTTTCGATTGCTATTACGATTAGTGATATATCAGCCAGTATTTATTCACGTTCACTATATTATAAATATGTGTGTTTAGTCTGTACCTTCGTCCACTGCAGGACATAGGCCTCCCCCAAGCGTCGCCACACTGATCGGTCTTGTGCGTTTCGCATCCACTGGACTCCCGCAACCTTGAGCAGGTCGTCGCTCCACTTAGAGGAAAGCCTTCCAGCGCTGCGTCTTCGGGTACGCGGTCGCCACTCCAGAACTTTTCAGCCCCAACGGCCATGCATTCTGCGAGCAATGAGCCCTGCCCACTGTCACTTTTGCAATTCTTCGGATTTTGTCGGTAACCTTGGTTGTCTTGCGGATGTCTTAATTTCTGATTCGATCATGCAAGGAAACGCCGAGCATAGCTCTCTCCATCGCCCTTTGGAAGATTGTAAGATTTCTGATGAGGCACATTGTGAGTGACCACATCTCTGTCCCACAAGTAGGGGAGCCAGGGGCTTGTTTTAACGGAGGTATGTATTAACAGGCGATTGCTGCCAAATTATTATATGAACGAATGAGGTCCGTATGGTTTAAGGCATCGGTGAATGACCACAGAAACGTTGTGACCTAGTCGCCGGCTCATACATACAACGTTGTATGTGAGGCTTGAATTTTGTCATGTAAATTAACATTTTTGGACTTCTTGTTTTTTGATTGGTTGCATAATTCTTTATTTAATCGGGACTGAAATTATTGGGTTTGGGCGATTCACACGATTTTAACTCGCCTAAAATGTGCGAATCGCTTCCTTTATAATAATATCATTTTTTCTGTGGCGATTCGTACGAAGTTAATTTTATTGGTGTGCGAATCGATCACTCTAAAAGTATGTAGTAGGCAATTGCCACATATTTTATTATTGAGTAAAAAATAAAGAGTACAGTTGTGCTCACCCTTCTCAGCAATAATATGAAGAATTAATCGAAGTCAATAGATATTTTACTTGAATCTAGGAATGCAATGCATTAAATAAGTAATTAACACTTAAAACGAGGTCATAAAAGACATTTTTTTGTGTTATTCGGTTTAGGACAGATTCTGGTTCGGGCAGATTCTTGTAGCAACAGTTTTTTTTTTGGCAGATTTTTAATAAGACAGATATTTTACACGCATCTACAAAAGTATTATGTAAGGATTATGTATAAATTTGTGCATTGATTGGAAAACATTTTTTTGCGGATAAAAGGTCCTACGCACGACCCGATCCCTGATCTGGTCAGATCAGGAGCGATATCTTGTGGTCTCTATAGTCTTAAATCATGTGATTAATTCTCATCAGATGGCGGACGCGGTTAGTCTTGTCAGATCAGATGAAAATCAAATCGTGTAGAGCGATCCAACCTAATTTCGTCCCCGCTCACATAATTCAATTACAGTGATTAATCAAATAAAATTTACAAAAGTACTAAGACGTCAGGTTCTATATTGGTTCATGATAATCAAAAATAATCTAATAATAATCTAAACACTTAGCAAAAGTAATAAAATCTTTGATTTTATTACTAAGTACCTTTCATAAGGTTTTTAGATTGAAATCGACTTTAAATATACCATTACATAAATCGTATGGTTTATGTTGGTCATGTTACTTCTGCCGTATAACTAACCTGCCAAAAAAAAACAGCCGTAACATGAATCTGCTCAAACCAGAATCTGTCCTAAACCGAATAATCCATTTTCTTTGGTTCCGTACCCAAAGGTTAAAAACGGGACCCTATAACTAAGACTCCGCGGTCCGTCTGTCTGTCTATGTGTCTGTCTGTTTTACAATATATTGAGGGAGAAGCGACCGTTTATTATTCAATTGTCTCGAGAAACATAAAACATAGCAGAAGTCGGAAATGTTAAATATGGTCACGGTTGAAGTATCTTTTACAATATATTTTCTCGCAATGCCACTAGTCGTAAAATAGTGAATCAATTGCAACATTGAAAAGGATGACCGTCTCTGTTTACGACACAATCTTACGAGAAATATTCGAAGTCATTCTAAATAAGTTCCGGAGTTCAGCGAGATATTTTATCCTTCTGCAAAAATACAGCAAACTCACATAGTCAGCTTAGCTTACGATTTGATCTAAATGTCGGTGTCATTTATCATTGGAACTATTCCCACTATAACGTGTACGTTGATATTTCGTAGTTCGGTTTTCATCATGTTAGTCGTTAGGTATGGCCTCATGTACGTGGTAGGCATGTCATTGAAGTGTGATGTTTTGTAAGGTTATAATGTGAGGATTTAATTGAAGATCTGTAGTTATAAAATCTCTCAGAAGTGACGATACTAATTCAGGATTCCAGACATAAAAAAACCCACTCGGATAAAAATGGGACTTGCAATATTTAACCTTAGTAGCAACAAAACTAGTTTTATAATATTTTATTAGAGTTCGCAAGTCCCAAAATCAAACCTCTCAGTGCGCTGTAAAATTAATAACTGGGATTCCATTAACACAGCATTAATTTAAATCTAACAATCGATCGAACCAACGTCGAGATGTTTACCAAACACGATTTTATAGAGCTACAGTAATTATGACAACACTTGATGACGATGACATCCAAATATTTATATTTGTATTCATATTTATAAGCCCTATAAAAACCTATTTCCTTTAAGACGCAGTCGCTATTAGAAAATTATACGCAAACCGTAAAGCTGCTCAATGATGGAGAAATTGTAAAGCCGTTACTGAGCAAAGGACCTCATTGCTGCTCATTCGTAAACTCTCAGCCAAATATCAGTAGATTTTACGAAAGGATCACCTAAAAATGTACTTTTATAACCAGTATAAACGCCCAAAAGATTTCGTATATCATACAAACTAGGCCATTATCGCAAGTTATTATATTATTCGATACATTTATTTTTTACTATTATGAGTAACACAGCAGTCGCACACTAAACTAAGCTCTTGAGCAATAAACTAGAATCACTTAAAACAATGCTTAAAACAATTTCTATGCAATGAACTATGGATTGTGGTATATCATTTGAAAGATAATTCTGATAGCTTTCAAAATATATCAAAACGATTAAAAATACATTTGATTTTCTAATTAAATTTAGGGCATTATTGCAATAAGTCAAAGTTGTGGACGTTTAAATGAATAGGAAGTAATATGAAAAGATAAAAAAAATATTTACCATTTATGATCCCTCAATAAATGAAAATAATGATAGAAGCTCAATAAATAAAATAGCGGTCCTTTGTTCTACATAATGTAAGTTATATATTTGTACTTATAAGAAAAATAAAATCGAATTATTCGTTACTATCCCTAAAAGTAAACGTTACTGTTCATAAATATAGTAGATTATGTACCGAGGGGCTAAAGTTGTGTCTTATGTCACGGGCGTCATATTAAATCTCGAGCGCAATGAAGGATTCGGGATTTAACTCACGAGCAAAGCGAGGGAGTTAATACAAGAATCCTGAATACAGCGAGGGATTCAAGCTAGCCCAAGGCAAAGACACCTTTAGCCCAGAGGAGGATACTCTACTTTTTACACCTACTGTGAGAAAATAATAGCCATAGTACGAAAAACAAAGTATTTATTAAATAAACAAACAGTAAGAATAACATATGTAGAACTTGATAAAATGTGATAAATCGACTGTAGTACAGAAAGGTTTTATTATTTATTTATTTAATCACAAAATCCACAGCAATCTTTGCGCAGTTTACTTAAAATAAATTAACTAATGTTACAGCCAATTACTATTACGGTATTACGGCGCGGTACGGTATTTGTTATTATTAATGCCAGTTTTAATGTTATTCCATTCCTTTTAAAAAATGGTTCGTAGTTATCTAATTATTCTTACAATATTATGTCTTCGAAAACATGGCAACGATATGAAGAAGCAGTCGTTATGATTTTGTAGGAAATCGAGAATATCATCCACGTGTAGTAAGGGTATCGAGAATAGCTTTCCTCTTTCTGGCACCAAAGGGTGTTTGTTAGTATTATACTGCCAATTTAGCTGAGCATGTGAGATTCCAAATTCAAATCACATTATTGACCAGCGGGTCATAATGAAATCCAGTATAACATTATTGACCGGCTGTGCCCCCGGCCACTAATGACTCACTTTAGGTTAAGGTTGCTTGACATATAATTTGACATTTTCGAGCAGGTGGTGTGAAAAATATATTATGTGTCTATTATGTAAGTGGGAAGTCCTATTACGCCCACTCTCAGAGGAAAACAAGTTAGGAAAGTAATATACAGGTCCAATAACAACACGCTTAAAGAGCACTTTACTTTTATTGCAAGTGCTATCTACTTCGAAAAACTAAATGTGATAATATTTTAGTTTTATATTTTTCTTTCCAGTTGTTTAAATAATCCCATGCCATTCAATTCTATTTCGTATTTGACACTCTTCTTTGAGTTATATAAACACACGAGAAGACTCTGGATAAGAAGCACTTACAATAATGTTATGACCAGAAGTTTATTGGTAATATACACATTGTGGAGGTTCTTTCCAAAACATGACTATTGCACTTTTTGTGATTATGCATAATTCGAAAAAAGATAATATAAGAGAAGAATATAAAAGAAATCGTAAATTCGCGTCATCGCATGTTATTTTTTATATATTTTTTATATTCTATTGGCTCGCTATGGGTTTTTATAATCGGTATACAATAAGCTAAACGGTCCGTCATCCACTTTGCAAACTTCTAAGTCAGTGACGAAAAAACCTTCGCTTTTCATTATCTGCTGCACGCTGCCTAGTTTACCAGCTTGTGACTTGTGTGACCTCGTTTAAGATAAGGTTTTACAGGCGAGCAATTTGCCAGTAATTAAAAAGTAGAGCTAGTTATGTATACTATTTAAGTGGCTTAATCTGATGTAACCATTTATAGGGATATAGTTAGATAAATATACCACATAACATAAGAGTGACTCCTACTACCGGTTTCGTCATCAGCCTTTTAATGTTCCCACTGCTGGGAATCTAGCCTCCTTTCTGTGAGACGAAATGGGCTATAATCCGCCACGCGGGCCCAGTGCGGATTGGAAGATGTAACATGTCTTCGAATTTTTGGTTCTAGGACATACCGGCTTCCTCAAGATGTTTTCCTTCACCGTTTTGAGAGCGACGGTAATGAAATAATTCACACAAAGTAAAGCGCTTGCCTGGGTTCGAACCCACGAACTACAACTTGTAATTCGTGGCCATTACCACTAGGCCACCACTGCTATCTGCCGGTTTATACAATGTATAATAAATAGGCTTAGTTGTAGATGAAATAACAATAGTGAATTTCTTAATTTCTCTAGCCAAAACACTTGCACTTGAATTAGATATAAGTATATTGTTCCCAAGCAACCCCGCGACTCTTTGCGAAATCTTTACAAGTCTAGTTTTACTGCGTGCATACTTTCGGTGGCTAACAAAAAACATTACAAAGCCTTTGAAACTGGCAAGCTTATACCCTGGAGAAATATGAAAGAAAGGATTAATTTGTTTTGAGATTACTTTTTAATATGAAACTACGTAACAAAAGTTATTTTTTAAAATAACTTTTTTTTTTGTTTTTGATATTGGTAGAGTATAGAAATGTTAAATGTATTTATTACGCTTCTTAAGCTAGGTAAGGTATTGGCCTGACACTATGCCCAAAAATAAGATAGACTTCATCATTGTAGATAAAATCATATATTCACGGATGAGAGCTAACGCGTGCTCGTGAATCCGCAATAAGCGGCACAGGAGGACATCGTGCTGGGTTGGAGTCCCACATAACTGCGCTATTCCCTCGTGGTAGCGTAATATACATGAGGAGGTTTGTGAGCCTTTTTGGTCTCGCACGGGGCTTTAATTTCGTATTTTTTTTTGATTGTTATTTTGTTGTGTTTTTGCTTATCTCGTGTCTCCTATGCGGGTCACAATTTATTTTTCTTTCTTTCATGAGCGTTTATCCAACCAAAAAAGGGCAAGGTATTGGCATAAATATACTTCCAATTAGGTATTGGTATGTACGTAGGGGCTGAACTTATCCAGTTTGATAAACAATATGAACTGGAACGTTGGCAGATGAGTACGGATCGAGCTGTAACACGTAATATTATAGTACGTAATTTTCTTTCAATGGACCGATAGATGATAGAGATAAATATATATTTATATACTTACCCTTGTTTCCATGAAATTGATTCGTTTCTTCTAGTTAATGGAAATATAACTATTCCCAATATATAAAAATTCCTGACACTAACCTTATTTTAACGCTGGTTTCGTAAATCTGTTTTAAGCTAAAATAAAAAAGAACCGAGATATACCGATGCAGGTAATAAGTAGCGTAAACATAGCTACTAACATTCTTTTACCAAATTAAAATAGTTTTCCACTTGTGATTTGAGAAGCACGAAAAAAGGAAATATTTTGTCTTTGCGAAATACGCAATATTATAATGTTTTAGTGTCGAACAATTTTTTCGGATTTCGAATTGATTTGTTCCTAGCAGATCAGTGGCTAAACTATCCAATGTTAAAGTAGTACTTTATAAAGCCTTTAAGGGGTTTTTCAAATTCCTTTAGGTTTCCGAAAACGGATGTAATATTTATTTTTTACATAATTCCTTTTTTTATAAAATACTGTAAAATATTGGCTAAGAATGCAAATTGCAAGCGGTTCTCGTTAGTCGAGTTCAAACCTCCAGCACAGATTACTCCGGGGCACCGTGTTAAAGAAAATTGATAGAAATTGGAAACTTGCGATGACTTTAATCTGCAATTTTCACTGTACAAATACATTGAATGAGGACGTAATCCGAAGTACTGTAATTGGTTTGCTTCTATTAGGAGTGTGCCATAATATTCTTTTCACGTTATATTATTTACTTCGTTTTCATTTATATGGATAAAAGCCTAGCTTATTAAAATAAACAAAAACAGCCGAACAACTTCAATAGCATTGTGATTCGTCACACACACGGCCTCACTTGTCTCGTTCCATATTCTTACTGCCAGTATTTTAATTAGTGAAGCATTTCTACAGCGCAGCCTCTCCTGTGGTTCAGCATATTTTATGAATATCATGAGAGATACGCTGAATGAGACTAGGGAGCGACGATATAAAAGATTGTATGCAATTATGATACACACAAACTGTTGAATTATTAATTAAAAAGCTCTCAAAATGTTTGCAAACGAAGAAGGGGGCGGTCGCGGTACTCGTTGAACTTGGCAGCAGTTCACGTTGTTAAGTGCACATGTCAGGCTGTAATTAGAATGTATGTAGTTGTTTGGGTAATTGCATGCACTGTTCTTGTCTTTAACAGACTCAAATGGTGTGTTGACATCTAAAATAAAGTGTATAACAATTCTCGAACTACTTACACGTGCCGCAACCATCAGCACTGCATTAGAGCAATTAGTTACATCATCCTGCCTATCAGTATCAATATACTGATAGGCATAACACGGGCGTAATTTAGTTCTCCTATTTTAACGGCAGTCTATAAATACTTACCTTAAAAACAAGAAAAGGCCGTAGTATTTCATTGGGAATGGAATATACCTCGCTTGATTCTTACTGTTTTGCTATTATTCTGGTTATTTTGACATCCTGGATAGCGAAGGACCGTGCTCCACTGCTCCATACACACATCAAGAAGGTGCGTACGTAGATCAAATAAAAATTCAAGATGGAACGTTGCAAACATCAACCTCTCAGATCAAATAAAAAGCTCGGTTGACAAGCTAAGGCGTTGGTTCGTTGTACGTGTGTGCGTGTGATGGTGTATGTATACAGCAAGGCGTAGTTTTAAACGGCGTCACCTTATTGTTTGCAACGTTCCATCTTGACTTTTTATTTCATCTGAGTGTGCGTAGAATTTTATCTATTTTATACAATTCTAGCACCCTCATGAACTATGTATTAGGCACTGATTTAGAGGTCTTCTTAGGTCCGCGAGTTAGTTTCTTAGGTTAGCGACTGCCTATCTGACATCCACAACCCAGTAACTAGGTAACTGGGTACTTAGTTACCGAGCGGCTCGTCTGTCACATATTGCCGAATCGGATAAAACAATGGTAATTTCTATTGTGTCTGCTAATTGACACTTGAAGAGATAATAGGTATAAATAATAACCACCCCTGCTGGTTATTATTATCAGATCAATGAATCCAATCAGAATAAATAATTAGAACGTACTAGGCTAAATTCCCCGGAGTTGTGTTCCCAGTGTTCTATTTCCACGAACTGTTCTCGGTTTTGTATAATTTGTCTAATAATATTTTTCAACAAACTTGCTCTAATATCACCGCAATTAGGCACATAATGACACCTGTAATCAAACTGTGACTTTTTCATTGCTATTATTCACAAGTGAGTTATAGAGTTTTTCTTTATTTATTGGTTGAGTAGCTTTGTTCTTAAAAAAGTTTCGATACAAAAAAAAAGAACAAATAAATTTAAAAAAGCATGTACCTATTGCTTGCTCATTTCATGCAACTTCATATTTAAATAGATAATTTCAACAAAACTTTCACTCAAATCATATCTTATCTTTTGTTTTTCTCTCTAATAAAGCTTGAAAACTTGAAATTCCCCATTTTGTACGTGGCTAAAACGCTATCCACGAAAAGCCAAAAAAAAGAAACCTAATTATTTTAGTCTATGGCCGATTTCCATTGTTAGATGCGCGCGCATAGGAAAACTGATTAATTCTGCCCGCCATTGCGAAAAAAATTTCACAACACGTTTTCACTGTTGAAAATATTTTTTTAGTATTATTTTTATTAACAAGTGTGTTGAAAACCGTCGTATGATACGCGTGTGTATTGATGATTACCGTCCTCGGCTCTCCTAAGACCCGAGCCGTTCAACATTACACACTTGTACCATAATTCCAACCAAAAAATTATACAGCACCTTATCGTATGCCATTCACATATCAAGCATGATATGATTCCAATCACGTAATAATAATAACTGTTTAATATTTCCTGCGAAATTTATACGTCGCCGGAACCGTCGTGGTGATAACTATGCGAGTGACCCAAATGTATGATTGTATGTTTTTTATTAATTAAATCAAGAAATTTTATTTGGAAAGTTCACTTAAGCCAATAGCTTTTGATAACGGTGCCCACATACCTTTGTAGCCAGTCTCCTTATTACTTCGCCACAACTTTGGTGACTTGCCAGAGACGGAAATCCATCTCAAAGCTTGCCATTACAATTTTTACTGCGGCTTCTATAAATCTAATCGCCTGAAAGGTTTTTTTAGTGGCAGGATAATCTTAAACATCTTATCCTAATTATACTTTGTGAGCGTTAAGTGATCGAAATATGATATTGTTGAAAACAAAAGACAATCAAAAGTGGCGGTTGTTTGCAGCAGGCAGCAATCACAGATCTTACAAGTTTTTCTCTCTAGAGTGAAGTGAAGAGTGAACGCATGCAGGAGGCTTGTGAGTTGGTGGACCTGGTGAAGTATAATGCAGAGAGGTGCGAATCATTGACTAACAACCTCACCTGTAGTTGTGCTGCCGCTCTGCCACCTCTCATGTCACAACATGTTGCTACTACATCTTTACCTATTGATCATACTGCAACAACTTTGAACCCCACCAAAAGTAATGTCTTAGTATTTTCTGATAGATTAGGAACAGGTTTTGGATCTTTGTTAAATAACCGTTCTAAACATACAATAGTGAACCATTGTTATCATAAACTGCAATTTAATGAGCTTATCCATAAAATTCAACAGACACAATTGAATGAGCAAAGTACTGTAGTACTTCTTATTGGAAATAGCCTTAGTATAACAAAAAAGGACATAGTTAATGGTATTGACACCCTACTTAAGTTAAGATTAGGCAAATTAATATTATGTGCATTGCCCTATTCTGGCAAGTAACTTGTTCATGAAAATGAATACATTTCTAGTTTGAATAACCTGATGCATATTTTATCTTGTCGTCATAGTGACCGTTTATTGTTTTTTGACACCAACAATTTTGTTAGTGATTTTGTTTTGATTGGGAACCATATGTTTCTTCCCAAAAATAGTCGACATTTATTAGCTACATTGTTAGCTTTTAATATACACGCAGTTATTGATAATTTAACTGAGACTAGGTTTAGTGATTTAACAGTATTATCCAGTTTTTCTGATAATACTTTAAACAATGATTTTTTAAACGATTAGAGCCGACAAAAGAGAAGTCAAATAGTAATATTTTACTATATCATCAAAATATAAATCGCTTCTCCGGCAAAATTTTAGACGTGGAATTGTTAGTAGATAAATACCACATGGATATCTTATGTTTTTGTGAAACTTGGTTAAAACCAGATAGGATGTTGTTTAATGTAAATAATTTCTCAGTTGCCAGTGCGTACAACAGATCCACAGTGGGTGGTGGTACCCTGATACTTTGTAATAGTCATTTAAAATATAAGGAAAGGAAGGATATCACTGCTTACTCTGTTGATCGCTTGTGTGAGGTAGCATGTGCAGAGGTCGAGGGGCATACTGTCTTGTGCGTTTACAGACCACCAGCATCAAACTTGTCATTGTTTTTGATAACAATGGAAGAATTATTAAGTAAACTTTTCAGAGATAATAAATTAGTTTTTGTTTGTGGTGACTTAAATATAGATTTGTTAGTCAACTCGCCTGAAAAATGTAAGCTCTTTTCATTATTTAAATCATTTAACCTAACATATTTATTTAATGAACCAACAAGAATAACAGCAACTTCAGCTTCTTGCATAGATAATGTATTCACTAATTGTAAAGTAAAAGATTCGTTTTTAATTAGTGGCGTTAAGTCAGACCATACTGGTCAACTAGTATCTTTTGAGTCAGATAAAAAAAATAACCTAGCTAAATCAATTCGATTAAGACCACTTACTAAAAATAAATTAATCTCTTTTAATAATAATGTTTTAAGCAACCTTTGTAACGCCAGTTTTGATTCAAACGACCCCAATATAAATTACGGCACGTTGTTTTCAACAGTTTGCCAAGAATTCAATAAAACGTGTCCTGTAAAAACAGTAAAAGCCAACAATTCCAAATCGAAATTTAGTGAATGGGCCACTGTGGGCATAAGAAAAAGCCGAGACATCTTATATAATTTAAATTACGAAAAATCTTTGACTTCCGATCAAGTTTTTCACACTTATGTTAGAAACTATTCCAAAATATTCAAAAGAGTCTGCGCTCAAGCAAAATCTCAAATAATAATTAACAAAATTGGTGTTTCTAATAATAAAATAAAAACTGTGTGGCAATTAATTAATAAAGAAACTGGAAAGATACAACAACGCGATCAGAATGAGTTGTCTTTGAAAATAACTAATCAAACCATTTCTGATAGGCAAGAAGTCGCTGAGACATTAGAAAATTTCTTTACCAACATTCCGTTAGAGATTACGAAGTCTCTTCCTTCCTCTTCTAAATTAGCTGAAGCTCTTCTTAAAGAAAACTTTACTAAAGACATACCAATCTTTAAATTTAAACCAATATGTATTGATTCAATTAAAAACGCGTTCAAAAGTCTCAATAAAAAAAATACTGAAGACTTGTGGGGGATATCCGTTAGGGTTCTTGGAGATATTATTGACTCAATTGCTCCTGTCCTAACAGGCATATTCAATCAATGTTTGGACAGCGGCACTTTTCCTGACTTAATGAAACACAGTAAAGTAGTACCAATTTTCAAATCAGGCTGTAAGAGTGATCCTTCTAATTATAGACCTATATTCGTGCTTCCAGCATTGAGTAAAATCTTTGAAAAAATCATGCTGGAACAGATGTTGTCTCACTTCAATTCAAATGAGATACTGCATAGTCAACAGTTTGGTTTTACGAAAGGTAGGTCGACAACGGACGCGGGAGTAAAACTCATCAGCCACATCTTGGAGGCTTGGGAGAGGTCCCAGGATGCCATTGGCATTTTCTGTGATCTCTCAAAAGCTTTCGACTGCGTCGACCACAACACACTGATCTGTAAATTACACCACTACGGAATTCGTGGAAAATCTGCTGAACTCGTGCTTTCCTATTTATCAAACAGACAGAAAAAGTAAATGTTAATGGGGCGACGTCCTCTGGGTCTCTAGTCAAGATGGGCGTGCCCCAAGGTTCAATTCTCGGCCCTTTCCTTTTTCTTGTTTACATTAATGATCTCCCTTTTATGATGGCCAAATTTTCGGATATAATTCTATTTGCTGATGATACTTCGCTAATTTTTAAAATAGATAGGCAAGATACGGATGTCATAAATGTCAACGAAAGTCTAATTGTTCTCTCAAAATGGTTCGCAGCTAACAATCTTTTACTGAATGCGAAAAAAACAAAATGTCTAAAGTTCTCTTTACCAAATGTACCAAAACATGACCTAAACTTAAATCTTGACGGCAAAAATCTTGAAGTTATAACGGAAACTGTATTGTTAGGGATTACTATCGATTCAAAATTGCAGTGGGGCGCGCACATTAGAACTCTTTCGGGTAGGTTAAGTTCGGCTGCATATGCAGTAAGGAAAATAAGGCAGCTAACCGATGTAGCTACAGCTAGGTTAGTATACTATGCTTATTTCCACAGTATTATGTCTTATGGCATTCTGCTGTGGGGATCAGCAGCAGACGTTGACTCAATTTTCATCCTACAAAAGAGGGCAATCCGCGCAATCTATAAAATGGGTTCTCGCGAGTCCCTCAGAGAAAAATTTAAAGAGATCGATATACTGACTCTACCTTCACTTTATATTTTGGAATGTATTTTGTATGTCCGTAAAAATCGGGGGCTTTTCAAAACTAGAAGCGACTTCCATAATTTAAATACACGCAGTAAGCACGAAATTGTAATACCCAAATTCAGATTAACGAAAACTAGCAAGTCTTTTCTTATAAACAGTATACACTTTTATAACAAGTTGCCAAAGTCAGTTATAGAACTGACCGATGGAAGGTTCAAAAACTACATCAAACGTATCCTTGTTAAAAAAGCATATTACAAAATCAAGGACTACGTTGAAGATAAAAACATTTGGCCTTAGCTCCTTCTGCGCATGCAGCTTCCCTGGTAACTTGTAAACGGCACAAATATGTGGATGTCTCTAACTATTCTCAATCTCATTTTTTCTTTCCTTCTTTTAATTAGACTTTTTAAAATGGTTTTCAATCATCTTTAAAGCCCTTTGCTAAGAATAGTTACAGCACTGATAACAAAATTTGTGCAACATGTTAAATTTAGTCTTGTTATACTTATTTTTATTATTTTTTACCTTTGTATAGATTCTTTTACCGATTGTTTTGTGAATGTGTGAACATTGTAGGCCTTCTAGATGCTAGTTAACATTTGTTAACTTTTTATATAATCTTTTTCTTTTTTTTTAGTTTCTTACGACTTTTTGTCATAATTCGGGCCTACATTGTCCCCCCATATCTAAGTACTAATGCTGTAACATGTAAATATTGTAAAACCAAACCATTTTTAAAAGAGTAACCATGGAGTTTCTTGCCGGTTCTTCTCCATAGGAAACGACCAACCCGAACCGTGCTCATTTTGTCGACGTTTTATAAGTGCCCATGTAGGCCTATGTGAAATAAAAAAATTGATTTTGATTTTGATTTTGAGAGAAAATCATATTCGGTACAAGAAAACCCTTGTACTGATCCAATGAGGTGATTCAGGAAACTAGTACCCGAACCATACCCTCACAATAATTCTTGTGTCTTACACATCGCATACAAATACCAAATCTATATTATTCGTTTTATTTGGATAAGATGGTCAGAGAACAAAATAATGTTTACGATTCCAGGAGAGGCTGAGGCAAAGTTCCGTCCGTTGCCAAAGCCTACATGTTCCACTCTACATAAAACTGTCGGAGCGATGCAAAACTACTTGAGTATGAGTGATAGATATACAGTTTAACGATAACGGGTTGCGAATGCCCCCCAATATAACGGGTTACGAATCTCACCTATCATGATTAATACTGTTAGGTTCAGTGCTCCGGTATTATTGCGTTTAATAGAAATGATAAAAGTGGTGAGCTGATAATATTATTATTCGTCTGACATTATAATATAAAAAGAAGACGATGATCAGAAGTCAGTAAAAAAGTGACAATTGCTGTTACGTGTATTATTATGTTTTTATATGTTAGAAACATTTGATTTTATTAAGAAAAATAAGTTTACGTAGCTATTTCACACAGTAAAAATATCAAAATTTGTAAAAATATCTTTATTTACATGTTGAGGTCGGTTAAACTGCGTCAGTCTTCTGCAAAATGTGTGATATATACGAAAAAGTATCTTTCAAAACGGTAGACAACTTTGGTTCTCCCTAAATATGTGCATAAACAACCTTTTCGCTTTCTGAAAAAATTGAATCTTTCTATTTGCGTTCTCATTTTTGTATTTTTTACATTTTACATAAGTGTTTATACAAAACACGAACAAATCTTAAAAATTTTGCTTTAAATGGAGAGGCATTACGTTGCCATCGACTCCCTCTAAAATAAGATAAGACAAGATACCACTAGAGGAGTTGGGTCGAGACAGCTGTTCCACTGCAGACTGACTAGCCTGACGCGCACTGTTATGGACGTTTCGGGAGACTAGTCGCGGAGGGTAGCGGGATCCGAGGCACGGTTACGCTGGCCGACCGCAGGTAGTTGGGGGCCCAAGTAGTGTGCCAGCCACACACGAAAGGCTGCCCCGCTAACTGTCGAAAAATCCCGGAATGCACCATCGTGCTGGTTGGCGACCAGATGGGGAGGGCCCGATGGACATTCCGGGGGGGCTCGGGCGTCTCCGCAGTCTCCAGACTAGTGCCCCAATGATGGCGGCCTTTCAGTGCGTGTCTGTAGGTTAGCAGCTTGGAACCTCGTCTCACTTCCTTCTCCTCTCATTCATTCACTCTTCAATCATTATGAAACTGACAAGCAAAAAGAATACTGGATCTAAACAGCGGCTGCACCCCCTCCCCCACAAAGTGCACCTCACCAACATTAGAGGTCTGCACTCTAATCTCTCTGCAGTCCACCACCACCTGGAGGCTGAGAAACCAGCGCTGTTTTTTCTTACGGAGACGCAGATAGCGAGTCCTTCAGACGTCTCGTACTTATCATACCCAGGGTTTACCCTGGAGCACAATTTTAGAACACGCGCGGGTGTATGTGTGTACGCCCGTGACGACACTTGCTATCGGCGTCTCCGTAATCTTGAGGACTCCAGATTCTCAACGCTGTGGGCTCTCGTGGACACAGGTCTGGATAAAATTATCTACGCCTGTGTCTACCGTTCGTATTCAGGACATCAGGAGACAACCAGGCTCACAGAGTACCTTAGTGAGGCGGCTGATGCGGCACAGCAACGGTACCCTTCCGCCCAATTAGTGTTACTGGGGGACTTCAATGCTCACCACCAGGAGTGGCTCTTCCCATACCGGTGCACTGACCATGTTGGACGGGAGATGCGTAAGCTTTCGCTTGCGCTAAATCTAACCCAGCTGATCCATGGGGCAACAAGGGTGCCGGATGTTGATTCGCATACGGCCAATTGCTTGGACCTTCTGCTGACAACAGATCCAGACAGATACTCTGTGTCGATAACTTCACCTTTGGGTAGTTCCGACCACTGTCTGGTTAAGTCTGTGTCCGTCTACTCCCCGTCCGATCCCAGCCCAAGAGGCACCCGGCGGGTTTGGCGGTACAGGTCAGCAGATTGGGATGGCATGCGATTTTTTTTTCGCATGCTATCCTTGGCAGCCTACTTGCTTTTCTTCGGCTGATCCTTCGGCGTGCGCGGACGCCGTGACGGGTGTGTTGCGTCAGGGAATGGAGAATTACATTCCGTTCTCTGACGTAACAATTTCCAGCGTTGACTGGCCATGGTTTGGCGCCGAATGTCATTGCGCCGATGCCCTTAAGCATGAGGCATACCTGGCATGGGCCGACGCACGACGCGCAAAGCGAGTGACGTGGATCAGAAGAAAAGAGCCTACAACAGGGCTGCCAAGTCCTGCAAGAAGGTGTTGCGAAGGGCTCGGTTCGACCACATTAGCCGAACAGGCACCAAACTTGCTTCTTACCCAGCAGGTTGTAAAGCGTTTTGGTCCCTGGCTAAGTCGGTCGAATCGAACTTCTGCCATCCCTCACTACCACCACTGCTGAAACCTGATGGGTCACTGGCCCACTCCGCTGAAGAGAAGGCAAATTTATGTGCCTCCCTTTTTGCGGAATCTTCGCGTCTGAATCCTGGTGATTCGCGGTCCCCTCCTTCTCCTGATGGATGCGAGACGAGTATGCCGGACATTCGCATCCATCAAAAGGACGTCCGTAGGGTGCTGCGAAACCTCGACGTGAATAAGGCTAGTGGCCCTCTATAGTTCTTAGAACCTGTGCGCCTGAACTGTCTCCGATCTTGACACGCCACTATTCCGCCTTTCATTTATTATCCCCAAAGATAACTTGTTTTAAAATTCACTTGCAAGATTTGACGCATACTAACAAAATTAACTAGATTTTTAAGTATTAGTAAGTATATCAAAATCTCTGTTCTCGCAGGAACGCAATGCATGAAACTTTCAACCGATAACATATGAGGACAACCCTTATCCCAGAGGTAATCTAATTAACAGAATTCGATTAAATTAAATCAACTGAAAACTTCTTTTCTTAACACTATTTTTTTTTAATAATACTAGACACAAGTTTATTTGTAAAACAAAGGTGTAAATATGTACATACTTAAACACTAAACAAACTGAATTTCAACTTCAGAAAGTTTAAGGTATGTTCATTTTTGTGGGTACCTACTGAAAGCATTGACTACACAAAACCTAACCTTACCTTTTGAAGCACAAGCAACCGCACATAGTAGTCATATTTATCGTATCACTTGAATCGATCTTTTGCGATAAATGTGTTCATGACCGACATCAACTTAGATGTGGAACATTTACAACATTATTGACACTTCGACCATCGTCTCACCGCACTATGTATCTATGTGGAGCTAGATAAGGAGACTAGTCTGTGCGGACCGTTGCGTGTTGGTCGCTGATTCGATTGAAATGGATCACAACAAACGCTCGAAACGCTCATTGGGGCAAATAAATATTCTGTAAATGTATTTATTTGTTTAAGATTAGTTCTATCAACTTAAACTACATCATTAACTTTACGAAAGTTTTCAGGTAGGTATTGTTTTGTTACAACTTTTTAGACCCACTTAATTATAAATCAGCTCTTAAAAATACGGAAATGCTACTAATTTTATTGTTTAATTGTTCTTTCGTAAAACGTATTGACGTCGTACCCGCTAAAGGGCGCCATATTAAGCCTTCAATGCTTCCAAAGACACCGCATTTGTCAAATTATGATAAGTAGTAACTTCTATTATGAGGAAACTGATGAACATACAAACACACATACCGGGCAAAAACATAACCCTTCCTTTTGCTTCGTCGTAGTTGGATAAAAATAGGTCAACCGTTTATTAAAGCAGCGGCACGATTACACTGAAACCAAAAATGAATAAACGGAATATAATTTCCTAGTGATTAGCATACTAAAAGCCACATTGCCCTGTTAAAGTAAAGAGAGCGGGAACACAGTGATGTATAAGTACTGTGATGTCCTAGACGGTGACTCAAGTGCGGCTTTACAAATCTCGGTCCCTTACTACTGCGAGATTTAAATCTCTTAACACAATTAGATTCAAGCGAGTCACAGTTTTACTGAAATCCTTTGTTAGGTAAGTTGATATTGTGATACAAATGAACATATATATTTTTACAGAGATTTTTGCTGGATAGAGCGTATTTTAATTACATAGTTATTTTACATACTTTTGT
This sequence comes from Orthosia cruda, assembly GCA_964057195.1. NCBI lineage: Eukaryota > Metazoa > Arthropoda > Insecta > Lepidoptera > Noctuidae > Orthosia > Orthosia cruda. Next base: position 11,089,071 of record OZ059848.1, on the reverse strand, counting down.
AAGACGAAACTTTAGACTATAGTAATAATTAAAAACATGGTTCTGAAGCAAAACCATGTTAAAATGCATGTCGAAGTATGTTATGTTGAACTGAGTTATGACACAACACGCTGCCACATATATGCATGAACACTTTATTATAATACATACTTCGCTAGTGTATTGCACCCAAGGACATTTCAAAACAAAGACAGTTTGAAAAAGTTTTCGTGAAAGGAAGGTTTTTGTATATAATTTATCCCGGTCGCTAATATAGAATAAATGTAATAATGTTACTTGTTTTAGGCTAAAATATTACTCCTTTGTGTTAAAAATTTAGTATAACAATGAAGGGTTAGGATAATCAGGATGAAGTTGAACTGCTTTATAGTAAAGACTTGAACTAATTCTGTAAATTAAGAAGCAATTAAATGTCAGTGGCAAGTAGCCACTGTTCCTTTGAAAGTTTATCAACGAGAATTTTATCAACTACGACCCGGAGCCGTTTCATTAACGTTACTTTGTGTTGGAATTTCTACTGAGAGTGATTAATGACGAGCACAATAAGGCACAGTGGGTTGACCATAAGCTCTTAGAGTAAGGTTATTTTGAGTGAGTATAAGGGACAGATGTATATGACGTGTATACATCTGTCACTTACTCTATCTCAAAATAACCTTATTCTAAGAGCGTATGGTAACCCCTCAGATCTACATATTATATATTCATTGTGAACTTATTTTGGAGCGAATTTTGTTGTTACTTTGTTACAATAAAAACATAAGAACTGAGAGTTTTTTTTTATTTAGCCATTGCTGCTATAAAAAGGTCCTACATATTACCTACACTAACAAAATAATCTGCAGCTTAGATGATTTACCCGCCTCTAGAAGAAGCAACATGTAAAGTGATCTGAATCCAGCGTTAATTAAAATGTTTCTTTGTAATTAATTATTCCATTGCAGCATTCCATGGCTTTATGAGATTCTGTTTACAACGCAGCAAATATTTGCGCGCCTTCGTGGCTGCAAAGAGTGGTTCCTATTCACAGTAGCTGGACATTCATCTATGTTACATAAAATTAATATCTGACTTTTAAACGAAGATGCACCTCAGCACTACAAAATACTTGAAAAAACTGGAATCCCAAAAATCTGAAGAACGCTAGGGGTTAAAAGCGTTTCAAGCCGGCTGGCAAGGACGTAGCTTCGTGCATTGCAAAAGAGTTCAAAGCTTTCAATCGATTGACTCCGCGAATATTTATAAGCACGTTCAAAAGGCAGTTTTATTCATGAGTTACTAGGTTTTTCGACCTCGGGAATGAAACACAGCATTGTTGTTTCAGTCATTGTGATAAAATGTCTAACGCAAAAAAATCACGTCAAGGCCTTCCCAATATCCTAAAATTGCCTTCGATTTCACGTTGATTTGCTAAAGACCGGTATTAATTCATTCAGCTAGGATCGAGAGCCAAGCACCAGTCCGGCTTCGACCCGTGATCGAAATTGTGATGTAAATTATTCATGCCGTTCAGTTTTTTAAATAATTCGTTATAATAGATGTTTTCACCTCTCAAACTATTTAATGCCAGGTATTTACTAAAAAAAGTAAATACTTCAAAATATATATATTTTGATTTTTACGTTAGAAGATTATTCTAGCTATTCAATAAATACTCGAAAACTTAGCTGAAAGTTTTGGGATTCAAGTCAACGGAAAGACAAGGAGTCAGTGCTTTCATCAAAATTCATGAATCCTTTATATGCTTCGGAATCCAGATTAAGGTTACCCTTCAAAATGTTATGCGTGTGACCCTTTTTTTGATCAGACATTGATGGAAATCGCGGTCATTGTCCGGTCAAATGAATACGATTTCTCACGAATGAAAATAAGTAACGTAATAGAATCAATTTTGAATTTATCTAATATTACACATAGTGAGTAGTTATAACATGTAATGTTTTTGAATATTATTTTCATAATTGGAGTCGCGTTAGAAACCTTTAAAATCAACAGCCAGTGGATCACGTTCCTGTTTACGTGGGCAAATGCGCGGGCTAGGTAGCAGCTAGCCCTCCAATAAAAATCTATTCAGCTATTAATGGCTCAACAAAATTTAAAAAATAAACATGGGCTAATATTGTGAATTACAGTTGTAAACATCTGTTCAAGTAAACGTGTAATTATCTTATACCTCTGTGGGTATTGTTTGAGTATAAACATTTGTAAGTATTCACGAACACACACTCACAGCGTTTGTGCTTCTGTTAACAATGTATCAGAGTATCGAGGACCGTATAAATAAAGTTTTATTAGTGGCGTCGGCTAATATCAGTATAAATTTTTATAGGCCATGTTTCTTTTTTTTTATTTGTATTCTACCACGGACATAGTCGTCCGCGCCCTTTTTGATTGTGTTTATTTGTTTGATTCTTTTTTTATTTTACACTAGAGGACGCCTCGCGGTTTCACCCGCGTGGTTCCCGTTCCCGTGGGAATACAGGGATAAAAAGTAGCCTATGTCACCCGGGGATAGAGTAGCTTCCCAACGGTGAAAGAATTTTTAAAATCGGTCCAGTAGTTTTGGAGCCTATTCGGTACAAACAACCAAACAAACAAAAAAATCTTTCCTCTTTATAATATTGGTGTAGATAATAAAAAGATCGAGCTACGAAAAATATCTCGGTTTGAGGGGAGACGACAAACTCACATGGAAACTGCACATCGAACATGTAAAATCAAAATTAACGTCATTACTAGCAATATTACGCAAAATCCCAAATTGTATTCCAAAGAAAATACGTACTATTATTTATAACTCATTAGTAAAATCACATCTCGAGTACCTAATTGAAATATGGGGATCTGCCGCAAAAACTATCCTAATGCCTTTACAACGAACCCAGAACAAAATTATAAATACATTGTACCATTATCACTACCTTACTCCAACTAAAACACTATTTGAAAAGACCAAATGATTAAATCTCAAACAACTATACACAGGTACCTGCATTCTAATAAAAAAATCACAACAAACAGCGTACAATCAAAGTTAAAATTACACAAAAAAACAATATCATACAACCTAAGAAATAAAAAACAATTACTACGAAGACAAGCTCGAACAGACTACGGTAAAAAAACCATATTGTTCGAAGGAGCACAGCTTTTTAACGACCTACCAAATGACGTAAAAGATTGTTATAATATTAACAGTTTTAAACTAAAACTGAGAAATTACTAAAAGCTCGTAGTTGCATTTGTGCGCCGCGCTGTCGGTGCACCGCATCCGCGGTGATACTG